>OZ005659.1:252933445-253065945 GCA_963930645.1 Salticus scenicus | reverse complement strand
TTATTCACTTTTAGTACATAAAATTATTCAGTTATTTTATTTACTAAATTATCCGTGTATATTCACGCGGAGAAAGACTGACATTAACCGGTAAAAATGGCCTCTTTCTCGGAGTAAAAAAGAATCACCTTTTCACCCTCGATGATCAATCTATGTCTTATTACTATATCTATGCTTACTTGTTCTCTGTATGAAATCGACTAACAGATGAGTATGTGGAGAGGGAAAAAATTACAATTGTACTTTTTAAGAATCAATACAAATATTCTTTGTTCCTATCTTTTTTTTTCCCTCCCTACTGTAAAACATTTAAAGAAACACACAACTCTAAATGCATGTCAGTGACGTTGTACAACGCGAGAATGTTCTCTATTTGCGCGTCGCTAGTTGTCCGTAGTACAGCACTAGTGCGACGTAAAATTTTCAACCTCAAGCTCTATTTTCTACACGAAAGGCGATATTGCTCAGATTTTGTACTGGTGCATGTATGCGACTTTGCAATAGTATCGTTGTCTGAACAGGGGGACAGTCCCCGCTCATCGCTCTTGGAGCGATGTTGAGCGCTTCAGTGTCTCGGGCAACAAGTGTCCGAGACAGAGGGAACTGCTCCGAACGTTTATTGAAAATTCAACAAGCGTTTACAAAATTCGCCAGGCATTGAGCCTCAACCTACAGAGTATCGTTGTCTAAGGCACATACTTTTCATAGTTGAATTTGACTGTACATAAGTTGTCAAGAATTTATAGAAGTATCACAAACGTTATCTGTGTGACGCGCTTTTCACAGTATAAAGTGATGGTACGTTGAATACGTTGAATACGTTGTATGTGGAATTAAGTGTGCTCCATGAGTTACTTTGTTTTCTATACGTGTCAAATATTCAAAGTAACAAAGCGTTTTCAAACGAAAGTGTTTTCAAACATAACAAAGTTTTTTCTTTATTTTGTTAGTTTTCTAGAGCTTTAAAAGGAATTTAAATTTTTAAATATTTCCTATTGATTATGCCATTCCTATTCATTAAAGCCTAAAAGCACCGTACTCCGTCATTTTGCATACTTCATCAGTGTTTTTAAAACTATTTTCATGCATAAATATTCATCTATAGGACCATTTGCATACGTTTTTGAAATATCAGCAGTTACTCATTTTTTTTTCTCCTCACATACATTCTATATCAAAATGGCAAACGGATAAATGATAAGTAGAGTACAAAAAAAAAAAAAAAAAAAAAATGTACGACTTTCCAGAATTTTGTTGTACTTTTCCAGAATCGTAAAAAATATTTCCTTGAACATTAAGCCAGTTCAGTGGTCGAACAGATACTATCGTACATTTACCATAACTTTGTTAAATGGTTGAACACTTTCTATCAATATTTAGCCAGTTCAGTATTTGAACAGTTACTTTACTGTCAAACATTTAACCAGTTCAGTGGTTGAACAACTAATGTCGGAACATTGAACTAGATCATTGATTAACCCTTTCAGTCGCAGTGTTCCCACTGATGGAACACCTAATTTTAATTTTCAAGTGCAAAAACTCATCCCGGAAATTTTTTAGCAAAGATTTACATTTATAACATAGCAGAAAAGGCACTTTTTAAACTTGAAAATTTAAAATTTCTTCTATTTTAATTATGTTCGTAAATTCCGGTGGCAGTATAATTTAAATGATCCGAATTACCTTGCACCGCAAAGGGTTAAAATACTCCGGAATAAATTGAAATGTTGGGATCTATGCAACTTTTACGAGTTTTTGCTGTCGATAATGTTTACTTATAAAGTGATTTATTTCTTAAATTAAATATTATTTGAATTTAATAAGGTTAACTTTCAGATGTTTCAGACCGAAAATTTCTCGAAAAAGAACAATGCTATTTTTTTTATTTTTTAAATATTTATGATCAGCTATGTGTCTAAATGCCATTTTTAAAATTAGTTTAGTAATTTTTAAAATAAATTAAGTAGTGAACCTTAAAGGGTTAAACAATTACGGTCGAGCTGATAACCGAATCTATAGTTAAACAGTTATTGTTGAACATTTAACCAGTTGAGTTGTTGAACATTTAACCTCGTGGGCTAGACGTATCCTAGCAAACGTGACGTGTTAAGACGTCACTGGGCAAATAAATACTTTCCGTATCATGCGGTTTCCACATGAACCCGTAATGTTTTTACGTGTATAAAGCTAATGTAAACGCATGGGAATAATTTACTAGTGTATTTAGATATTTATTTTTAAATAATGATCGAAAGCAAACATTTTTATGTTTAAAGACTTTTTTTAAAAAATTGTTTGGAAAATTAGTTGCACGTTTTGTTATGTTTTTTTTTTTTATTATTATTATTCCGTGTGAAATATTCAGAGTTAGAAAGAGAATTTTTTCTTTATCTTATATTAGTTTTCTAGAGTTTTAAAATGAATTTTAATTTCAAAATATTTTTTTTTTCACTACATTAATACTTGACATTTGTACTTATCTTATCAGTTTTAAATTCACTAAATTGAATTTTAATTCTTAAATACTCCCTTTTTATTGCACTACATTATTACCTAAAACCATCGTACTCTTCTATTTTGAATATCTCATCAGTGTACTTTAGAATGTTCAGGTGTATATGCATAAATATTCTTATGTTGAAACATTGATTTTCTTCTCTTGATTCTTCTGTTCCCTTTTTAAAAATGTGCTTTTACCCTATTTCCCTTCACATACACATTGCATGAACCCGACTTACAGAGGAATGACAAGTAGGATAAAAAGGTACTTGTGTTAAAATACACAATTACGGAATCATTACAAATGTTTTTCCCTTTTAAATGCATGTATATATATATATAACTTATATATATATATACGTATATATATACATATATATATATATATATATATAAGTTAAATGAAAATACCAACATTACAAAATTAAATGAGATTGTAGTTGATTTTAGATGTTTTCACAGATTTTTTAAAATTTATTTTCCTTGCCAATTAATAGTTAATTCATTTTAAATTACTTACACAGATGTTAACTTCAATAACCACAACTCTAAGCATAGCCTCCTAAACTAGATGCCTGTCGTGTAGCTCGGAAACTTGGCAGCAGTTCAAGCGGCAGACAGCGCCACCTGGTACAGATTGCGCGACTTTTTTATTCAACTGTCCCCAATAATTTTAAGATATCATCTATGATATATATAATCGACGTTTCTTCGATTCTATTCGCTTTTTATGTATATGAAATTCCACTTTTAAAAATTTTTATTGGCTGTTGAATAAAAAAGTAGCGCAATCTGTACAAGGTGGCGCTGTCTGCCGCTTGAACTGTTGCCAAGTTTCCGAGCCACGCGACAGGCAACTAGTTTAGGAGGTTATGCTCTAAGCCTATCGTTGATAGAATTGTTTGCATTTTCTATTAAAGTTATCATACTTAAACCATCAACGTTATGAAAAAGGTAATCGGAAATGAGAAAAGAATTAAAAAATATCAAAGGTATCTAATCAAAAAAGGAATTCTTGAAATGAGAATTGAAATAATAAATGCTGAAAAATAGAAATGATCGACTGTCAGGAAACTTGCAATTCTATGAGCAAGGATACGGAAGATTTCGGAAAACTGTATAGTTCATTCAAGCCAAAAATACAGTTCAATTTTCTATCTTCTGACAAAACCAAATGAAAAAAGAATGAGATAAATCACCAACACAAAACCGGATTGAATCAAGTAATTTTTTTTTTTTTAAATCCATATGCCAATTATTAGTAAAATATTAACTCGTAAAGTAACGATTAATCGATAAAGGTTCTATATACGAGAAATTATTGAATTCATTAAATTATTGTTATTAACTTAATGAAGCTTATAACATTAATTGTAACGAGATGGATTTTAATAACAGCTTTTTATCGTAATACTTAATTTATAAATTAATTTTCAACATATGACTTGTGTGCGCAAGCGTCATCTAACGTGAAAAAAATTATTTACACTTTAGTAAATAAAAATTATTTATGATTTAACAGGCTAAAGTTTATTTCTGTATTTATTTATTTATTTTTACTTTCTTCTTACTTTCTTATAGAAAAAAGTATTGGATTCGTGAAAATTTTCGAACTCCAGTTTTCGATGGATTTACGCGTTTTGGGATGTCCTGAACACGATTTGACTGTTTTCAGAAAATGTGTGTCAGTCTGTGTGTCTGTCTCAGCGTGTGTATCACAAATTTTGTGGACGCTGTAACTCAGGAACCAATGAACAAAATTTAACCAAACTTGGTATTTAGTTGAAAACTGGTGCCGATTAGATTTATGAAACAATTGCTCAACAGGTGGCGATGTGATCGCAATTTTTCTAAATTTTTAACATGGCCCTATAGGACAAATTTTCGTGTAAATGTACATAATGAGAGTTATTTTAAACGTGTGATTGTAAAATTAATATGAATTATTTATAATAGTAGTAGTTAACTAGCAAAAAAAAAAAAAAAAAAAATTGCATGAGGGAGCATCGCTTCCCCCCACTGGGTGGGAGTACTTTCCCGAGGGGAGTAAATTTTCAATATGGGAGTCTTTCGAAAGATCTCCTCAATACCTTTAAAATGAATGGTTGAACTATATATCTGTGATAATTTAAAACAAAGTTATAGATTTTTTTTTTTTTTTAATCTTTTAACGAAAAAAAACTTAGAAAGAAAATCGTATATCTCTTGAGATTGGCAAAAAATTGACTTTCTTTCGGCATTTAGTAATATACTTCAGTCACGTAAAAGTCGTCTGCATTTATAATGGAAAATAATTTAATAAATAATTTGTATTCAATGAATTTTGTGTAAAATTATATAGAAGAAAGTGATGTGGTGGCCACATCATACTAGTTATTTTTTAGTTTTAAGCAATCATCCCAAAATGCATCACATATTATTATATATATGTATACAATAAATTAATTTTGTCTTTTTGTACTTTACACTATTTTTTAAATGTATAGAATATTCAAAGTAACAAAGCGACTTTTGTATTTATCTTATAACTTTTCTAGTACTTTAACATTTAAAATTAATAACAAATCTTTAATATTTACCCTTCATTTCGCCGCATTAATGTTTAAAACCACCGTACTCTATCATTTTTCATATTTCATCAATGTACTTAAACCGTTCCAAATGCATACAAGTAGTGTAAAAAGGACAGTTCACCAACACGGTGGAGGCGTAGAGGCGTATTGAGGCGTAGGGTGGTGGCGCGCCCCCACCCTTACACCTCTACGCCTCCACCGTGCTGGTCAACGTGTCCTTTTTACACTACTTAGTCATCATCTTTAACGAGGGGGTGTTGCTACCGGAAGAATAGAAACTTTTAGAGCGTTGCCACCGGAAGACTAGAAACTTTGGATATCATCTTGGATGAGGTTTGGTGGTGCCATCTATAGGGAATTTTGAGGAGTTAGATTTATTTTCCTAAATTTCGGACTTAGTATTTTTTTCACAATTTTGAGGACTTCAAAATTTTTTCGATGTTTTGCGGGAAGTGAGATGACGTCACGATCTTTTGGGACTTAACCTGAAAAGAGATACATACAAAATTTACAATTAGAGAAATAAGTGAAAGGAAAATGTATAGAAAAAAGTTAGAAAGAGAATACAAATTTAAGAAAAAAGGTAGAAAGAATAAAGTTAGAAAAAAGAGAAGAGAGAGAAAGCGAGAGTTCACCTTGAGCGCCTGGGAGACTGCCCTCCCGAGGCCCTGCGGTGCCCCTTTTCGCTCCGTAGAGCAAGGCGGGAGTTAGTTCCTTTAAAAAAAATAAAAATAAAAATAAATAAAAAATGTCAACCTGAAGAACTCATCACATAGTTTTCTGAGGTTGTCTTCAAAGCATGGGTTCAGACAATCTTCATAGGTGCAGAAACAATTGATATATACAGGATGCATAAAACAAAGGGTTGATGTGTATTATAGAATTAAAAACATTTAATGAAGGGTATAGACATTAAAATTTAGATGTTGCCATTGGAAGAGTATAAATAATTTCCGGTGGGACATAACATTTTTGACTGAATGAAACAATGAATGACTGAAGTTAATTAACATCAGTAACAATTTATGAGTATTTTAGAAACTTAGCATTTTTAGAGATTAAAAATATATTGTGTTAAGATAATAAATAAGGAATTTAAATAGGAGTTCATACTTTTAGTGACATCATTACAAATTTATATTACGAAATTTTTACAGAATTAAATAGAAATTTTCTTATTTTGAGGATAAGTGTCATCAGTGGATTAACACACAGATTTAAAAACAAAACAATAATAAATAATTTAAAACACATATTTTTCAATAATGAATGTCATACAATTATATGTATAATTAATTATTTTAAAACAAAAACGATACGCATAAATTTAAAAACAATAATAAATAATTTAAAACACATATTTTTTAATAATGAATATCATGTAATTATACGTATAATTAGTTATTTTAAAACAAAAACGACATTATAAGCAATAAAGTTGTTTAAACTAAACTTTATACACATCATGACTTTATGGTAACACTAAATAAGTTTCACTTTTAAAATTTCTTTAAACTCTAACTTATAAATACTATTAATACAATCGTTAAAATTGAACGCTGAAACAAAGGTAGATGAATTTAACGAATGGTATAGACTTTGATCTTAATATCTACGCATTACCATTCGGAGATTATAAATTTATTACAGAATAAATAGAAATTTGCCTATGTATTTCATGGAAGTTGACAAAATAAAACAAAGGGTTCGTGAGTATTATATAATTAAAAACATTGAATGTGAATGGTATAGACTTTGATATTAAAATTTGGGTGTTACCATTGGAAGAGTATAAATAATTTATATGTTATAAATTAAACTGAATACAATAATAATTATTTAAATTAAACTAAATATAATAAAAATTATATAAATTAAACTTTATATTCTCACTAAATAAGTTTCACACTTATTTAAACTCTAACTTACATTCGTTAAAAATTGAACACATGCACTTTAAAAAATGACTATCATATAATAATATTAATTAAAAAAATGCATACAAAGATATATAGTAAAGTTATAAATTTTAAAAAAATACTGTCATATGATAATATTAATTAAAAAAAAAAAAATTACTATTATATAATAATATAAATTAAAAAAATTACTTTCATATAATAATATAAATTAAAAAAATTACTTTCATATAATAATATTAATTAAAAAAATACATACAAAGATATACAGTAAAGTTATAAAATAAATAAAAAAATAAAAAATAAAATAAATAAAAATAAAAAAAAAATAAAAATGACTATCCTATAATAATATTAATTTAAAAATAAATACAATGTTTAAAATCAACAATTAAATTTTATATACATTATAATTAACTAAACTTTATGCTGTTACTATTAAATAAATTTATCCTAACACGAAAACTTTACATAAATTTTATAAGCAAAAAAGCTATAAGTACATGAATATGTTATTTAAATTAAACATTATATTGATACTACACAAATATTATTTAACATTTATTCGAGTTTAACGCTGTAGTATAATTTAAACTATCTTAGTTGATTTAAATGAAACAGGTAAATACTTTTAAACTTGAACTAATAAAAATAAGTTCTTTTTATAAAATAATTGATATAAACTATAATAATAAAAAGGATTAGTTATATTTAAAAACTATCAGTTACTAAAAGTTATTTTATATTAAACATTTCGAAACAAATTGCATAAAAATTCAATGCATCATTTTAAATGAAAATAAACAGTTTCCTTAAAAAACAGATAATACGGAATATTCTATGAGTCAGTTATCACCTGCAACGGAAAACCCCTACAGCTGATGAATCATATGTTATATACGCTGGCGAGCCATGCCTATTAGTAATCCACACTATCTCATATAAAGATTAAGTTAAAATCATTAAAACAGTACAGCGAATAATTTGGAAAATGCAATAATTTTTTCACAAAGCATATCATACAATGAGTTTAAACGATTATCACCTATCTATGACTTAAACGGTATTGAAATAAATAAATACATATAAAAGTAAGTTATAGTTAAAAAATAAAAATTTCGTTTGTGAAAGGAGTTTTATATATTGCAAAAATTAGTTTTACTCAAATAATTTCTAAACATACACAAGTTAAATGGAAACTTTTCTAGGTTTCATTTAAGCAATAATTTTCCATGTGTGAAAGTAGTTTTATTTATGCAAAATTTAGTTTTATATAAACAAAAAAATTTATAGTGTAACAATAAAAATAGTTTATAGTATAACAATAAAAAATTCCTTATAAGTAAATACCAATAAAAAATATTTTTTAAATTAATTTCTCTCTCTTCAATAAAACAATAAAAATTTCTTATATAACTTTCGTAAAGTTTTAATAAAATTTCTATTATAAACAAATTTTTTTATGATATAAACAAATAATTTTATTAGAATATACATAGTAAGTTTATTAAATTATCAAATAGTAATAATAAATTATGAAACTTACTTAAAATTGATGAAATTTCCCTTAGCGAAATGCAACCTTCATTCACACACAAATGCGAGAAACTGTTTATCGCCACACGTTGACTCATACAGATAAGAATGTTGATTCATGCTTATCTTAGTAGAATGTTGTTAGAGTTCTGTGTTTTCAGAGTAATATAAAATAGTTTATAGAGATCATTTATTTAATATCAGTTGTAAACTACATTTAAATAATGCAATAAGAGTTGAACTCTGCAATCAAAATATTGAACTGTGGTTTCAAAATTATGTTAAGAAAATAATTAAGCTAATGAGATAAAAACAGAATTATTTTACGATAAGACATCCTTTTTCATTCAATAAAATGTAACTATAATTTTTAATGAAAGGTTTTAAAATCACTTAATAGGATAAAATTAAAAACAGAAATCTTATTATTTTTTCTAGTTATAAAACTAAGTAATAAACTATCTATAAATAATCATATAGCAAGCGAGATTTTTGTATAATAACTATATATTATTTTAATATATACATTACATCGCAGGGTAAAATTTTCAACTTATTTATACGGATTGAAGTAATAAAACTTAATCATTTGCATATCCGCTAAATTTTATAAGTTGGATATATGATTTAAAATACTAAACAATAATCCTTGTGAGAGAATTGGGATAACACATTCACAGAAAGAAATTGTCCTTTACAATAAGATTTGCTTAGAATGTCTAAGTGAAAATAACTTACCGTGAGGTCAGTGAGTCATGCAGTTGTATTCGAATTTATTGTTTTTAGTTAATGAAACTTCTAATGAGAGAATTATTTTTACTAGCACATAAATGTAAATTTTTATATTATTCCTATATAGATAAAATTTTAAATAATTCATTAAGTGTTAAACTTTGCATTTAATCGATTAAATAAAGTTTTCCTAAAATATAAGTGTAATTTTTTAATGAATCGTTTTGAAATCACTTTAACTTTATAAGAAAAAACTAAAAAGAGGTTTTTAAATTACTTAATAGGATAAAATTAAAAATCTTATTGTTTTTAGCAATTATTTTATCTAGTTATAAACTATATATTATTTTAATATACGCCTTATAGTTAAGTCAGTTTTAGAGAAAACCAAGAAAAAATCCCAACGCGCAGGTTGATGAGTTGGAATATTCTATTATACTTAAAGAATCCAGGTACGGAAAAACCGAAATACAATACGCGGAAAAACAGGCGGGATTTTCGGTTAAAACTTCAAAGCAGTGGACGGTAAACATAACACACCGTGAAACAACCTACTCCCACGACAGCCAAACTAAGAATGAAGGGAAACGTTGAGTTGTAACACCTTATCTACTAGAGATAAGGGGGAATTCCCCATGACTCACCCCTCGTTCGTTCATGTACAACATCTTACGAGAAACTTCGTGAAGGATCGGTGACGAGTTTGAATAATTTGCATAACCGCAAAATTGTATAAGTGTGAATCTTTTAGTGTGAGTATTATAGTAATGATAAATTTATTTCATAATCGATAACTCATCAGCTTCACACCTTATATAAAACAATGGTATATTCAAAAGTTTTACTATACAATAAACATTCACATATGGATATTCCTAAGGTTTAAGACTATGCGAGGATCCTATAAGCGAAATGCCTGTGAGTCTTTCTAAGGAATCCTATTGCATATTTAAGCAGGTTTTAGAGAAAACCAAGAAATACTCCAATCGACTAGGTTGATGAAATGGATTCGAACCCAACACTTCCCCTTTTACCATAGAATCGTTCACTAATCACAAGGTTAATGAGTCATGCAGTTGTATTAAAACTTATTGATTACATGTCTAAACTTATACCATTAAATATTTAACTGTTGGTTCTATAAGTGGATTGCTCTGTGTGTGAGTCTTTGTAACTTATAGTTAAGCGAGTTTTAGTGAAAACCAAGAAAAACTACAAACGGGTAGATTGTTAAGTTGAATTCGAACCTAACATTAAACATAGAATCGTTTGTTCTTCTAAAATCCTTGTAACAACATGTTTATGGACTTTATAAGAAAATGCTTAATATGGTTTGCATGCGTTAGCTATATTAAACACTTAATTTTTAACATACATTAAGGTTAGTGGATGAGTGACAGGTAATTCATTTAAAACAAAAATATAATAACGGTCGATTGAAACAAAGGGTTTGCAGTTTTAGAGAAAACCAAGAAAAAATCCCAACGGTAGGTTGATGAGTTGGAATATTCTATTATACTTAAAGAATCCAGGTACGGAAAAACTGATATACAATACGCGGAAAAACAGGCGAGATTTTCGGCTAAAACTTCAAAGCAGTGCACGGTAAACATAACACACCGTAAAACAACCTACTCACACGACGGCCAAACTAAGAATGAAGGGAAACGTTGAGTTGTAACACCTTATCTACTAGAGATAAGGGGGAATTCCCGGAAAAGCTGAGTCACCCCCCCCCGTGGATCTTACGAGAAAGTTCGTGAAGGATGACTCATCGGTAACGAGTTTGAATAATTTGCATAACCGCTAAATGGTATAAGCGAGAATCTTTTAATGTGAGTATTATAGTGATGATAAATTTATTTCATAATCGATAACTCATCAGGTTCACACCTTATATAAAACAATACTATATTTAAAAGTTTTACTGTACAATAAATATTCACATATGGATATTCATAAGGTTTAAGATCGATTAAATAAACGAGAATCCTATAATCGAAATGCACGAGAGTCTTTCTAAGAAATCCTATTGCATATTTAAGCAGGTTTTAGAGAAAACCAAGAAACACTCCAATCGACTTGGTTGATGAAATGGATTCGAACCCAACACTTCCCCTTTTACCATAGAATCGTTCACTAATCACAAGTTTAATGACTCATGCAGTTGTATTGAAACTTATTGATTACAAGTCTAAACTTATACCATTAAATATTTAACTGTTGGTTCTATAAGTGGATTGCTCTGTGTGCGAGTCTTTGTAACTTATAGTTAAGCGAGTTTTAGTAAAAACCAAGGAAAACTACAAACGGGTTGATTGTTAAGTTGAATTCAAACCTAGCATTAAACATAGAATCGTTTGATCTTCTAAAATACTTGTAACAAAATGTTTATGAACTTAATAAGAAAATGCTTAATATGGTTTGCATGCGTTAGCTATATTAAACACTTAATTTTTAACATACATTAAGGTTAGTGGATGAGTGTCAGGTAATTCATTTAAAACAAAACTATAATAAGGGTCGATTAAAACAAAGGGTTTGTAGGTTATAATTATAGGATAAAACGTTATGTGTTTCGAAAACCCTTCATCAAGATTGCAACAACCGTTTCGAATGATACTCTCCCTTCATCAGATAGACTTAAACTTTTATTTTCACAGTATGAAACAAGATGATAGAGGATTTACACTTATTGAAATCCCAACTTATAAATAATTCGAATTTCACTAAAAATGCAAGTCGCATATACACTTTGAAACAATCAATAAATTTTATATTATCACAATGCATTAAATAAGTTTCCCGTTTAACATTCAAGATGAATTTATTTTTACATTAATTAAGAATTGAACACATATTAATTTTTAAAATGACTATTTTTTAAAAAGTTTTGAAACAGCTAATAAAATTTATAAGCTTTTACAATTAAATAAATTTAGCATATTAGGGAAGTTTTACATCACTCGGTAAAATTTTATATAAGCAATAAAAGTGATACACATTATAATTATAAACTCATAAAATAAATTTCACACTTAACATTTAAACTCTAACCAATCAATCTTAAAGTAATTTTTTATCTTTTGTACATAATCATAAACCTTTCGTTTCTATTGTAAAGTGAAGTATGACTCATGCTTTAATTAAAATCTCTAATCAAAATTATAAGAAAGTAAAGTTTAGGAAACACCTATGTATTATAGGCAAATTAATAAAGTATAAATATTCATGTTTTTCAGTTAAGTAAAAAAGTTATATAATTAGTTTTACAGAGTACTTAAAAAAATAATGTATAATTAATTTTAAGATTTTTTTTTTTTTTTTTTTTTTTTTTTTTTTTTTCTATAGTATGTATATATAAATTTTTAGTTAGAAAGTTTTTATTAAAATACAATAATCAAAGTTTTGTACGATCTTAATTTACATTGCATCTAAAACTTTAAATATATAGAAACAATTGTACATTTGGTTTTGTCTGAAGCATATATAAATAATAAAATCTTATTCAGTTTAGTTTTTAAAACACCCTAAAGATTTCAGACACACATATTTTTATCTTGTTTAAATAAAATTTTTAAAATGAAACAATATTAATGTTATAAAATAATACACTCAGCATGACTCACCGAGTGTGCTATTCCATCAAATTATTCCGCATACGTGTAATAACATGTCTGACTTAACTATATACTGAATTACCATTATTTCAGAAAAAGTTGGGACTTACCTTAAAACACATCCTACACCCTTGGCAGACTTGAAGAAAATGAATGATACGAGACATTCTTATCAGAGACGCCAGGTCACGAGGTTAGTGACGTCACGAATGATGTGATTGGCTACGCTCAGTCACGTGATCATGACGTCATCCTCTCATCAATGACGTCACCGATTGCTTATCTGCTACCACAACGCGCGGAAATGTCCAGAACGCAGTGAAAAATATTCAAAGTCTACGGGACATTACTCGAAACGAATCCATTGTCTTATACGGTAAATTGAAATATAACACGCGGAAAAAAGATCGACATATACCGGAGAAACTATGCATACTGTCCGATGAAACTAAGCCGCACAGCTAAGTAGATGCTACCAGGATGAGAGTCAAAATCCAACTGAATTCAAACAATATGACAAGGTCTATAAATCTCCCGTGTTGATTAGATGGTTTTGATGAATGGGTTTTCCCCCACACTTAAGCAGAATGGAGAAGTCATAGGTTTTCCCTCACCTATCTCTTAATTAAGTTTCTTAATTAAAATTATGCAAATTATATGTAAGTCTTTCAAATATCTCTTAATTATGTTTTCTAATTAAAATTATGTAAATTTTATGTAAATCTTTCATGTTTATCATATGCCCTCCTAGTTAAAGATTTAATAAACCTATCTTTTATACAACATAAATAAATTTAATAAGTATAATCTGTTTAATGACTCATCAAACGATGACTCATCAAACGATGACTCATCATAAACATGTCTGAACATGAATCTACTTGAACACTAATATTTTACTGAATAAGCGATAATTACTATATGGATCACAAAATATACGTTGTTGGAAATTAAGTAAACAACACTACTTGATGAAAAATTAAGTTTCTTATAAGAGTTTCTTATAAGTAAACTGATTTTCTAGTTAATAATTAAATTTTTATTCATAATGAATGCAAATTAAGTTTCTCATAAGTAAACAATAATAATAAAAATAACTTTTGGTTTGAATAATATAAAAAGCAATAATACAAAATCATATACAATAAAATGTTAGTGTTCAACTAGATTCATGTTCAGACATGTTTATGATGAGTCATCGTTTGATGAGTCATCGTTTGATGAGTCATCGTTTGATGAGTCATTAAACAGATTAATACTTATTAAATTTATTTATGTTGTATAAAAGATAGGTTTATTAAATCTTTAACTAGGAGGGCATATGATAAACATGAAAGATTTACATAAAATTTACATAATTTTAATTAGAAAACATAATTAAGAGATATTTGAAAGACTTACATATAATTTGCATAATTTTAATTAAGAAACTTAATTAAGAGATAGGTGAGGGAAAACCTATGACTTCTCCATTCTGCTTAAGTGTGGGGGAAAACCCATTCATCAAAACCATCTAATCAACACGGGAGATTTATAGACCTTGTCATATTGTTTGAATTCAGTTGGATTTTGACTCTCATCCTGGTAGCATCTACTTAGCTGTGCGGCTTAGTTTCATCGGGCAGTATGCATAGTTTCTCCGGTATATGTCGATCTTTTTTCCGCGTGTTATATTTCAATTTACCGTATAAGACAATGGAATCGTTTCGAGTAATGTCCCGTAGACTTTGAATATTTTTCACTGCGTACTGGACATTTCCGCGCGTTGTGGTAGCAGATAAGCAATCGGTGACGTCATTGATGAGAGGATGACGTCATGATCACGTGACTGAGCGTAGCCAATCACATCATTCGTGACGTCACTAACCTCGTGACCTGGCGTCTCTGATAAGAATGTCTCGTATCATTCATTTTCTTCAAGTCTGCCAAGGGTGTAGGATGTGTTTTAAGGTAAGTCCCAACTTTTTCTGAAATAATAGTAATTCAGTATATAGTTAAGTCAGACATGTTATTACACGTATGCGGAATAATTTGATGGAATAGCACACTCGGTGAGTCATGCTGAGTGTATTATTTTATAACATTAATATTGTTTCATTTTAAAAATTTTATTTAAACAAGATAAAAATATGTGTGTCTGAAATCTTTAGGGTGTTTTAAAAACTAAACTGAATAAGATTTTATTATTTATATATGCTTCAGACAAAACCAAATGTACAATTGTTTCTATATATTTAAAGTTTTAGATGCAATGTAAATTAATATCGTACAAAACTTTGATTATTGTATTTTAATAAAAACTTTCTAACTAAAAATTTATATATACATACTATAGAAAAAAAAAAAAAAAAAAAAAAAAAATCTTAAAATTAATTATACATTATTTTTTTAAGTACTCTGTAAAACTAATTATATAACTTTTTTACTTAACTGAAAAACATGAATATTTATACTTTATTAATTTGCCTATAATACATAGGTGTTTCCTAAACTTTACTTTCTTATAATTTTGATTAGAGATTTTAATTAAAGCATGAGTCATACTTCACTTTACAATAGAAACGAAAGGTTTATGATTATGTACAAAAGATAAAAAATTACTTTAAGATTGATTGGTTAGAGTTTAAATGTTAAGTGTGAAATTTATTTTATGAGTTTATAATTATAATGTGTATCACTTTTATTGCTTACATAAAATTTTACCGAGTGATGTAAAACTTCCCTAATATGCTAAATTTATTTAATTGTAAAAGCTTATAAATTTTATTAGCTGTTTCAAAACTTTTTAAAAAATAGTCATTTTAAAAATTAATATGTGTTCAATTCTTAATTAATGTAAAAATAAATTCATCTTGAATGTTAAACGGGAAACTTATTTAATGCATTGTGATAATATAAAATTTATTGATTGTTTCAAAGTGTATATGCGATTTGCATTTTTAGTGAAAGTCGAATTATTTATAAGTTGGGATTTCAATAAGTGTAAATCCTCTATCATCTTGTTTCATACTGTGAAAATAAAAGTTTAAGTCTATCTGATGAAGGGAGAGTATCATTCGAAACGGTTGTTGCAATCTTGATGAAGGGTTTTCGAAACACATAACGTTTTATCCTATAATTATAACCTACAAACCCTTTGTTTTAATCGACCCTTATTATAGTTTTGTTTTAAATGAATTACCTGACACTCATCCACTAACCTTAATGTATGTTAAAAATTAAGTGTTTAATATAGCTAACGCATGCAAACCATATTAAGCATTTTCTTATAAAGTTCATAAACATTTTGTTACAAGTATTTTAGAAGATCAAACGATTCTAGGTTTAATGCTAGGTTTGAATTCAACTTAACAATCTACCCGTTTGTAGTTTTTCTTGGTTTTCACTAAAACTCGCTTAACTATAAGTTACAAAGACTCGTACACAGAGCAATCCACTTATAGAACCAACAGTTAAATATTTAATGGTATAAGTTTAGACTTGTAATCAATAAGTTTCAATACAACTGCATGAGTCATTAACCTTGTGATTAGTGAACGATTCTATGGTAAAAGGGGAAGTGTTGGGTTCGAATCCATTTCATCAACCTAGTCGATTGGAGTGTTTCTTGGTTTTCTCTAAAACCTGCTTAAATATGCAATAGGATTTCTTAGAAAGACTCTCGTGCATTTCGATTATAGGATTCTCGTTTATTTAATCGATCTTAAACCTTATGAATATCCATATGTGAATATTTATTGTACAGTAAAACTTTTAAATATAGTATTGTTTTATATAAGGTGTGAACCTGATGAGTTATCGATTATGAAATAAATTTATCATTACTATAATACTCACATTAAAAGATTCTCGCTTATACCATTTAGCGGTTATGCAAATTATTCAAACTCGTCACCGATGAGTCATCCTTCACGAACTTTCTCGTAAGATCCACGGGGGGGGGGGGGTGACTCAGCTTTTCCGGGAATTCCCCCTTATCTCTAGTAGATAAGGTGTTACAACTCAACGTTTCCCTTCATTCTTAGTTTGGCCGTCGTGTGAGTAGGTTGTTTTACGGTGTGTTATGTTTACCGTGCACTGCTTTGAAGTTTTAGCCGAAAATCTCGCCTGTTTTTCCGCGTATTGTATATCAGTTTTTCCGTACCTGGATTCTTTAAGTATAATAGAATATTCCAACTCATCAACCTACCGTTGGGATTTTTTCTTGGTTTTCTCTAAAACTGCAAACCCTTTGTTTCAATCGACCGTTATTATATTTTTGTTTTAAATGAATTACCTGTCACTCATCCACTAACCTTAATGTATGTTAAAAATTAAGTGTTTAATATAGCTAACGCATGCAAACCATATTAAGCATTTTCTTATAAAGTCCATAAACATGTTGTTACAAGGATTTTAGAAGAACAAACGATTCTATGTTTAATGTTAGGTTCGAATTCAACTTAACAATCTACCCGTTTGTAGTTTTTCCTGGTTTTCACTAAAACTCGCTTAACTATAAGTTACAAAGACTCACACACAGAGCAATCCACTTATAGAACCAACAGTTAAATATTTAATGGTATAAGTTTAGACATGTAATCAATAAGTTTTAATACAACTGCATGACTCATTAACCTTGTGATTAGTGAACGATTCTATGGTAAAAGGGGAAGTGTTGGGTTCGAATCCATTTCATCAACCTAGTCGATTGGAATATTTCTTGGTTTTCTCTAAAACCTGCTTAAATATGCAATAGGATTCCTTAGAAAGACTCACAGGCATTTCGCTTATAGGATCCTCGCATAGTCTTAAACCTTAGGAATATCCATATGTGAATGTTTATTATATAGTAAAACTTTTGAATATACCAATTTTTTATATAAGGTGTGAAGCTGATGAGTTATCGATTATGAAATAAATTTATCATTACTATAATACTCACACTAAAAGATTCACACTTATACAATTTAGCGGTTATGCAAATTATTCAAACTCGTCACCGATCCTTCACGAAGTTTCTCGTAAGATGTTGTACATGAACGAACGAGGGGTGAGTCATGGGGAATTCCCCCTTATCTCTAGTAGATAAGGTGTTACAACTCAACGTTTCCCTTCATTCTTAGTTTGGCTGTCGTGGGAGTAGGTTGTTTCACTGTGTGTTATGTTTACCGTCCACTGCTTTGAAGTTTTAACCGAAAATCCCGCCTGTTTTTCCGCGTATTGTATTTCGGTTTTTCCGTACCTGGATTCTTTAAGTATAATAGAATATTCCAACTCATCAACCTGCGCGTTGGGATTTTTTCTTGGTTTTCTCTAAAACTGACTTAACTATAAGGCGTATATTAAAATAATATATAGTTTATAACTAGATAAAATAATTGCTAAAAACAATAAGATTTTTAATTTTATCCTATTAAGTAATTTAAAAACCTCTTTTTAGTTTTTTCTTATAAAGTTAAAGTGATTTCAAAACGATTCATTAAAAAATTACACTTATATTTTAGGAAAACTTTATTTAATCGATTAAATGCAAAGTTTAACACTTAATGAATTATTTAAAATTTTATCTATATAGGAATAATATAAAAATTTACATTTATGTGCTAGTAAAAATAATTCTCTCATTAGAAGTTTCATTAACTAAAAACAATAAATTCGAATACAACTGCATGACTCACTGACCTCACGGTAAGTTATTTTCACTTAGACATTCTAAGCAAATCTTATTGTAAAGGACAATTTCTTTCTGTGAAAGTGTTATCCCAATTCTCTCACAAGGATTGTTGTTTAGTATTTTAAATCATATATCCAACTTATAAAATTTAGCGGATATGCAAATGATTAAGTTTTATTACTTCAATCCGTATAAATAAGTTGAAAATTTTACCCTGCGATGTAATGTATATATTAAAATAATATATAGTTATTATACAAAAATCTCGCTTGCTATATGATTATTTATAGATAGTTTATTACTTAGTTTTATAACTAGAAAAAATAATAAGATTTCTGTTTTTAATTTTATCCTATTAAGTGATTTTAAAACCTTTCATTAAAAATTATAGTTACATTTTATTGAATGAAAAAGGATGTCTTATCGTAAAATAATTCTGTTTTTATCTCATTAGCTTAATTATTTTCTTAACATAATTTTGAAACCACAGTTCAATATTTTGATTGCAGAGTTCAACTCTTATTGCATTATTTAAATGTAGTTTACAACTGATATTAAATAAATGATCTCTATAAACTATTTTATATTACTCTGAAAACACAGAACTCTAACAACATTCTACTAAGATAAGCATGAATCAACATTCTTATCTGTATGAGTCAACGTGTGGCGATAAACAGTTTCTCGCATTTGTGTGTGAATGAAGGTTGCATTTCGCTAAGGGAAATTTCATCAATTTATTATTACTATTTGATAATTTAATAAACTTACTATGTATATTCTAATAAAATTATTTGTTTATATCATAAAAAAATTTGTTTATAATAGAAATTTTATTAAAACTTTACGAAAGTTATATAAGAAATTTTTATTGTTTTATTGAAGAGAGAGAAATTAATTTAAAAAATATTTTTTATTGGTATTTACTTATAAGGAATTTTTTATTGTTATACTATAAACTATTTTTATTGTTACACTATAAATTTTTTTGTTTATATAAAACTAAATTTTGCATAAATAAAACTACTTTCACACATGGAAAATTATTGCTTAAATGAAACCTAGAAAAGTTTCCATTTAACTTGTGTATGTTTAGAAATTATTTGAGTAAAACTAATTTTTGCAATATATAAAACTCCTTTCACAAACGAAATTTTTATTTTTTAACTATAACTTACTTTTATATGTATTTATTTATTTCAATTCCGTTTAAGTGATAGATAGGTGATAATCGTTTAAACTCATTGTATGATATGCTTTGTGAAAAAATTATTGCATTTTCCAAATTATTCGCTGTACTGTTTTAATGATTTTAACTTAATCTTTATATGAGATAGTGTGGATTACTAATAGACATGGCTCGCCAGCGTATATAACATATGATTCATCAGCTGTAGGGGTTTTCCGTTGCAGGTGATAACTGACTCATAGAATATTCCGTATTATCTGTTTTTTAAGGAAACTGTTTATTTTCATTTAAAATAATGAATTGAATTTTTATGCAATTTATTTCGAAATGTTTAATATAAAATAACTTTTAGTAACTGATAGTTTTTAAATATAACTAATCCTTTTTATTATTATAGTTTATATCAATTATTTTATAAAAAGAACTTATTTTTATTAGTTCAAGTTTAAAAGTATTTACCTGTTTCATTTAAATCAACTAAGATAGTTTAAATTATATTACAGCGTTAAACTCGAATAAATGTTAAATAATATTTGTGTAGTATCAATATAATGTTTAATTTAAATAACATATTCATGTACTTATAGCTTTTTTGCTTATAAAATTTATGTAAAGTTTTCGTGTTAGGATAAATTTATTTAATAGTAACAGCATAAAGTTTAGTTAATTATAATGTATATAAAATTTAATTGTTGATTTTAAACATTGTATGTATTTTTAAATTAATATTATTATAGGATAGTCATTTTTATTTTTATTTATTTTATTTTTTATTTATTTATTTATTTTATAACTTTACTGTATATCTTTGTATGCATTTTTTTAATTAATATTATTATATGAAAGTAATTTTTTTAATTTATATTATTATATAATAGTAATTTTTTTTTTTAATTAATATTATCATATGACAGTATTTTTTTAAAATTTATAACTTTACTATATATCTTTGTATGCATTTTTTTAATTTATATTATTATATGATAGTAATTTTTTTTAAATTTATATGATAGTCATTTTTTAAAGTGCATGTGTTCAATTTTTAACGAATGTAAGTTAGAGTTTAAATAAGTGTGAAACTTATTTAGTGAGAATATAAAGTTTAATTTATATAATTTTTATTATATTTAGTTTAATTTAAATAATTTTTATTGTATTCAGTTTAATTTATAACATATAAATTATTTATACTCTTCCAATGGTAACACCCAAATTTTAATATCAAAGTCTATACCATTCACATTCAATGTTTTTAATTATATAATACTCACGAACCCTTTGTTTTATTTTGTCAACTTCCATGAAATACATAGGCAAATTTCTATTTATTCTGTAATAAATTTATAATCTCCGAATGGTAATGCGCAGATATTAAGATCAAAGTCTATACCATTCGTTAAATTCATCTACCTTTGTTGCAGCGTTCAATTTTAACGATTGTATTAATAGTATTTATAAGTTAGAGTTTAAAGAAATTTTAAAAGTGAAACTTATTTAGTGTTAACATAAAGTCATGATGTGTATAAAGTTTAGTTTAAACAACTTTATTGCTTATAATGTCGTTTTTGTTTTAAAATAACTAATTATACGTATAATTACATGATATTCATTATTAAAAAATATGTGTTTTAAATTATTTATTATTGTTTTTAAATTTATGCGTATCGTTTTTGTTTTAAAATAATTAATTATACATATAATTGTATGACATTCATTATTGAAAAATATGTGTTTTAAATTATTTATTATTGTTTTGTTTTTAAATCTGTGTGTTAATCCACTGATGACACTTATCCTCAAAATACGAAAATTTCTATTTAATTCTGTAAAAATTTCGTAATATAAATTTGTAATGATGTCACTAAAAGTATGAACTCCTATTTAAATTCCTTATTTATTATCTTAACACAATATATTTTTAATCTCTAAAAATGCTAAGTTTCTAAAATACTCATAAATTGTTACTGATGTTAATTAACTTCAGTCATTCATTGTTTCATTCAGTCAAAAATGTTAAGTCCCACCGGAAATTATTTATACTCTTCCAATGGCAACATCTAAATTTTAATGTCTATACCCTTCATTAAATGTTTTTAATTCTATAATACACATCAACCCTTTGTTTTATGCATCCTGTATATATCAATTGTTTCTGCACCTATGAAGATTGTCTGAACCCATGCTTTGAAGACAACCTCAGAAAACTATGTGATGAGTTCTTCAGGTTGACATTTTTTATTTATTTTTATTTTTATTTTTTTTAAAGGAACTAACTCCCGCCTTGCTCTACGGAGCGAAAAGGGGCACCGCAGGGCCTCGGGAGGGCAGTCTCCCAGGCGCTCAAGGTGAACTCTCGCTTTCTCTCTCTTCTCTTTTTTCTAACTTTATTCTTTCTACCTTTTTTCTTAAATTTGTATTCTCTTTCTAACTTTTTTCTATACATTTTCCTTTCACTTATTTCTCTAATTGTAAATTTTGTATGTATCTCTTTTCAGGTTAAGTCCCAAAAGATCGTGACGTCATCTCACTTCCCGCAAAACATCGAAAAAATTTTGAAGTCCTCAAAATTGTGAAAAAAATACTAAGTCCGAAATTTAGGAAAATAAATCTAACTCCTCAAAATTCCCTATAGATGGCACCACCAAACCTCATCCAAGATGATATCCAAAGTTTCTAGTCTTCCGGTGGCAACGCTCTAAAAGTTTCTATTCTTCCGGGGGCAACACCCCCTCGTTAAAGATGATGACTAAGTAGTGTAAAAAGGACACGTTGACCAGCACGGTGGAGGCGTAGAGGTGTAAGGGTGGGGCGCGCCACCACCCTACGCCTCAATACGCCTCTACGCCTCCACCGTGTTGGTGAACTGTCCTTTTTACACTACTCATACATATTCTTCTGTAGAACCCCTTTCAAACGTTTCCAAAAAGTTAAAACTTACCCTATTATTCCCCTTCTTATATATTTTGCATAAAATCGACTGACATATGTAGGTATATGATAAGTAGGGTGAAAATGTACTATTTTAGTTCCCTGATTACAAATAATTTACTTTACCATTTATCTTATTAATTTTCTAGTACTTTAAAATTAATTTCAATTCTTAAATACTTTCTTTTTATTGCACCACATTATTGCGTGAAAGCATTGTACTCTTATTGTTTTGCATCAGTGTTCTTCAAGTTGTTCATATACAGTCTAGCATCTTATACGTTTTTCGACTTCGGTCCCAAATCATTCCATTGAATGTTAAAATATTTCGTTTATACGACACATGTAAATTCTTAATTTCACTTATACTTTTTATTTTTCTTCTTGTAGAATCCGAAGCTTGAGTTCCATTCCAGGATTTAAAAACAAAAAAAAAAAAAAGAAAAGAAAAAGAAAGAAAGATGAATGCTTTTTATGTTTTATTCTTATTTTTTTTTTCGATTATTTTTTCTTAGAACTATGGTAACAAAGTTTTGCTATAGAACAAAGTGCGACTTGCATCAATAGCCTGGGAGAAGGGGAGATTAGAGAAATTTTCAGAGATAAACAGTTGGCGACTGGGTTGAATGGTAGGTATACAAGTAGCCAGTGACCACTTGAAGACCTCCCACTTTCTCTTTTAATTGATTCCAGGAATGGGGTATGAAAGGAAAAAAGCCCACAACTGTATAGGCATTTTGTAAACTTGAAGATTTATTTCTCACTTCCATTGGGCGACTTGGAAGATTTTCTTATCGTGTTTATTTGACATTACGGTTGGAGAAACATTTTTTTTCTTTCTTTCCTTCTTTTCAATAGTTTGCAAAAATGTCATCTTCGTTTAGAGAACAAAAGGCTTTGCCTTTAAAGAATAGAATCGAAATCTTGAAAAAATTTTCTGAATTTCTATATTTTTAATTATCATTCAATTTTTATTCAATTTTTTAAAAATATTTTAAATATAATTAAAAATCTATCTTACTCGAATAAATGTAAAGGAAATCATGAAAATTGATTAGACTTTTATTATTAATATGATACTTTATTGTGTATTAATGTTCAAACGAATTTTCAGTTGTATGTTTTTTTTCAGTTATACGTTTTTTAGGAACGGTCCCTTGAAAAACGTATAAACGGTGCTCCACTGTATATATAAATTCCTCTGTAGAACCCCTTTCAAACGTTTCCAGAACGCGAACACTTACCCTGCTATTTCCCCTCACATACATTCTCTATCAAACCGGCTGACAGATGAATGATAAGTGGAGTAGGAATGTACTTGTGTACCTACTACCCGGATCGTTACAAATATTCTGTTATACCAAAATTTCTTATCTGTTACCATTCCTTCAACATTCTTACGATCGTGGGGGTGTTCAGCGTGGGAAAGTGACCATGTGACAGCTTTCCTTCCTCTCCAAAGCACTTCAGATTCAGATAATGTTTGCTTCTTGAACCTTCTGTCAAAGTTTTTTTTTTCTCTTTTCTTAGGAAATATCGATCGCAGGAAAAACTTCCATTTTTCTTGGGAGTCGGGAGTAGGCCCCTGAAAGAAACTAAGAAAAAAAAATTGAAAGCATCTTGAACACGTTTAATGTCACTAACGTGAACACTGAAATGTTTTGAAAGATAAGAGTTTATCTTGTTAAAAGGAGAATGAATATGTTTTTAAGAAAACTGTCAGAAAGAGAAACGTATTTGGGTTAAGAGGATATAGTATACAGGCTTACTTATTTGACAGCAGAATACCAGAGTTTATAAGTAATTAAAAAAAAAGTAAAATTGTGAAAAATATCAAATTCGAGGTTAAAAAATATTTATAAAATTAATGTTCATTTCAACATAAAAATAGCCCCCCCCTTTTTTTTTAAACTGATATGTTAACTGCATTTTTTTTTTTTTTTTTTTTTTTTTTAAATCGCTAAACAAATTTTAAAGATATTTACTAAAGAAATACAGTCGAACCTCGTTAACGTGAATTACTTTTAACATGAACTGTTTCCACAATCCCCGTCAAAATGAAGATTAGTTTAGTTATATGAAGATCAGTTACTGATAGCATGAACTACTGATAACACGAACAAATTTTTTATCCCCTTAAGATTTACGTTAACGAGGTTCGACTGTAGTTTATTATAAAATATGTAATAAATTTTATTTTTCGAGAAGTTTTTTGTTTAAAAAATTCCATTTATTAACCTAAATAATTTTAAGTAATAATTTATTTAATAAAAAAAAAAAAAAACTTTGTATGTAAACTATAAATTTCAAAACCCCGCAACAGTTGTTTCAGGTCAAAATAATAGAACATACATGGGATCCGGACATAATATCGCGGAACAAAATCTTGCCGGACAAAATATCGCGTCGAAAAAATTATATGAGCTATCTGAAAATTTTTATTTGTGTCACGTGTGATCTCTGGCGGGGGGCTTAGGGCTTTATAAATATAAATTAATTAAAATAAATAAATAAATGTATCACAGAGTGGAATTGCATTATTTTACCTATATTTAATTTTAATATTTTTTACCATTTGCTTTTCACCATTCAAAATACATTTTTAAAATATTGTACATCACTGCTGACATCAAAGCAGAACACTGTTCACAATCCTGAATTAAAAATTTCAAAACTGGTAAGCACAATTGAATTTATTATGACTAATCTTGACAAAAGTTAATAAACATAATCTTTAAACTCTTTTAAGTAAAATTTATAACAATTTTTGTGGTGGGTTTGTTTGTATGTCAGTGCTCTGACTAAGGTATGTGTTATCATGAAATTTTATACAACATTATTAATAATTACCAATTCCTTTTTGCTTTCCATTCATGTATGTAGGCGATATTTTGTCCTCGCGATATTTTGTCTCGCGAGATTTTGTCCCTAAACATTTTAGCATGTGCAAAAATTAGGTACGGTCAATGCAGCAAGGTGCACTTTTGTCTACTAATAAATTTAAAATGACTTCTGCATATGGCTTCCCCTGAAACATTTGTTTTAAATTTAGGACTAGTGTTGTTATCTATCAAACAAAGAAATTTAAAAATCAATTAAAAAAAATCTAATCAACCTTCTTAACTATCTTATTAAATTAATAATTATTATCTTAATGATTTTTCATATTTTATAATAATGCTTTATATTTTATTATTATTCTAATGATCTCACGAATTTGTAATGCATAGTCATTTTCTAAATAATTTTTTTTTTCAAATGACAAAGAAAAATTCCCATTTCAGCCCATCACCCGCTGGTGTTGAGTTCACGCAACACCAGAAGTAATTGCGTTTAACAGTAAACTAAAAAAAGATATTTTATATTAAGCATTGTTTTTAAATAAGGAAAGGATAGATGTTTATTTTGTTACAAAAAAAATTTGATCTGAAAAGTAATTTTATACTTAAAAATAAATTTGAAACTTGAAGCACTCATCAACCCAAAACTTTTGAAAATCATCATATCTGAATAAGTTTACATATATTGTAAAAAAAAAAAAAAAAAAAAAAATGTTTCACAATAAAGTAATTACTTTTGAAGTTATCTGTAGTGTTTGCTGTTTTATATTCCCGCAAGGAAATTTCCGTAAGCATTTATATGTCTTCATTATATACTCTTATTCCATTGAAGTTGTACAAATACAACACCCTGTATTTAGTAAGATAAGACTAATTTTAATAATTTTATTCTAAGTTATTGTTATATATGATCAAAATAATGAGTATAACTGTTTTTATTTCGAAAAAAAAAAAAAAAAAATCATTATTTCTAGTTTTGGCGGTTAGTGGGTTAGCACAAATTGTTTAGTTTTGTGTAAAAATAAAGTGACAGTGCTGGTGACAAATAGTTATAATAAATTTCATTATACTTGAAATTTTTTCTGGAAAAATATAAATTTATATTTTGTAGCAGAAATTAAAATTTTAATATCCAAAGATTAAAATTCTAGTTGAACGAACTTTATTGCATTAGTAAATACTGCCATATTTTGTAAGTTAACAATATGGCGTAGAAGTTCCATTTATCTTGTTAGCTGTATAACATAAACACTGAAATGTTGTAAAAGATAAGAGCTTATCTTATTTATAAGGAAAACTAAACATGCGTAATACAATTTTATGATGATGGAAGCTGCGAATCAGTCTTCGAAATTATATTCTTAGTTTTATGAAAATTTGCATGCACGTGTATTGAAATCTAGCAATATTAAATATATTGAAATTTCTCAAAAATTACTAAAATTAAAAATAAATTAAGATTAAAATTCTTATTTTTTCGAAAAAAAAAGAAAAGGTTCCCATTATCATTTATTGTAAAAATATATGTTTATTTTATTTTATTTTATTTTATTTCATTTATTTATTTTTAAAAATTATAAAAGAAGAAAAGATTTTTTTTTTTTTTTTTTCTTTTTAATTTTCATTACACATAAATAATATTTTTAATATTAACTACCCCTAAAACTCAACTATATATCACATCGTAGATATCATATTAGTATGTACAGATATTCGCTATAATATTTTCTTTAGGCTCTAAAAATTTTTATAAAATGCGATTTTAAATAAGTTGGTAATTATTTCAGGCTCCACATAAATCTAATGTGCCTATGTTTTTTTTTCTTTAATTACACGTTTTAACAGATGTTTAATCGCTGGTGAAAAAAAAAAAAAATCTTAAAACAAAGTCGTTAACTTCCCATAAAAGTAATCTGACAGTGCAGCAGACAGATAATTAAAACAAATTTCATTAAACTTGACATTTTGTAAGTGCGTGTAGGTGTTGTTAAATATAAATTGACATTCAGTGGAGCAAAAATTTCAATATACTTTTTTTAGATATTAAAATTCTAGTATAATAAAATTAGTTGTATTAGCAACTGGAGGCTTTACATAATTAAGATAGAAAGTGTGAAAGTTTTTTTAATCTATATATATAAAAGAACACTTCCTGAGTGAGTGAGTGAGGGGGTGATCTATCAACGCCCAGACCAAACCCCTGGACCTAGAAGCATGAAATTTCGTGACAATGTTCTTTCTATGACGTAGGCATCCACTAAGAAGCGATTTTACAAAATTCGCCCCCCAAGGGGGAGAGGGGGGGCAAAACGTGATTTCACAAAATCCTTCATATCTCAAACAAAAAAACAGATATCCGTAAATTTTTGCTTTAAAATATAGCTAATACAAATGTCTAAAAACCAATTTCTGGAATTTTCAAAATTCGGTCCCCAAGGGGGGGCGGGGTGGGGGTGGGGGCAAAACGTGATTTCACATGCGTAAAACGTGATTTCACATGCGTAAAACGTGATTTCGCATAATCCTATATATCTAAAACAAAAAAATAAATATACGTGAAATTTTTGCTCTAAAATATAGCTAATGCAAATATCTAAAAACCAATTTCTGGAATTTTAGAAATTCAGCCCCCAGGTGGGGCAGCAGGGGGGGGCGGGGGGCTATGGGGCAAAAACAAATAGAAATACAGTTAGGGCGTTCAAAATTGATACAGATAGGTTTTAGAGGCCTGCAAGTCAAATGAGGATATTTTCGATTGTGTAAAGTTATTAGGAGGGGAAGGAAGGGGGTAGGGGAGAGGGGGGGGGGCAAAAAATAAAAATAGAGTTAGCTCGTTCAAAACTGGTATATAGAGGTTTTCGATACCTACAAATCGATTGCGGATATTTTCGAAGTTTTAAAATTATTAGGAGGGGCGGGAAGTTTGGGCTATGGGTCAAAAACAAATAGAAATGCAGTTAGGCCGTTCAAAAACTTTTACAGATAGGTTTTCGAGGCCTGCAAGTCGAATGGAGATATTTTCGAAAGTGTAAAGTTATTAGGAGGGCCGGGAAGGTGGGGGGAGAGGGGGGGCAAAAAAATAAAAATAGAGGTAGATCGATCAAATTTGGTATATAGAGGTTTTCGATATGTACAAATCGATTGCGGATATTTTCGAAGTTGTGAAATTATTTGGTGACGCGGGAAGGGGGGGTGGATCGGTAAGGGGGGGCTATGGGCAAAAACAAATAGAAATACAGTTAGGCCGTTCAAAATTGGTACAGATAGGTTTTAGAGGCCTGCAAGTCAAATGGGGATATTTTCGAAAGTGTAAATTTATTATTAGGGCCGGGAGGGCGGGGGGGGGCGGAGGGGCAAGAAAAGTAAAATAGAGTTAGATCATTCAAAATTGGTACATGGATGTTTTCGATACCTACAAATCGATTGCGGATATTTTCGAATTTTTTTAATTATTGGGAGGGGCGGGAAGGGGGGGAAAGGGAGGGGCCAAAAAATAAAAATAGAGATAGATAGTTCAAAACTGGTGCATAGGGGTTTTTGATACCTACAAATCGATTGCGGATATTTTCGAATTTGTAAAATTATTAGGATAGACGGAAGGGGGGGGCGAAGGGGGAAAATAATAGAAATAACCCAAGTAGCACAGGAACGTTCTGTGAACGTCTAATAACGGTTTCAATAGTTCAAACACCGTGTTTCGTGTCAAAAGAACGTTCTAAAACACGTTCAGAAATAGTATTATTTAGAACGTTCTGAAAATGTTTGATTTGTACCATCTATAAAACGTACAATTCTAGTTCTTTATAGAACGTTCAAGTGTGACACCGTCATAACACGTTCTGTAACAGTGTAATTATAACGAATATGACAAAATGACTTTTTAGTACTATTGGTTGGGAAACTAGGTTAGCCTTTAAAATTTTTGACTTCAGCTTTTGATTTTTTTACACGTTTTGTGGCGTGAGGAATCCGGAAGTCAAAAGGTTGGTATGGTATCTGTTAATGTGTATCGGCACCTATTAGTGTGATAGCCCGTTAGTTCATGTACACGATATCTCAAGAACAAATGATTGCAGAGAGATCGGACCAGTTTTAAAATATCACTTATGATATTGATAAGAATCTTATTGAGAGATTTGCAACATTATAATTTAAAAACTTCGTAAGTTATTCGAAATTTATAATTTTTAGCATGATAGAGAATAGAGCATTTTTTACATTTTCAGTTTAACGTTTTGTTAGCACGTCAGTAAAGAATGCTTCCCAATAATCAGTAGCGGTGAGGTGAAAAAAAATTACAAAATTTTAAACTCATGGAAAAATTTTGTGGATTTTGTATTTCAGGAATCAATGTATGGAATTCGACCAAACTTGTTACAATATTAGATCTTGCCCTAAATTGGAGTTTATTTGAATTTCATTTGGGATATATCGCCCGATAGATTACGGTGCTATGCAATGAAACCCTCCATTTATGGGACGGCTATATCTCAGCTTCTATAGTGTACAAATGTATTAAACATGATATATTGGCATATATCATCATAACCTCTGCTAATACAATTTGGATGTATACATTGTCCAACAGGTGGCGTTGCTAATCTGCAATTTAATCATTTTAACGGAAAGGCAATATTTTAACTCTTGTGATTTAACAATAAATTTTGTGATACACTGAAGTTATAAGTGAAATCGATTTTATGTAAAGCTTTACTGGTCCATTTTGGATGCACATCGGCCAACAGGTGGCGTGGCTATGTTGCAATTTAATCTCATAACAGAAACGAAAAATCTCAACTTCTGTGATTTATAAATATTGTAAATTTGGTAAGTGAAATTAATATTACGTAAAACTCTACAGATTGCCTTTGGGTGCATATCGGACGACAGGTGGCACTGCCACGTTCCAATATTTTCCATTCACAGAAAGGCTATCTATCAGCTTCTGTAATATATATACTCACCAAACCTTCTGCGTGACATACATTTGATATATAATATTGATTCAATTTGGCTGTATAACGAGTAATAGTCAAACAGTTTTTTTTTTTTATTATTATCATTCATAGGACATTGTTTTGTCCCCTAGGAATAAGTATGCATCATCCCTGGGGATGGGAAAAGGGTGGATAAAAATTTTCACTATAATTATCTTTCAAAAGAATTCGATATCACCTTTAAAACGAATAATTGAAACATCGTTTTCTGATGATTTAAAACAAATTTACCGTTTTTTTTTTTTTTTTCATTTGTAATAATAATAATAATAAAACCCTTAGAAAAATACATTTTCTAAGATCTTCTATACAGCATAAAAATGATTGTCTTCTGTCATGAAAATCTATGCATTCCCCAGACCCAAAGTTTAGATACAAAAAGCTAATCACGGATGTTATTGAATAAGTAATATAGTGCTTTACGCGAGTTTCAAAGAAAATCACGGGAAAACTCCGAAAACCTAAGTCGACGAGCGTGACCAGGAATCGAAGCCAACACTTCCCGTCTGTAAGGTTCGAGAGTAGAACCTCGCGGTCTCTAATACTCATCGAGAAGTTACAGAATGAGTTTTTTTCTTCTTTTCTTTAAGCATAATTTTAAACTTTTATTATATTTTATTTATGATTCTATTTAAGTTTAAATGTTACTGATAAATTATCAATATTGATAATGTTGTTAAATCGTTACTCTGTTTGATTGTTCTTATTTTATTTTATTTATTTTCACTGAATATTTTATTCAATACTAAAATATACACTAAAACAAAATATGCTTTTCCGTTTAATTCGAGATTTTAAAATGGAAAAATAAAGTGATCTCATAAGTTTTTCAAATACTTTATAAAAATTTAAATAATTGTTTAACTCAGCTCCATTTTTCCTTAAAATATTGACCATATGTTTTCTACAGCTATAAATGCTTAATAAATTTATGTTTCAAACGTTGAACTTTGAAACATGATTATTCCGGATGTAAGAAGGGAAGAGCAGATGAAACTGACATCTGTGGATTGCATTTATTTAATTCTCGCTGACCGTGAAAATTCAAAGGTCTTGGGAATGTCGTGCCGTTATGTGAAGCGGTAATTTTAAAACGTGCAATGTAATCTGTTTTGTTCAGTTTTCGCGTTATAATGACTTGGATAAGCTTTAGAAAAGGTAAAAATGTAATATTTTTAACCTGTAATATTCTCTATTTTCTATTTATTAAAGTCTTATTTTAATATCAATTAAACAATCATTTTCATATCTGCGTAAGTTCTTAAGCCTAACATTTGATACTTGTAAGTAGCATTGTATCGCAGAAAAAAACTGCTCCTGTTACAGAAAACCGCTTAGAAATTATGGATTCATTTTATTAATTCAGTCTTCTGAGATGGAAATTGTTAAAATGACTATTTTTGGTTATTATGCTTCTGAATGAAGTAACATAAAGAATTTAAAAGATGAGAGCTAATTTTAAGTGAATGCCCTTCCAGACTGGTCATTATGTATTTTAAAATGCTAGTTGGAAGGGTGTTTTCTTGGAGAAATTCTTATGAAGAAAATGAGGAAGGTATGTAAGTCTTTTTTTTTTCTTTTCTTTTTAAATTCTGAAGTATTTATTTAATGCTTATATGATAATATATATACAATCTAGGTTATGCAAATTGCATATTTTTAAAATAATATCCTAAGTTTCACCGACTTACAATTTTAAATATCTCTTTACTGTTATTTATTAAATAAAATATATGAAATTGTTTAACTGCATAATAAAACAAAGATTCAATTCAATTTTATTCCACATCTTTATAAAAAAAGATATTCTGCTTAAAAAAAAGGACGATTTACTATATTATTTCTTAATACTAATAATATTTACATTTATCAATTATTTAATATGCCATGATAGCATAATTACATCAAATGAGGTAAAAATTGCGTTGACTCAATTTAAAGAAATTTAAACATTTAAAAAATACCAATTACATTGCCATGTGGAATAAATTTAAATACCTGCAAACATCATTTTTGTAAACTGCTGCTGTAAACTGAAAATATGTATGCACACATGCACTGAAATTTAAAAATATGAAGTATGTTAAATATTTTAGAAAAATATTATGATTAAATATATATATATATGTCTTTAAGTATTTGGACATTTTAAAAATTTCCTCCTTCTAACTAATTTTTAATTTTTTGTTTCAATTTCTTATTATTATAAATTAACAATATATTCTAAACTCAATTATATATTATTTTAGCGGTGTATTGGTACATTCATTTTTGAAATTATTTTTTATGTTGAAATATTAAAACTTTCTATAAACTTCAGCATTCAAATATATTTATAAACTATCCATGGACTTACAAAGTATTACCCAGAAATGTTTAGAATATACAGGGTGCAAAGTCGAGAGCAGGCCTTTATTTGCGCAACAATTGGTCTCAAACGTCCTCCAATAAGAAAATGTATTTAAAAAAAAATGTAAGAATTCATTATATGACATGTTTAAATTTAAAAAATCAATTTACTAAAAATCACAAAAACTGATAATTTTTATACAATTTTCATGACACTAATAGTGTAAGTTGAGTTCTAACCTAAAAAATATAACACAAAAAGTTTCACTTTTGTGCACCCAAAATTGTCTGAGATAGTTAGTTTCAAAATTTAGGATTATTTCGCATTTTCTCGGGCTTTATTAAAAAGTCAATGAAAAATTCTTTAATAAACCCAGGGAAAATGCAAACAAAGTCCAATTAGGATTTTTAAACCGATCCCTTATTGAAGGCCGAAATATGTTAGAAAATCCAAACTTTAAATATCATGTTCCATTTTGGGAGAATAGAAATGAAACTGTTTGTTAGGATGAGTGTCAGTTTTCTAAATATGATTATAGGGATCTGGGACTATGTAGAAATTTAGTTTTTGCAATTTTGAAAAAATAGATATTTTAAATTTAAACATGTTATACCACAAATACTCATATTCTTTAAAACATTTTGTAACTGAAACTATATATTTGCGACCAATAGTTGCGGAGATAAAGGTATTCTCGTCACAATGCTTTGCACCCTGTATTTAAAAAAAAAAAAAAAAAAAAAAAAAAAAACATATATATATATATGTATATATATATATATATATATATATGTATGTATAAATGAATTTTTAATCTTAGTTAAAGCCAAGCAACAGGTATAAGATCCCTGAAACCACATAGGTCAATGAGAAGAAAATTACAACAAATTTAAATAACCTGGGGAGACTGATTGTGATTTATTGAAACATTTATATTTTATTTATTGATTTTTATTTTATTTAACTTCAGTCTAATCTTAAATTTATTCCTATATTGTTAGTTGCAATTTTAATAATTTTGCCGGTGCGTAAAAACCACATGAAACTCAAATCAAAAGATACAAACAAGCAACGAGGAAATAAAAAATTAAGACAGCATTTTAAACATTTTTTGTAGGAAAAGCTTAGAATGGTAGAAAAAAAAAAAAAAAGCTCGTCAAGGGTGACCCTTTTCGTCGTTGAGCACCAATGTACGATTTCGTTCGTTAGCAGCTATAATAGCAAATTGCTAGCGGGCACCCTATCGTACTATACTGTATATATAATACTATATATATAATACTATACTGTATATACTGAATAAACACCATAAAATGCAAGAACTCGCAACTGCTACAAACAAAGCACGGCTGCTACAAACAAAGCGGCAACGCATTCCACACACTCAACGTGCTTGTTTGCAGCTCTCGTGCCTACAATGTTCGCCTGATGAAGGGTTGTGTCTTCTTTTGACCCGAAACAGTTGGTGCGAGTTCTCGCATTTTATGGTGTTTATTCAAAGTTTTGTAATTAATACTATAACTTCATTATCTACAGATTAGGGAAAAAAAAGAAATTTTTAAAAAATGCAAAAATTTAAGAAATTTTTTAAGGTATAAAGAGACGTTATGACACTTTTTGGGGAAAGCTGTCATAGAATATAGAATTTTTGATGCATATACGTTGAAATTAAAAGAATAGTAAGTATGTTAAAATTTCTCAAACATTATTTGAATTGAAAAAAAAAGTAATTCATATCCCTGTTCATGTGTTGTATCATTATTCGTCATCAGCTATGTAATTTTTACTTCTAAACGCTCGTACTGAGGGGATTTTTTTATAATGACGTCACATTTTTTTTTTTTTTTTTTAACTACACTATTTTAGAACGTTTACAGTACGTTTTCTGGAACGTTCTGAAAATGTGTATAACGTTTTGAAAACGTTCTAAAAACGTTTAGAACGTTCTGAGACCGTATACATAGAACGTTCTCAGAACGCTTCTATAACACCGATGGTGATAGTTACACGTTCATTGAACGTTCTCTGAACCGTACTATTGTACGTCTTCAAGATGGACAGATAGACGTCTATAACACGTTCAAAGTGAACGTTCTTAGAACGTGTTTGCAGAACAATTTTTGAACGTTCAGAGAACGTTTCGGTGCTGCTTGGGAAGAGTTAGAGCATTTTGGGAATTTTTTCCGAAGGCAGTGAAAACCCGGTGCGACATTTTTCCTAATCAGATTATGTTTCTCTTTTCTTTTCACGTGATAAAAATGAATGCAATTTTGAGAATTCAGTAATTAGAGTGATTCATTTAAAAATAGGGACCAGCGAAGCGGGCGTTGCCTGCTAGTCTATATATATAAAAGAGTAAACTCACTGATTTACTGATTCACTCACTGACTCAACACGTCTGTGGCGACCCTATGGGAGATAAACTCACAATTTTTGGTGAGCAGGTTGGTTTTAGTATCCTGACGCTCACTAAGACGGGATTTTGCGAAATACCTCCTCGTTCCCCCCCTGAGGGGGCAGAAGGCAAAAACCACCTTTATAGGCATAACTCGGCTCCAAATTACTTCACGGTGAAGAAATTGCAGATGGGGAGACTAGACTTGAATACAAAAAAGTCTTTTCTGCGATTTTGGAATTTTGGATTTTTAAGGGGGGTAGGAGGTAAAAATGAGATTTTCGGAGACGCATAAGGCAAGAACACATTTATAAATATAACTCTACTCCAAATTACTTCACAGTGAAGAAATTGCAGATGGGAAGACTAGACTTGAATACAAAAAAATCCTTTTCTGCGATTTTGGAATTTTGGATTTTTAAGAGGGGAAAGGGGTGAAAAGGATTTTCGGAGGCACAGGAGGCAAAAACACCTTTATAAGCATAACTCGGTTCCAAATTACTTCACGATGAAAAAAATGCGGATGGGTAGACTAGATTTAAGTACAAAAAAATCATTTTCTGCGATTTTTGAATTTTGGATTTTTAAGGGGGGAGAGGGTGTAAAAAAGATTTTCGGGGGGAAATTTAGCAATGTATGGATTTTCGAGTAAAATTCTAGCAGTAATAGCTCAAAGATATTTAAAAAAAAAAAAAAAAAAAAAAAAAAAAACACTCCAAACGTCTTCTTGAAGGTATTTGCGAAAACTCATTTTTTATTTTTTCCGATTTTCGATTTTGGGGGTGAGTTACGAGGGGCAAATTTGACCCCCCCCCCCTTTTAGCGCTGAATTCGTCTGTAGAAATCTATAGGAGCTGAGGTCACAAATTTTAGTGTGTCGCTTATTTATGTGTGTCCAACACCCATTCTAACGGGATTTTGTGAAAGCCTCCCACTTTACCCCTTTGGGGGTGGGGTGGGGAATAAAAGAGTAAAATCACTGATTTACTGACTCAATAGCCGTGGCGATTCTATGGGAGATAGACTCGCAAATTTTGGTGAGCACGTTGGTTTTAGAACCCTGACGCCCATTAAAGCGGGGTTTTGCGAAATATCCCCCCTCGGGGGGGGGCAGAAGGCAAATCCCCCCTTATAAGCATAATTCGGCTCCGATAATACGGATTTTCGAGTAAAACTCTACCAATAATAGCCCAAATGTATAGAAAATCGCCAACTGTCTTCTTGAGGATATTTCCAAAAACTTACTTTTGCTTTTTTCCGATTTTCGATATTGGGGGGGGGGGAGTTACGAGGGGACAAATTCGACCCCATCTTTTAGCGCTAAATTCGTCCGTGGAAATCTATAGGAGCTGAGGTCACAAATTTTAGTTTGTGGCTTATTTACCTGTGTCCAACACCCATTGTAACAGGATTTTGCGAAAGCCCCCCTTTCCCCCTTGGGAGTAGCGGAGGGAAGAAATACGTTTCGAAGCACAACTTTGCTTCAAATTATCTCAGTAAGATTAAATTTTATGTGTGGGTTGTTTAAGCGTTTCCAACACGCACTGTAAAGGGATTTTATGAAATTTCTCCCTCCCCCCCCCCCCATTTAAGGCCAGGGGCGGAGGATAAACACGTTTCCAAGCATAAATTTGCTTCAAATTATCTCAGTAAGATTAAATTTTATGTGTAAATTATTTATGCATTCCAAACACGCACTATAAAGGGATTTTACGAAATTTCTCCCTCCCCTCTTTAAGAACAGGCGGGGAGAGGGGGGTAACAAACACGTTTCCAAGCATAACTTTGCTTCAAATTATCTCGGTAAGATTAAATTTTATGTGTAAATTATTTATGCATTTCAAACACGCACTATAAAGGGATTTTACGAAATTTCTCCCTCCCCTCTTTAAGGACAGGGGGGGGGGTAATAAACACGTTTCCAAGCATAACTTTGCTTCAAATTATCTCGGTAAGATTAAATTTTATGTGTAGGTTGTTTATGCGTTCCCAACACGCACTATAAAGGGATTTTACGAAATTTCTCCCTCTCCCCCTTTAGGGGCGGGCAGGGGGGCAAAAGCACGCTTATGAGAGTTACTGTGCTCCATATTATCTCAGGTCTCAGGATAGCGATTTTTTTAATCTGTAGATTGGTTATGCGTACTCAAGACACACATTGCAAAGGAATTTTGTAAAATTCCACCATATACCCCTTAGGGTGGGGTGGGGTGGGGTGGGGTGGGGGAAATGATTTTTCCATGCGCAACTCTGCTTTGAATTATCTTAGGCGATGTTTCATGCGTGGGCTGGTTATGCTTTCCCAACACGCATTATAAAGGGATTTCGTGAAATTTCCTCTTTTCTCGCTTTAAAGGCGGGTGGGGGGGGCAAAAACACGTTTTAAAAGGTCACTCTGCTTCAAATATCTCAGGAAAGCGATTTTTTGATACGTCGATTGGTTATGCGTATTTAATACACACAAACTACAAAGGGATTATTTGCAATTCCGTGTTATCCCCCCCCCTTTTTTGAGGGTTGGTGGGTAAAAAACATGTTTCCACACGTAACTTTGTTCAAAATTATCATAGAATGGCAATTTTTGATGTGTGGACTGCTTATACGCATTCAACACACACTACAAAGTAATTTTGTGAAATTACACTCCTTCGCCCCATAGGAGGCGAGGGGGCAAAAACATGTATTCATGCGTAACTCTGCAGTAAGTTATCTTACGAAGGACCTTTTTGATGTGTGGGTCAGTTACATGTACCTAACTGATAATATAAAGTGATTTTGCAAAATTTCCTCCCCCTTTTTCCCTTTAATAATGAGGGTATAAAAACACAGGGGGTGGGGCTAAAAAACGTGTTTTAAAACATAACTCTGCCTTAAATAATCTCAGGATCTCAATTTTTTAATGTGTCGGTTATGTACGTGTATGCAACATGAACTATAAAGGGATTTTGTGAAATTACTCCTAACCTCCTCTTAGGGGTGGGCGGGAAAAAAAAAACACGTTTTCAAGCTTAAACGTGCTCCAAATTACGTTTGAATGGCAAATTTTGGTGTGTGGGTTTTGATTAAATGTATTTAATATGCACTTTGATGTGATTTTGCAAATCTTTCCACTTTACCCGCGAGGTATGGGGAATAAATTGCAGGCAAGGCGCTACCGAAGGCATTGTTTCTACAGAGTAGAAGTGTGGCGTGTGGGAAAACCGCTACCGAAGGCAGCGAGAACTTTAACTTAGATTTTGACTGATTTCAATGATTTTCCTTTTTTTTAATTATTATTTTGATATAGTATTTTGAGAAATCATTTCGATATAATGACCAGCGAAGCGGGCAAAGCCTGCTAGTTAAATATATTTATAGCTGATATATTGGAATTTTTATGTTTATTAGTACATCGCAATTATTAACTATTGTTTTATAAACAAACAAACATATTTTTGGTTATTAATGAACTGTAGCATAAAGCAATATTGCTGCGTCTGCGCTCTGCTCACTCCTATTTTAGATATTTATGGTGATGGATCGATCATAATTATTTAAACCTGAAACAATTGTTTTTGTAGTTTATGGGTTTTTTTTTTTTCAAATTTCCTTTTATTTTTTATTGTATTATACAAATAGTTTTGTATCACTTCGTTGCAGTTAATAACCCTGGTTTGGATCTGCATGAAAACTAAAATGCAAAACAAACCATAATAGGAAAAAAAAAAAAAAGCAGATTAGGATAAGATAAATGTATCAAAGTGTGGAGAGGTTAATAAGTACAAAACTTTGAATAAAAATCATAAAACGCAATAAACTCGCAATGTTCCTGGTCGAAAGAACACACGACCCTTCGTCATGTGAACAAAGTAAGCACTAGCGTTGCAATCAAAGCGGCAACGCACAAAACCATTTTAACTTTTTTTTTTACTGTTTCAATACTTTTAATATTGCTACACAGAAATAATAGAATAAGTAAAAAATTATCTGTTGGTTAATGTGTAATTGGAATATTAAGACTATGATCTATAGTTTTCAATATTCAGGAGACCGTTTTAAGCAAAAATGTATAAACACTAATATAAATATAAATACTGGTGTCATCAGAATTATGAAATGAAAGAAGAAAATAAATAAATAAGATTCCAAAATATCATAAAATCTAAAAATCTTAAAAATATCAAAATTAAACGAAATTACATTCGTCTTCATAATTTTTTTCTTTTCGCTTAAAATGGTTTTGTGCGTTCCCTCTTTGATTGCAGCACTCGTGCCTACTTTGTTCGCCTGACGAAGAGTCGTGTGTTCTTTCGACCCGAAACAATTGTTGCGAGTTTATTGCGTTTTATGGTGTTTATTCAAAGTTTTGTACTTATTACTTTAAAACGGCAGTTCTCTGGTGCTTTCTTATTATATTTGTGGAGAAGGTAGCCTTGCAGATTAGGCATTTCAGTCAGCTATTGGGCCGCGTAATCTGTTGAGATCATACCTCTCTTAAAATAAATATATTATACCCTATATTAGGAACTTATTAGGACAAATATATAATGAGGAACTAAACAATGCTTTATTGAAATTTATTTTTCCGACTGAGGGAAAATAATGCCTGGACCGAGAGTCGAAACGCCTTGACCTTGTAAGCCAAAGATCTGGGGTTCGACTCCCGGTCCAGGCATTATTTTCATTCAGTCGGAAAAATAAATTTCAATAAATGATTTTCCTCCCAATCAGTTGATTGTGTGATTTTAATGTATTCTATTTTTTTCCCATTGTTTAATGGTGTTTTCCTTTACCTGCGGCTTATTTCTGTCGAGCTATCTACATGATAGACCAGATGTTTCTGCCTAAAGGTTGTCTGAGTGAGTAATGTCCACCGGTTGCCGGCCTGGTTAGCTCAATTGGTAGAGTCTTGACCTTCTAATGGCCGTATTCACCATTAACTTCAACTCCCGGTTCAACGCAAAAACTTGAAAAGCATCTAAAGGCAGGGTACAGCTTTCCATCAAAATTTGGCATGCTGCCTCTGCCATCTAGCGTCGATGATTTCATATAAACTTTGATTGGTTTCTTTCACCTAAAAAGTCTGAAAATAACTATACCGCCAGATTGCAGCAACAACAAGATAAAATTTGTACCTCCACTTTTGAAATTTTCATGTTCAACCGGGAGTTGAAGTTATTGGTGAATAACAGCCTAAGTCAATGATCTGGGGTTCGACTCCCGGTCAAGGCATTATTTTCTCTCAGTCGGAAAAATAAATTTCAATAAATATGATTTTCATCCCAATCAGTTGATTGTGTGATTTTAATATATTGTAAACAATGCTTGCCTATGCAACCAGCTTTGTTTGTGATTTACATAAAATGTCTTTTTTAGAATTCTAAAAATATATCTGTAAATGAAAACGCACACAGAAATATAGCTAAACCGAAGTCTTAAAAACTCTTAAAATTTGTAGGAAAGAGTTAAAAATAATCTCCAAACTATTCTTAGAGGAAAAAAAATAAATTATATCGCCAATGGAATTATTTTTCTTGAATTACTGTGCATGCCAAAAATAAAATAAAATAAAACTGAAAGCTGAAAAAAAAAAAAAATTCCCAATTATTCTAATACTTTTCAGATGTTTGTAAAATAATTTTATTTATTTATTTGCTAAAGTTGATTACAAACTGTTAACCTATCAACAGAGTTGATGAAATTTCTCCTCCGACGAAAAATAATTTCCTTTTAATTATTTCAAGTCTGTCAAGAAAAATTTATAAACGCAATACATTATGAAAGTGAAAAAGACCATAAAACCTAACGCAGTACACGTAACGTTAAGGTGTTTTAATTAAAATTTTAATTGCGAAAGGATATTAATATTCTTTTATTATCCCAAACTTTTAAGGGTGTAATTAAAATTTTGTTCTTATAATAAGTTTAATGCAAAATGCATTGTTGATAATTAAATGCTGTAATAAAATAAGTAGGTGCTCTTTTGTATTAGAATGGTTTATGTTTGTAAAGGAATTTTTCTTATTCATAAAAACAACAACAACAACAACAAAAAAAAAAAAAAACAGTAATATAATTTATAAATAATAACATATAATAAAATATTAATAGGAAATGTAATTACATGATTACATTTTTCACTGGGAAAGAAGAGCAATATAATTTGTATTTTTTTTTTTTTTTTTAATGAATGCAATTCATTCCTTTCTCTGTAGCTAAAATGAAGGTAAAAAAAAAAAAAAAAACATAAATGTATATACATAATATAAATACATAAATAAAAAAAAAAAGATTAAATATAATTACAGCTGGGGATTATCTTTTTTATGAAATTTGATGATCAATATCATTTTTTGCTTCTTTTTACAGTAAAAAAATAAAAAGAAAAAAAAGAAAATCTTTAATTGAATCTTTAATATTAATATACGAAGTCAAATTATTACAATAAATTGCATCAACTCTATTTTAAATATTCGTTCATAAAGTTTGCGATATTTCTAAATTATTATTTTTTTTTTTTTAAAGTCACCATTAGAGAGAGAGAAAATAATAATAATAATAATTACAATAAAAACTAAATAAGACTAATTATTACAAATAAAAATATTTTTTGCATACTTTTAAAAACAGTTTTATTATTTGTCGATTATTTTTGTGTTTAATGCAGTGTAATAATAAACAAGACCGAAAAATTATGCGGTACGTATTGGTTATTAACATTTTCCAACACCACCTATTCATTATATCGTTTAACCTTTAACGTTCACGGCCTACGATTTTGCACAACGGATAGACAGAAAAACAAAAAATCAGACAGATTCTTTAATTGAATTTATAATCACACTTAAATATTGTTGCAAAGTGCTAAAAATGTTTAATCCAAACGGAAATGTAATTCTAGCAATTGCCATTTGCAGTCCTTAATGTATATGAATATTTTAGTGTAGCCCTGTAAATCTAAAGGATAAGCATACCATATACTAAAAACATTTTAACATACAAACAGTTAAGGTATATTTAATCATGATTTCTGCAGTAGAAAGTTAAATAAATGTGATTTATAAAAATGTCTCTTCTAAAACGCAATGGATTGGCATAATTTTTGATATCCCTGTACACAAACAAGTTGTGCAGGGTCTATTAATGCTATTTTAAATAGGGAACAATTCATAATGGATAGGAATGACATATATCATTTTTAAGAAATTCCGAAAATATTTACGGACGCTAGCGGTGGGTAGACGGACAGTCACAGACAGCTACATTAACTCAAATCACTCTTATCAATTCTCAGAAAGTGTAGAAATACTTAATGAAACGAAAATGCAATTTCAGCAAATTTTCAATAATAGCCCTTAATGTAACTAAATATTTTTGTGTGTCCCTGTAAATCTTAATGCTAATCATACTATATTTTATAGAAAGCATTCTTTTATGCATACAAAAAACATATCTCAATTTCATTAATTTTTGTGCAAAGTTATAAAAATATGGTTTAAAGAAATACCTTTCATAGAACGCAATGCTTTGGAATATTTTCGGGTGTCCCTGCGCACAAACTATTGATGGTATTTGCTCCGTTTTTAGTAGGGAACATATGATAGTGAACTTGAATAACATATTTCAGTTTCATTAAGATTTGTGTAAAATAAAGATATAAAAATACGGTTTATAGAAATACCTTTCATAGAACACAGTGCTTTAGAAAACTTTCAGGTGTCCCTGTCTGTAGAAAACATGTGGTGGTATGTACTCCATTTTCAGTTGGGATCACCCGATAGTGAACTCAAATAATGTATGTCAGTTTCAAGAAATTCTATTAATATTTACGGGAGCTAGAACGCGGACAGACAAACCGAAGTCATAAACAATTTTAAACCTTTTTGGAAAATGTTAAAAAAGATTTTTTATCTTTTCGTTACTGGTTTGAATGTACCATACGTGACTTAATCATCACATTTTACTTAGTTATTACAAATGTTTTTTTTTTTTTTTTCCCCACAACATTTGCAGTAAAGTAGACAGCTATTTTTCTGTTTTCGCAAAGAAGAGAAATTGACTATACATTAATATATATTCTGAAAATATTGCATAAAAAATGTTCAAACGTAAATTGTGCTTTTAAAAATATCAATTCATGGGATTCTGCTATTTCTCTACTATACCCTAAAAGAAAAATCAATACAGAACATTCTAAAAATTATTAAAATAGGGAAAAATAAAACTAAGTGAATATGTAACAATAATTAAAATTATGTCTCTCTCTCTATATATAATAAAAATTTCAATTTTATCGAAAATTAATACAATATTCACAATTGGTTTTTAATTTGCTTCTCAGGATTTTTTTTTTTTATCCATTGAATTTAGAGTGAAGATTAAAAATTATTTTTCTTTTCTTACAAAGAAACATGATAAATTATCAATTTATCTACTTCATCAAAATAATGCGTAAAAGGTACAACGTACGAAGTTCTTTTCAAAGAATACATTCAAATAATTCATGACAATACTTCTCCATCTACCTTAAACGAAAAGTTATTTAGAATTAATTACAAATAATTAAGTTAAAAAACTAAGTAATTAAATAACGATAATTAAAATAAGTTGAAAGGCATATGCATTTTATTAAAAGTAATTTATGTTAATTACACACCATTTTTAACTTAATGTAATGCGATCAAAATAAAAATTATTTATTTTCTGATTTTTTGAAGATTATTTTTTTTAATCAAATTTATAACAAAATGAAAATATGGTTTTCCTTTTTCTTTCTTTCTTTTTTTTTTTTTTATGTCTTAACAACAGAATTGAAATTGAATACAAATTAATATACGCTGTTGAACTATTGCATAAAAGATGTTATTACGTAAGCGATCCTATTATAAAATGAGGATTCAAGAGCTTCCTGCAATTTTTTCCACTACCCTAAAACGAACATAATTTTAAAACGAATTAAAATAAATTAAAAACAATAAATAAAATCGTTTTTGTATTACATCAAAAATAATTTCATCTTTTATGATATGTTTTTCTTTTAATTTAATGCACTGACTTTAAAAAAGAGGATTTTTAAAATTATTTTTTCCCAACTGATTTAAGTATAATGTTTGGTTTAATTATTCGATTTTATTTAATATGCTAATTAGAATATCTTTTACATCAAATTCAAAGTTTAAAAAAAAAAAAAAAAAAAAAAAAAAGTTTCCTTATTTTTATATGGAGATAGAAATTAATTATAAAATCAAAATGTCCAAAAATATTTCATAAAAACACTTCAATGTATGCAAGAAAATCAATTTACTTTTATTTATTTATTTATTTATTTACTTATTTTTATCATTACTGCAGTTTCCTAATACAGAATAGAAACGGATAGAAAATATACGAACTTATACATAAAAAACAAAACAAATACATTACATAAATTGAAAATGATAAAAATAAAATTACTAATTAAATAATAGCAACAGTGAAATAAATTTAAAAAATATATCCATTTTATTAGAAGTAATTTTATTTCCTATTGTTTATTTTTCCATTTCACGCAGCGAGATCAAAAGAGATTATCTTTCATTTTTGTTAACGGATCTAAATATATAATGCTAAGCTTAATTATTAATCTTCAATTTTTACGCATAATATTACCTTTTTCATCAAATTTAGAATAATATGTAAAAAACACTTTCTTTTCTTCACAACAGAATTAAAATTTATTACAAATTAACATACGCTGTCAAAATAGTGCATGTAAAGTTGCTGAAAGATTCAACTTTTACGTAATTGCTGTTGAAAATTACCTTTTTCATTAAATTTCGAGTAAACTGTAAAAACCATTTTCTTGTCTCCCCAACAGAACTAAAATTAATTATAAATTAATATAAGCTGTTAAAATATTGCATAAAAGGTGCTCCAGTTCTTAAAAAAAAATATCCATTCAAGAGATTAAATTTTTACGTAATTGCTGTTGAAAATTATCTTTTTCATCAAATTCAACGCAAACTGTAAAAACCATTTTCGTGTCTTTACAACGAAACTAAAATTAATTATAAATTAATATAAGTTGTCAAAATATTCCATAAAAGGTGCTCCAGTTCTTTTAAAAATATCCTTTCAAGAGAATCGTGACATTCTCCCCCATCCCCCTAAAACGAACACCCACCATTATAGATTTATTCATTCTTCGAGCGCTTATGTCAATCCCACATTTCCTTTGTATTACAAATTCAGTTACAACGCTGAAAGAAGTTAATATAAAGCTTCTATGATTGACAGCTGGCTAGCCTTTTGACCCACACTCCCAACCGTGGTGGGAGTGGAGAATATGTTTCTGTCAACAAACCCCCTGGGGTCCCCACAAAGGGTGTCAAGATGGATTCCAGTTTGCACATACCCATGACTCATCACATCGGGAGGAATATGAGATGAAATTTTTCTCTCTGTGTTTTTGGCCATATTTTTATTAACTTTTTTTATTTGAACAAAAACAGTTATTGTACCTGAACCCAGAAGTGGTACTGCTTAAAGTCTAGCTTGTTCACGCGATTAACAGGAATTTTAGACTGTTTGCTTAACGGGGTTTAAAGGGAAAAGGTACGTTGAGTTTAGGTTTTATTTTTCACTTTTAAATACATCCGCAAACTGAGTTAGAAAATTCAATTACAGGACGTTAATTTAGATTAAGGACACAAAATACAGGGTTATTCAAAAAGATGGATCCAATTTTATCACTTTGCATTTCACAAAGTATAAACAGGACATGAACAATTTACGTACTAATGAAAAGGGAACTTTCGAAGTTTGTGTTCACATGTTATAAGCGTTCAATGCGTCCACCCTTTGCTGCATCGTAAACATTGCTGTAGAAACATCCAGTTTCTTAAAATTGCGTAAATCAACGTTTGATGCTTCTTCTAGTTGTTGAATTAACGCCGAATCGATACCCGCCGCACTGCAACTGCCGATAAACTCAGCATAAGTTTGTTTTTAACATATTCTGACATTAATGATAATTAAAACATACTTTTGTTTTTATTTATTCAAGTAGAAAAATTCTTAGATTAAATCTTGCTTATTAATAAAGGTTCTTTTCTATATATCTTATTCAATATTTGTCTGCTTCTTCCAAAAACATATTTGAAGTAAAACTTCTTTCATTTAACTTTTCAAGACACTATTCGTTTACGTTTGTTGCACCTGGAATGTTTCGCTAGATTTATATCTTTTAAGATCATTTCCGTGTTCATTTACGATAATTATATCTGAATAAAATCACAAAATATAATCTGTGTATAAAATTATATTGTAAAGTTAATACATTTATACTGGAATAATGGTGGCTAGTGTATATATTTTTACTAAATGTAAAACTTGTCATACGTAATGTTTTAATACGTATTTTAAGATTCAAGTTTTAAATGTAAATAAAAAGGAAATAAATAAAGTGCAAAAATTTCGCACGGGTTTGTAAGTGGAACAATAAACCAAAAATAAGAAATTTGGTTTCTATTAATGCTAATTACCTATATTTCTTTCTTTGTCTAGTTTTTTTTTTTTTTTTTTTTTTTTCAATTTAAATAAAATATTCTTAGAAATAAAAAATAAAACCACTTTATCTTAAAAAAGAACAACTCACTAATACAAAATGGCGATTGAATTTTTACAAAAGGAAATTTTCTTTTAAAATTTTCGACTTTTATGTCTTTTCAATGGAAAATATATTTGAAAGGCGAAACAAAATAGCAAAGATAGGCTTCTTAGCGATTCTTTTTTTCCTGATGGGAAAATAAAAATTCAAAAACACTAGAGTAAAATGATTGAGTATGTAAGTCAGGTTCATAAAGTATATTTCCCAGTTAATATGCTTTTGTTCAAAGGAAAAACGACGAAAGAAATAACGTTTATTGGCTTTATTTCAAAAGTATTTCTATCTTTTGAAACCGAATGCTGGAAAAGAAAGATAATGAAATAACTTTTCAAAAATATGAAGAAATCTTTTCTTGAAGAAAGAATTATATGCATGAATGAAGTAATTGCTGAATATTCGGAAAATAAGTAACCGTACAGTTTGCTTTGATTTCTTGTAAAATTTAATGCCGAGACGATATTTGTTCTTTAACAAAAACTGTTCTATTGATAACGCAATTTTCCTTTATTCTTTTATTTAAACAAACTTTTTAAAGTATACTAAAACCGAAATGTGTATCTTTCATTTTGAATTTTGTTTCAGAACTTAAAAGGAGAAATAAAAATTAATTGATAACTTGTAATATATATATATTTTTTTTTTTTTGCTAAAAATATTCCAAGAGAAACAGAATTGCAGGAAAGTATGGGGAGAGGGATTAGGAGGAAACTAGGTAAGTGAGTAATTTTTAAATTGATGAAAAGTTAAACAATAACTTATGATAGTATATGAATTTAATAACATTTCAAATTCAATTTAATGCTGATGTTAATAAACAACATAAGCTTATACATATTAGATTTATTTACATATACATATTAGATATACATTTTTAGAGAATTACAACGGTTGAGACATGGAAAAGAAAACAAATATTTCAATTATTGTGTATAGTAAAAATAGAAAGAAATCGTAGAAAAATATATTAGTAATGTTTCTACGTCATTCTCATATGTATTTTTTTAATTTTAAACACTTTACTTTAAAAAGAAATTTTTATTGATACATCGATTATTATTTTTCAATGGTAACAAACGCGTTTTCCAAAAAATTGGTTGGATCTTCCTATTATTTCAACGATTTCTTGTCTATATATAAACTTCTCATGATTTCGTTTTTTAGTCGTGTTTTAACTTACGCTTGTGAGTACAATGAAATATTAAATAAATTAATAAGACAGACTGTATAAAATTGTTTTTTTTTTTTTTTACACAAATTAATTCAAGCGTCTTTTGCTGAGGAATAGTTTTCCTATTACATTATGATCGAAGCGCGATATTATTACTTTTTTTTCTTTAGAATATAATTGTCATTAAACTGTTCCAATCAGACCGAAATTGATATAATGGAAATCGTGTGCGTAATACACACACATATATATACATTACATGGACATAATGTAAGATTTCTAGTACAGTCGGTAACAAAAGTCTCCGAACACTAGCAAAAATTCCTATATAAAAAAAGTACACTTAATACAGTTTTGTTAAATAAATCCCTGTCGAACCCTATTCTTAGTCTCTGTAAAAACAGGATTTGACAAGGATTTATTTAACAAAACTGTATTAAGTGTACTTTTCTTAAAAAGGAATTTTTGCTAGTGTTCGGAGACTTTTGTTATCGACTGTACATTTTGCTTAAAGTGATGAAATGAATTTCAATAAATGTGTAATGAGATAAACATTATAAATGTTGCTTTTATTTCCTTTTTGTAAGTAAAAAATAACAATTTTTACCTTTATAATCAATATACAGGACCAAATTAAAAAAGTGATATTTTAGATTTTTAATGATTTGCAAATATATTGTTGTACAAAAATCAAAGAGATACTATATAAATACTATACTATATAAATATTATCCTTTTATTTAAATATGAAAGGAAATAATATACTAAATTTATAAATTATCATACAGTAGCAAATCATTTCAAGTCTTTCATCATTTTATTTTTTTTCTTTCTTTCTTTGCAATTAAAAATTATTAAAAATTCATTGCAAATACAAAATTTTATTAAAAGTATTAGAAATATTACTAACAACAATAACAGTAACAAATATACAGTTATCAGTGCTCTTCATTCCTTTTATCCCTCTTTATAATGAATGTGCATATATACTTCTCAATGAATATATTACCAGATTCCATCTTGAATTTTCTGAAAAAAAGCCTCTTTATAAGCATTTTACATGTACATTTGACTAAAAAACATATCTAATGAAATAATAGTGCTATTAATTAAAAAAACTGGAATTAAAATTACTGTTAATAATAATAATAAAAAATTCTGTTTCAAAATAGTGTTGACAAAATAATAGCAAGCACATACAAAATACGATCGCTGTGACTATAACAGAGTTCCCAGCTTTTATAATTTATTCATGAGCATTTTTAGCCCTGCCTTCTTTTTGCACCAGAAATTTTGTAGATTATTTCTCTTTAATATGTGACCACGATTAAATAAGAAGAAAATCATTTTTTCAAAATTTCCGGAATGAAAAAGAGGCGAGGTTAAAAATGCTCGTGAATAAATTATAAAAGTTGGGGACGCTGGACTATAACATATATATAATATCATATCCTGTTTATATTATATTAAAATAATCTAAGTATTAACTAAAATTTTTCTCATTATAAAATATAAAAATTTTCTAACTATATGTTAAGTGTGTGTGTGTGTGGGGGGGGGGGCAGTTATCTGTTATGAATACAAGTTCAAAACATTTCAATAAGCTTAAAAATTTCCTTCTCGTAAAAGCATTTTTTCTTTAACATATATTTCAAGAATTTCGATTAAGTAATTATTTTTAAGTTACAATGTTTGTTTGTTGAGTAAATTTTAAATATACCATACTGTCTTTTTTAATGAAAAAAATCAATTTCCATTTAGTATATAATTACTCCATTTAATACAAAACACTTTGTTTTCTTTCTTTTTTTTTTTTTTTTTTCCAAATTTTTAATTATTAATCATGTAATTTTTTTTTCTGTAAAAGTAAATTTTATTTTAAAAAGATTGTGCAAACTTAAAAAAAAGAGCATATTTAAGAATATACGTTGAACAAGTTTAAATATGTCTTTGTGCTTATATGAGAGAAAAAGCATGTAAAAAATTAAACAGAAAAAAAAAAAAAAATCGATAGATTTATCTTTTATTATACGTAATTAAAATTACTTTTCCTAACATAACTTAAAAATTTTCTAATGATATGTCAAGGAAAGAGAATTCTGTTTTTATCTTTACTGATTTAAAACGTTCTCGAGAGCAACTTCACTAATAAAAAATAAATAAAGAAATAAATAAATATCCGCGATAATACACACACACACAATAAATTAGATTTGACTAACGATGATGTGAGTAAGTTACAATGTTTCATCAATAATTTGCTTTTTTTTTTTTTTTTTCCTATCTCTCTTTTCTTTTTTTTTTTCCCGAAAGCAAAGAAAATTTCAATTAAATTTTTAATTTTTTCTATAAAATAGAACATTTTTTCTTTTGTTACTCGATATATTGATTTAGTAAAAGTAAATTTTGTATTTAAATAAGATTGCATTGACTTATAAAGAACGGTTATTTTTTTTAAATGGGTGTTTATCAAATTAAAGGATTTTTTTTTTTTTTTTTTCTTTTTTTCTCAAATATGTAAAAGCAGCAAAAAATTGTTAGATACGTCTTTCATCTTTTGCAGTTGAAAAATTTTCTCGTTATGAAACTTAAAAAAAAAAAAAAAAAAAAAAAAAAAAAGTTTTAATGATACGATTAGGGAATACGATTTGCATGTATGCCAAAATTTTCTAGAGACATACGTTGAAAAAGAAATATATATATATATATATATATTTCTTGCATTCGTTAGATGTAAATGGACGATTATAAATAATTTTATTCATTTTTTTTTTCTTACACATAGGTTTGTTACTACAGCAACTGATCATTTAAAGCTTTTCCAAAAGAAGTAAAAGGGAATATCTATTCTTTTTGTAATAATTTACTTTTATTTTTAGATATTATAAGTGTTTTATCTCTGTTTACTCGATGAATTTTAACATAATTTTATTTCAAATTTTGATAAAATAAATTAATCAATACAAGTATTGAACATATTAACAATATAATTTCAAAACGTTTTAAAAAGCTGAAAACTCTATTCTCGGAAGAACATTTGTAGTATATTACCACATGTAAACACAATACCTATATTTTAACTATTTGGAAGTAAGTAACTCTTATAAGTTACAATGTTTCTCAAAAATTTTTCCAAAATACTGTACTGGAGTTTCATTTAGTACAGAAATAATAGAACTCTCTCTCTTTTTTTTTCCAATTTTAAGTATTGATCATAATTTTATTCCAAAAAAAGTAAATTTTTATTTAAACAACGTCGTATAAAGTTAATTAAAAAAAAAAAAAAAAAAAAAAGGGGGGGAAAGGGAAGGAAAGGAAAGCTAGTTTAATCTTTTATTAACCTATATAAATAAAGCAAAGAGTTTGTCGGGAACACATCCGGGTGGACCACTCCTATTTTTGATTGGTCTAGATTTAACTACTATGGTGATAAAAGTTGTTCATGTTTTTTTAGTAAAAACTAATGAATTTTTTAAAAAGACCTCTAAAAATTGTTAATTTTTTGTGTGGACACTATATACATCATGTTATTAAAGATATTATGTTACAAAGTTTTCTTTTAATTAATTAAAATATGAAAATAAATATTAGTTAGAATTTAATAGTTGCAAAAAAAAAAAAAAAAAAAAAAAAAAAAATCGAGTTCATTTTATTTTGACAAAAAAATAAATACATTTAATTAAACGTGAACATATATATATATATATATTTAATTAAATTATGCATCGTCAAAAAATGTCGTCATTATCACTTTAAAATTTTCTACACATTGATAAAGTGCTAATCTAATTCTATAGCTATAAGATTCAACAGAAAATTTAAAAACATGGTACATTAAAAGTTTTTAAAATCTTATAATTATTTATAATTATGTTTCCATCTCGGCAATGAGTTGATATAGGTATCGCAAATGCATAAGTAAACATTTTGGAGAGAAACGTCCGTGCTACTTCAGTGCCAAATTTCAAATTCCGCCAAGAGGTCCAAGCTCTTACAATGTTTTTGCACGTTTTTTCTCAATTTTATTTTAAATATTTTTGTAATGCCAGGGGGGAAAAAAAAAGAATTTTTTTTTTTTTTTTTTTAATTGGTCTAATTATGCAAAATATCTCCATGTAAAATATCATGCGTTTTCCGTTCTTTTTATTATCAGAAAGAAAATGACTAATGCAGTTTTTCCTGTATTATTGACATTTCTATAAGTTAAATTAAATTATCCAGTACCAAGACTTTGCGGTGAAGAAGTCTCTGCCGAAGTCAGCGAGGACCCGAAGCGAAGTTTTTAAGCAATTTCAATGCATTTTCATTTTAGTTTTAATTTGTAGAACGGTATAAAAAATATTGATTCTTTTTTTAATTCATTTAAATATAGTGACCAGCGAAGCGGACAAAGCCTGCTAGTAGTGACTAAAATAGTTTCTGATTAAAAAACCCTAAAATCTCTAATGATATGTCAATTTTATTAAACTCAAAACTCCAAAAAATATGTGTGGCACACACAACACAAAATATATGTGGTGTATGTGTATAACACACACGCGCATAGTAAGTAAGTTTTGACAAACGATGATGTGAAAAAGTTACAATGTTTCATCAATAATTTTCTTTCTTATTTTTCTGAGGGCAAAGAAAATCTCGATTTAATACTTAATTTTTCCATGAGAAATATGAGTCTTCTTTTCTTTTGTAATCATTTTATAGCTTTAGTAAAAATAAATTTACATTTAAATAAGATTGCGTTGGCTTCAAAAAGGACGATTAATTTTTTTAAATGCATGTTTATCAGGTTAATGGGATACCTTTTTTTAAGAAAATATACAAAATAATTTAAGCAAAAAAATGCTAGATTCGTCTTTCATCTTTCGCGGCTGAAAAATTTTCTCGTAATAAAACTAAAAAAAAAAAAAAAAGGTTTCAATGATGCATCTAGGGAATAAGATTCCTATGTATGTCAAAACTTTTTAGAGACATACGTTGAAAAACAAGTAAATAGATTTTTTTTCTTGCATTCATTAGATGTAAATGTGCGATTAAAAATAATTTTACTTGTTTTTTAATAAAATGCATTTGTTACTATGGCAACTGATATTAATAATTTTTTTCCGATAGAATTTTTAAACGTTAAAATCAAAGAAATGTATATATATATATATATATGTATAGAAAGATTTAATTTTGTTTTTAAAGTTATAAACATTTTTACATGGTTTAGTAGATAAATTTTGACTTATTAAAATTATTTCAAAATTTTGTACCGTAGTTCTTTTTTTACCGAAGTAAAACAAATGTCATTTAATACATAATTGCTTCATACCCTTCCACATATCTATTTATTTTTTATTTTTTTCCAATTTTTAGTTATTGGTCATACAGTTTATTCAGCAAAAGTAATTTTTTCTTTAAACAATTTGTGAAAACTTCAAAAAGAACATAAAAAAAAAAGTATATTTATCAAGTTTAAATGTGCCTTTTGCTTCTTATAAGAGAAAACATAGAACAGAAATCAAGACGTGCTAGATTTAACTTTCATTAATTCTGATTAAAATAGTTTCTCATAATAAAACTTAAAATTTTTCTAATGATATGTGAAAGGCATAAAATTCAAATTTTATCTTTACTATTTTAAAATAGTTTAGAAAGCTAAAAACTCTACAACTAACAAAAAATATGAGTAATAAAATACATAAACTTTAAATTAGGTTTACTAACTAAGATTGAGATAAGAGTAAGTTACATTATATAAACAATAATTTTCTTTTTTTCTTTCTTTCCTTTTTTTTTTTTTTCCCGAAGGCAAAGAAAATTTTGATTTAATATTTAATTTTTCTATTTAAAGTATGACTTTACTTTACTTTTTTTGATTATTCGAATGATATATTAAAAATAAAGTTTCACTTAAATAAGATTGCATTGACTTCAAAAAGAACGATTAACTTTTTTTAAATGTATGTTTATTAAGATAAAAGAAAAACTTTTATTTTATTTACTAATTTTTTTAAACAAGAAGAAAATGTATAAAATAAAATTAGTAAAAAATTGTCAGGTTCATCTTTCATCTTTCGTAATTTTCTCATTATTAAAAAAAAAAAAAAAAAATGTTTTCATGATACATCTAGAGAGTAAAATTTACATGTATGCCAACATTTTCTAGCAATATACGTTGAAAAAGCGATAAATAGAAGATTTTTTTTTTCTCTTGCATTAATTGTAATTGTGCGATTAAGATTATAATTTTATTCATTTTTTAATCAAATACCTTTGTTACTATAGCAACTGATATCAATAATTTTTATTCCAAAAAACCCTTTAAAACTTTAAAATCGAAGAAATACCTCCATTATTATCTATCTATTTTTTTTTAACGGTTAATTTTTTTTTTTTTTTTTTTTTTTTTTTTTTATTATGTTATAAATGTCTTTGCTCGGTTTAGCAGAGGAATTTTTACTTAAAAGTATTTCAAAATTTTGTACAGTGCTGCTTTTTTTTTTTTTTTTTTTACCGAAGAAAAACAATTTTAATTTCATATGTAATTACTTCATAGGAAAATTAACATCCCCCCTTTTTTTTTCTTTTAATTATTGATCATAGAGTTGATTCAGCAAAAGAATTTTTTTATTTAATAAAGAATGTGCAATATTCAAAAAGAAGATTTAAAAACAAATGCATTATCAAGTTTAAATGTATATTTTCCCTCATATAAGAGAAATTTTATAATAGGAATTAAACAGAAAATCTTCATCTTTTTCCTTAATCTTTTTAAAATAATTAAAAAAAAAAAAAATACTTTAATTTGATAAACACACATTTAAAAAAAATAATCGTTCTTTTTAAGTCAATGTAATCTAATTTAAATAAATATTTACTTTTACTAAATCAATATCAGGAGTAACAAAAAAAAAAAAAAAAGAAGAAGAAGAAGAAGTCCTATTTTAAAGAAAAAATTAAATATTAAATAGAAATTTCCATTCTTCCGAAGGCAAAGAAAATTTCAATTTAATATTTAACTTTTTCTTTAAAATAGGCCTTTTTTTTTTTTTTTTTTTTTTTTTGTTACTCATGACATTGATTTAGTAGAAAGAAAATTTTTAATTGAATATTTAATTTTTTCTTTAAAATAGGACTTTTTTTTTTTTTTTTTTTGTTACTCATGATATTGATTTAGTAAAAGTAAATTTTTATTGAAATAAGATTGCTTTGACTTAAAAAGAACGATTATTATTTTTTTTAATGGGTGTTTATCAAATCAAAGGAGTTTTTTTTTTTTTTTGAAATATGTAAAAGAAGCAGAAAAAGAAATGTTAGCTATGTCTTTCATCTTTCGCAGTTGAAAAATTTTCTCGTTATAAAACAAAGAAAGAAAAAAAAAAAGAAAAGAAGAAAAAAAAAAAAAAATTAGTTATACGGCTAGGGAATAAGATTTACATGAGAAAAAAAAAAAATATATATATATATATATATATATATATATATATAATATTTAAAAAAGAAATATATATATATATTTTCTTGTATTCATTAGATGTAAATGGACGATTATAAATAATTGTAACATATAATAGTTAAAATATATACTTCCAAATTGTTAAAATATAGGTATTGTGTTTACTACAAATGTTCTTCCGAGAGTGGAGCATTCAGCTTTTTAAAACATGTTGAAATTGTATTGTTAATATGTTCAATACTTGTATTGATTAATTAATTTTATCAAAATTTGAAGTCTTTTTAAATTAAAATTCATCGGGTAAACGGAGCTAAAACACTTATAATATATACTAAAAGTAAAACTAAATCATTACAAAAAAATAGATAATTCCTTTTACTTCTTTTGGAAAAATAATAAAAGGCCAGTTGCTGTAGTAACAAACGTATGTGTATGAAAAAAAAAACAAATACAATGTTTCTCAAAAATGTTTTCAAAATACCTTACCGGAGTTTCAATTAACGAATAAAAAAAATTTCATTTAGTACAGAAATAATATAACTCTCTCTCTCTCTCTCTTTTTTTTTTTTTTTTTTTTTTTTTTTTTCAACTTCAGTTATTGATCATAATTTTATTCCACAAAAGTAAATTTTTAATTTTTATTTGAACAACGTCGTACAAAGTGAAAAAAAAAAAAAAAAAAAAAAAAAAAAAAAAAGCGCTTTCCAAGTTTAAATGTATATTTTCCCTTATAACATATAATTGGAATTAAAGAACAACAACAACAACAAAAAAAAAAAAAAAAGATAAAAGATAAAAGATATAAGAAAGAAAGGAAAAGGAAAAGGAAAGAAAAGCTAGATTCATCTTTCATTAATCGGGATTAAAATAGTTTAAACCCATTCTCATAAAAACACCCCTAAAAACTCTCTAATGATATGGAAGCTCAAAACACCTCTATTAACAAAAAATATGTCCACACGCGCACAATAAGTTAGATTTGACAAACAATGGTGTGAGTAAGTTACAATGTTCCATCCATAATTTTTTTTCTTTCTTTCTTTCTTTCTTTCTTTTTTTTTTTTTTTTTTTTTTCTTTTTCTGAAGGCAAAGAAAATCTCGATTAAATATTTAAGTTTTTCTTGGAAAATATGAGTCTTATTTTCTTTTGTTAATCATTTTATAGCTTTAGTAAAAGTAAATTTTCATTTAAATAAGATTGCGTTGGCTTTAAGAAAGGACGATTAATTTGCTTTAATGCATGTTTATCAAGTTAAACTTTTTTTTTTTCCACATAAAGAAAATACCTAAATAGTTTAAGCAAAAAAATGTTAGACTCGTCTTTCATCTTTCGCGGTTTAAAAATTTTTCTCGTTGTAAAAGTAAAAAAAAAAAAAAAAAAAAATCATAATAATGATGTATCTAGGAAATAAGATTCACATGCACGTCAAATTTTTCTAGAGACATGCGTTGAAAAAAAAATAAATAGAATGAAACATTTTTTTTTCTTGCATTCATTAGATGTAAATGTCCGATTAAAAATAATTTTATTCATTTTTTAATCAAACACTTTTTTTTCTTTTTTTACTATGGCGGCAACTGATATCAATCTTTTTTTTTTCCTAAATAATTTTTAAAGGTTAAAATCAAAGAAATATATTTATTTTTATTTTCAAAATTTTTATTTATCATCAAAACTTCACTATTAATAACAACATCAACAACAACAATAACAGAAACAAAGTATAATATCACACACAATAAATTCGATTTGACTAATGACGATGTGAGTTAAAACGATTCATCAATATATATATATATATATATATATATACTAGCAGGCTTTGCCCGCTTCGCTGGACATTAAACTTAAATGAGTTGTCAAAATGCCATATCTTTATTAATAACCTAAGTTCTCGCTGTGATTGGTAGAGGTTTTCTCGCTCCCAATGTGAGGAGTCTGGGTCCCCACTGTCTTCGGCACAACTTACACACTTCTTACTTCCCACCCTCAGCGGGTGAGTTCGAAGTTTTGCAAAACCCCACTAATGTACATAATGCGTACACTTAATCAATATCCACACACCAAAATTCGCCATTCTAAGATAATTCAAAGCGAATTGAAACGGAAAACATGTTTTTTTTTACACATGTTTATTGCCCTCCGACTCCGAGAAGGGGGGGGGGGATTTAGAATTTCGTGAAATCCAGTTACAATAAGTGCCGGATGCAAACAAACAATTTACTCACCAAATTTTGTGACCAAAGAAGTCTTTAATAGACAATATTATAAATAAATAAATACAAAAAGCACAGCTTAAGTATGGGCACCCTTTGGTGACTTTAAATATTTTAAGCCATTTTTACGATGAACTGAATTTGCTATCTCAATTGTGCAATTAAAGATCTTGGCGAGAAACGCCCGAGGTACGTCGGTGCCGAATTTCAAATTTTGCCAAAGGGATCCAATACTGCTGTTCCATACCGAATCTGGGTTGAAAACGGAAAAAGGGTAAAATAAATTAGAAATATCAGACCTATATTTATAAATTTGATACCTAATGAAAGGGGAGATTTTGCTGAATCCAGGGGTGCAAACAGTTTTTCGATGCGACAATTAGATTTTTAAAAAATAACTAAAGAATGAAGAGAAAAATAAATTAGAAATATCAGACCTATCGTTACAAATTTAGTACCAAATGAAAGAGGTGATTTTTCTGAATCCTGGGGTGCAAACAGTTTTTCGATACGACAATTAGATTTTTTAAAATTAACTAAAATATGAAACTTAGATGGCAACACTTCATTTCAATCTTTTCATAATTTGCAGTGCGAATCACGCGAATACAAAAGTCTTTAACTTAAAAATTTATTTGTATATTTTATTTTTCCATTCAAAGCATTTTAGTGAAAAATATTTATGGCGCATGCGCAGGCGTTTTTTACCCACAATTTAAACACTAATAATAATTTTGAAAATTTCTATAAATATAATTTCAAGTTGGGTGAAGACCTAAGTTTCTGCCAAGCGCCGTTGAATTCCGTCCAGCCGTTCTCGAGTGATGGCCGGACAAACGTGTTTTAGTCTTTTACCCCCTAGGGGGGGGCGGGGGGGGAATTTCTGAAAAGTTGATAGATATAATTTTAAGTTGGGTGAAGACCTAAATTCCTGCCAAGAGCCGTTGAATTCCGTCCAGCCGTTCTCGAGTGATGCCCGGACAAACGTGTTTTAGTCTTTTACCCCCTAGGGGGGAACGGGGTGGGAATTTCTGAAAAGTTGATAGATATAATTTTAAGTTGGGTGAAGACCTAAATTCCTGCCAAGCGCCGTTGAATATTCCGCCCAGCCGTTCTCGAGTGATGCCCGGACAAAAAAAGCGACATTCGGACACGATGACACACACACAGACACACACACACACAGGCAAAATTTTCTGAAGTCATTTTCGGTTTTCATGGGGTGTGAAACGTGAAGATATCGCAAAATTTTTTGATTCCGACAAATTTACAGACAAAAGTCTGATTTTATTAATATATATATATATATATATATATTTTTTTTTTTTTTTTCTCTCTCTCTTTCATTTTTTCCAAAGACAAAGAAATTTTCGATTTATTACTTAATGCCTTCATTTAAATAATGACTTTTTTTTTAAATGATTGATTCTTTTGTTAATCATTGTATCGACATAGTAAATGTTAATTTTCTTTTAAATAAGATTGCGTTGACTTAAAAAAGAACGATTATTACTATTGTTATTTTAAATGTATGTTTATCAAGTTAAAAGTAATTATTTTTTTCACAAGTAGAAAACATATAAAGGATATTAAACAAAAACTGTTAGATTCATCTTTCAAATTTTGCGACTGAAGAAATTTTCTCTTTATAAAATTTAAGGAAAAAAAAAAAAAAAAAAAAAAAAAAATGATGCATCTAGGGAGTAAGATTTAAATGAATTCCAAAATTTTCTAGAAACAAACGTTGAAAAAGACATAAAAAGAATAATTTTATTATGCATTCATTAGATTTAAATATGCGATTAAAAACAATTTTGTTCAATTTTCAATCAAATACTTTTGTTATTATATAGGAACTGATATCAATATTTTTTTTTTCCAAAATCTTTTGAAACATTAAAACCAACGAAATTAATTCGTTATTACCTTTTCTTTTTTTTTTTTTTTTTTTTAACGATGTGATTTTGTTTGTAGTAAATTATAAATTTTTTTGCTCGGCTTAGTAGATGAATTTGACTTAAATTTATCTCAAAATTTTGTACCGAAGTCTCTCTCTCTCCCTTTTTTTTTTTTTTTTTTTTTTTAAATTTTTGACCACATACACTATCTACAATTAAGTATTTGGACACTTTCGAATTTAGACGTTTTGTCAAATAAGTAGAAAAGTTCTTTAGAAATCCTCTTGAAACTTTGGTAGTGCACTGTTCAAAATGGTTTCTTAAAAATGAGCTAAATTGTCTCAAATTAGCTCCGAAGCAATATATACTTAAATTAAAAAACCCATGTACTCATTTTTGAGTATATTGACATGTCAAACATGTGGATATTGGGATTCTTATTGGTCAACCCAATTTTTGAATTTGTCAATATACTCAAAAATGAGTGGGTTTTCAAATTTAAGTATATATTGTTTCGGGGCTATTTTGAGACAACTTAGCTCATTTTTAAGGAACTATTTTTTACAGTGTGTAAAGAACATGTTATACTTCATATATTTCAGTAAAAGTTGCGTCCTGAAGTGGGAAAAGGGACCATTAAAATAATTAAACAAAAACTAAAATGTTTTAGGTCACCCAGAAAAAAGTAATGCTTTAAATGTGTTTTGGCTGTAGAATGTGATTATGAGAATTTTTTCTCATCGTCTGTATAAATTTTTATGCGTATACCACATGTATTCATTCACATATAATAGTTTTTTTTTTTTAATTGGAAAAAAAATCCTACTTTTTAATCATATCATACGTAGGGTATTAGACACAGTCCAAAGCCTTTTTTAGGGAATTTGGCATACTGCACTCAACACAGCATGCTGCCATCGGAATGCAAAAATATTAAATATCTTGCAAAATAAGAGCATTTATATTAAATAATGTTTAATTGCGCATGCGCTAGCTTTTAGAAAATTTTATTTGTGTAATTTAAAAGCCAAAAGTATTGTGCAACTTTTATGAAAATCCCAATCAAATTTCGCGTAAATAGAAAAAGTTATGAGAGATAGAATGCTCCTTAAAAAAAAAAAAAAAACGAAAGATGATTGGAGGTTTTACCAAGATTTATTTACAATGAGCGGGCACTGTATAACCACTGGGAATTGATTGAGTCAAAATAAAAATGTGAGTAAAACCCCTTATAGTTTAGCTTTTAGTTTGAGAGAACTGAAATTCTGGTCATTCTGTCTCTCATAACTTTTTGAGTTTACACGATATTTGTTTGAGGTTTTCATATACGTTATTCAATATTTTTGGCTATTTAATTATCAAATGAACTTTTTTAAAAACTAGGGCATGAACAGTTAAAAATTATTGAGTAAAAATGCTCATATTTCGTAAGATATTTAACATTTTTGCATTCTCGTTGCAGTATGCTGTGTCAAATGTAGCATGCTAAATTTTCTAAGAAGGTCTTTGCACTGGGTTTAATACCCTATGTGTAATAAATTAAAAAGTGTCTGTAGAATTCAACTTTTATCTTTACTGATTTAAAAACATTTTAGGAACCTAAGAACTCTATAATTAACAAACAAAATATATGTGATAAAATACACATACTATGAATTAGGTTTACTAACAATGATTGAGATGTGAGTAACTTATGTTATATAAAAATTAGTTTTCATTTCCTCTTTTTTTTACTTTTCGAACACTATAGTGAGGAAAGTATTGTAATCATGTCAAAAGTCCGAATTTGAGATTTTGATGTTTCTATACGTTTCGAGGTGCCTCGAGTCCGTTTCCACTATTTTTACGATGATGTATGTATGTGTGTGTATGTATGTGTGCATGTATGTGTGTATGTCTGTGAGTGAACACGCTAGCGTCTAAACGCTTTGTTCGAATAAGCTGAAAGTTGGTACGTATATTGTAAGTCACCATAGTAAGAACTCTATAGATTTTGGTGAATCTAGCACTTATAGTTCTTTTACAAGGACACCAGGAAAAATTCATTATGACCTATGGGACCAAATTTTTAAAAGTGCGATAGCGTCTGAACGCCTTTTCAATTGAACTGAAAATTTCTATGAATATTATAAATCCCTGTTGCACTAACTATAAGCATTTTGGTGAATCTAGCATTTGTAGGTTTTTACAGGGACACAACGAAAAATTCTTTACCATTATGATCTTATGGGATCAAAGTTCAATAGCGTAAAAAAAAAAAAAAAAAAAAACATCGTGTAATTTATGGAGAAAAATACTCAAACACTCTGTTATGGTTTTCTCTCTTTTGTTTGTTTAACTACAAAACTGTTAATTACTCAATGTTCGGAAAGTCGAGTGGAGTCACTCCAGATTTTTTTTTCTTTTCCGAAGGTAAACAAAATGTAGATTTAACATTTAATTTTTATATTTAAAACATGACTTTACTTAAAAAAAAAATCATTAGAAAGATTTAGTAAATATAAATTTTCATTTAAATAAGATTGCATTGACTTAAAAAAGAACGATTACTTTTTATTTAAATGTATGTTTATCACGCTAAAGAAAACCTTTCACTTTTTGCATATGAAGAAAATATATAAAAGAAAATTAGCAAAAAATTGTCAGATAAATCTTTCATCTTTTGCGCTGAAAATTTTTCTCGTTATAAAAATAAATAAATAAATAAAATAAAATGAATAAAGGTTTTAATGATGCATCTAGGGAATAAGATTCCCATTTCTGCCAAAATTTTCCAGATACATACTTTGAGAAAAAAAGATAAATAGAAAGTAATTTTTTTCATGCATTCATTACATGTGATTGGCGATTAAAATTAATTTTATTCATTTTTTAATCAAGAATGTTTGTTACTATAGCAACTATATATATATATATATATATATATATATATTTTTTTTTTTTTTTTCAAAAGCCTTTTGAAATGTTAAAATCAAAGAAATAGATTCGTTTTTATAAATTTTTTCTTTCTCTTACCCATAGGGTCGAGAAAGTATTGTTTTAGGGTGAAATTTTCGAACGCGAGTTTTTGTTATATTTACATGTTCTGAGGTCCCCTGAATACGAAAATCATGTATTTGGCGAATGGTATGTTGTTTGTCTGTGTGTCTGTTATCAGCATATCTCAAGAACAAATAGTAGCAGAAATTACAAACTCGGTATTCTAAATGTGTATCATATAGGGATACTACAGTAAGCTTTTCGTTGAGATGAAGCAAATGGTTCGTGTACAGGGACACTCAAAAGTATTCAAATAGATCACATCTATGGGGGAAATTGCACGTAAGTAGTGTTTAATATCTATAGACAGCACTAAACCAAATGAAACGACTATATATTTTTTGTAATAGAGATAGTCAACTGGGAAAAAAATTTTGTGTATGTAGGAACCTCGCCTCCCCCCTTTTCATGATGAATATCTTTCAAAAGAGCTCGCCAGTACCTTTAAAACGAATGGTTGGACCATCGATCTGCGATACTTTAAAATAAAAATATCGATTTTTTTTAATTTTTAGTAAAAAAAAAAAAAATAACGTAATATTGAGAATAAATTCAACTTTGTTTTGGATACTTAGTGTTATACTACTTCTCTAATATGGAAATCGTCTGTATTATCATAAAAGACAATTTGTTTCAATAATAATTTTAATAAATTATTTTTAAAAACAGAATTATTTTTTAATAACCGAATTAAATTCTATATAAATGTAGGTGCATTAATGAAACGGGGGGTTGATGGGGGTGGTAACCCCCCCCCACACACACACAGAACTAATTATCATATAAAACTCTAAATTTTAATTGTTTAACTCAGGTTTACATAACTGTACTCGTTATCTTACCTCTTAATCTCCAACCTGTATTTATAGTATTAATTTCAGGGTAAGAGAAAGTCGTGTGAGTGACACACCAGGTTGTTTTTATAACGATTTAGTTTTGTTTTTTGTGTGTCATGAATGTTTTTGTTCGGTTTAGTAGATTAATTTTGAGTTAAAATATTTCAACATGTTGTACGTATTGTAATCTTTTTTTTTTTTTTTTTTTTTTTATCGAAGAAAAACTGTTTTCATTTAATACGTAATTACTTTGTAGAAAACATAATTCTTCCTCTTTTTTTAAATTTTAATTATTGATCATATAATTTAATCAGCAAAAGCAATTTTTCTTTTAAGCAAGATCGTGGAAACTTCAAAAAGATTTTTTTTTTTTTAAGTGTATTTATCAAGTTTAAAAATATATGTTTTCTTATATAATCTAAAACATATAGCAGAAATTAAACAAAAAATCGTTCAATTCATACTTCGTTAATCGTGACTAAAATAGTTTCACTTTCTCATTAAAAGAAAAAAAAAAAAAAGAAAAAAACCTAATTATTCTCTCTAATGTTAGGTCAAGGGAACAGAATTTAACTTATATATTTTTTGATTCGAAACGTTTTAGGAAACTTCAAAACTCCACTATTAACGAAAAATACGTGTGATGATAAACACACAATAAATTAGATTTGACTAACGAGGATGTGACGAAATTACGTTTCATCAATAATTTTCTTTTTTTCTTTCTTTCTTTTTTTTTTTTTTTCTGACGTGAAAGAAGATATCAATTTAATATTTAATTTTTTCATTTAAAATTAAACTGTTCTTTTCTTTTGTTAGTCATTCTTTTCATTTAGTGAAAGCAAATTTTCATTTAAATAAGATACGTTGACTTCAAAAAGGACGGTTAATTTTTTTTTTTTTTTTTTTAAATGTATGTTTATCAATTTAAAGGATTCTTTTTCCAACATGAAGAAAATACATAAAAGAAATTAACAAAAAAATATTATATTTTTCTTTCATCTTTCATGATTAAAAAATTTCCTCGTTATAAAACTTTAAAACAAGTTTTAATGCTATATCTAGAGAATAAGATCTTAAATCTTACGTAATGTATGTTAAAATTACGTACTTTGAAAAGAGATAAATACAAAGTAGTCTTTTTCTTTTTTTCCCATGCATAATTGTAAGATTAAATATATTTTTATTAATTTTTTATCAAATACGTTTGTTACTAAAGCAACTGATATCAACATTTTTTTTTTCTTAAAAAAGTAAAAGAAAGGCATTCGTAATTATCTATTGGTTTCATTTTCATTATATTACGAATATTTTGATCTGTCTAATGAATTAATTCTAACTTAAATTTTTTTCAAAATTTTGGTATTGTATACCCAAATTTCAGTTGACACTTTAAGGATATTTTCCAGTTACTGTTTGTGCATTGGTATAAAAAAATTCTATTTAGTATACAATTATTCCATGTAATATATAACTTTTTTCCTTTTTTATATTTTAATTTTTTATTATTTATTGTCCTTTTGATTCTGCAAAAGTAAATTTGTTTTTAAATAATACACCGTAAACTTTAAAAGGAACGTGGTATTTTTAAAAATGGGTTTATCAAATTTAAATATATCTCTTTTTTTTTTTTTCTTCTTTTTTTCTTTGTTTTCTATGGAAAAGCAAAGCACATAAAAAAAAATTAAACAAAAATTCATTTGATTCATGTTGACTAAAATTTCCTCAAGTTTATAATTTTTTTTCTTTTCTTTTTCTTTAAATTACAAAACTTAAAAATTTTCTAATGATATGTCAAGGGAATAGAATTCGACTGCTTATCTTTACGGATTAAAAAGTTTATTGAGCTGTAAACTCAATTTTAAGCAAGTAATATATGTTATAACTCATACGATAATTTAGATAATTTAGATAATTTAGATGATTTAGATAACTCTCACGGTAATTTAGATTTGACAAAAGATGATGTGAGTTGTGACTCATTTACAATGTTTTAGCAATAAAATTTTCTAAATACCATACTAGATTTTTTCTTTTTTCTTCTTCTTCTTCTTCTTTCTTTCTTTCTTTCTTTCTTTCTTTTTTTTTTTTTTAAGGAAAAAATTCCTTTACAAATTTATTTTTTCAGTTTAAATTATAGCTTTTATCTTTCCATTTAATTTTTTCATTTTTGTTAATCAATTGATTGATTTAGTAAAAGTACATTTTTATTTAAATAAGATTGCATTAACATGAAAAATAACGTGTATTTTTTTTTTTTTTTTTTTTTTTTTTTAAGTGCATTTATCAAGTTAAACTAATTCTTTTTCGTCATATGAAAAAATAAATATAAAACTGAAATTAAGTAAAAAATTGTCAGATTATTTTTTTATTATTCGTAACTCAAATAATTTCTGATTACAAAGCTTTAAAAAAATTTTAATGATACGTCAAGGGAATAAGATTGAAATACATTCCAAAAAATTTTTAGAGCTATGCAGTGAAAAAGGGATAGATAAAAATTAAAATACGTTTTCATTTATTTATTAGGCGTGAATGTACGATTAAAATTAATTTTATTCATCTACGAATCAAATACGTTTGTTATATAGTAACTGATATCAATATATATTTTTTTTCTCTAAAAATCTTTTGAAATATTAAAGCAAAAGAAATACATTCGATAATATTTATTTCTTTATAATGATGTAGATTATTTTAGTATGTTATAAATGTTTTTGCTTTGTTTTAGTGGCTCAAATTTGGTTAAAAAACATTTCAAAATTTTGATGTTATAATATGTATAGGATAATCATACTTTCGCTTATATTTTTATACAAAAAAAAAAAAAAAAAAAAAAGAAAAAAAAAAAAATAATTGCAGATCTTAATCCTTTGAGGCGTATTTTTTTTTTTTTTTTTTTTTTTGCTGCGAAGATGTAGGTATTAAGTCCTAATTGCAAATATTCATTCCGGAAAATTTTTTTAACAACACTTTTCTTTTATAACATAGCAGAAATAGTCTTTCATTTCTCTCATATTAATTTTGTCCGTAAGTTTTGCCTAATTTAAACGAGCCCAATTACTTTGCACCCCAAAGCTTCAAATGTATACTGTAAAAAATAGGTTCTTAAAAATAAGTATATATTGTCTCAAACAATATATACTTAAATTTGAAAATCCATGTACTCATTTTTGAGTACATTGGCATGTCAAACATGGGGATATTGGGATTCTTATTGGTCAACCCCATTTTTGAGGATGTCAATATACTCAAAAATGAGTACATGGGGTAAGTCAAATTTAAGTAAATATTGTTTCGGGGCTATTTTGGGACAATATATACTTAATTTTAAGGACCTATTTTTTACAGTGTACTAGTTGCGGACATTGAAAAAACTATAGCGGACTTATATATATATATATATATATATATGTATATATATATACATATAAACCTGAGGATTTTACAAGTAAAGAGAAAAATAAAATGTGAACCGAGTGATTATGTATTTTCAGTTGAATTAATGCGGTAAAAAATAAATAAATAAGTAAATAAAAATAAATGTGTTAATTTGTATCACAAACTGTGGATATCGAAAATATCCTTTAAAAATATTTTCTGGCTATTTTTTGTGTACTATTCTTAATTTTAAAGGCTGAAATAATAATTACTCTTCTATACCTCAATTTGCGTTTTTCTGTATATGACTGTACTGCGAAAAATACTGTACTGCAAAATCGTTTCTATACTGCAAAAATCAATTTTGCAGAGAGCTTAAAAGGATGATATAGTGAATACATCAGGAATTTTATTTATTTAAGTTAATTTTTGACGCTTACAAAAATTTTACAAACTTAAACACTTTTTAATATTAATTTAATGCAAATTATTTGCAGATAATAAATGCTCAAATAAAAGTACTCAATATATATATAGATAGATAGATAGATAGATATAGATATATATTTTGTCTCTATGATTCCTTAGAATATAATAAATTCGCTCCATGCTACTTTAAATTTTTCCTTTCATATTTTTGTAAACAGATCTGCAATTGTCATCGAATGGAGCAACATTTTTTTGTCAGTTGATAATTCAACCTTCGTAAAAAAGATATCTTTCAGAAAATAATCGTTTTTAGCACATGGGATTGGAGGAGTAAGTCAATAAATCGTTGTGACGGAAAATCAAAACATAATGGTTTTTATCCTTGAATCATCAGTCCAGCTCAATCAATCACTATGAATACGTATTTCTTGCTTTTAACTCCTTTTTAATATCAGTTCAAAGCACTATGCACTGTAAAAAAAATCTGTAAATTTACCGAAATGATTATCCAGAATCTTTGTAAATTTACAGAAATGATTATCCAGAATCTTTGTAAATTTACAGAAATGATTATCCAGAATCTTTGTAAATTTACAATAATTCTTATTTTAAAGTAAATAATCGATAATTTCAACCTTTATTCTCTATTTTATCAAATTCTATTATTTAAATTCTCAATAAAAATTAAATAGAATGTTTATACTTTAGAAAAAGCATTCTAATTGATAAATACATCTCGCCAATAATTAATTAAATTAATATTAGTCTTTAGAACAAATATATAAAATATAGTTTTTTAATATCTCCGTTCATTTCTGATGTAATTTTACACATTTCTTTTATGTAATTTTACGTAAGACAAGATAAATCGTTACCAGTAGTTTTCTCCTGAAATTTTTAATAGTGTGTTTTGTTTAATAAACGAATCAGAAGAAGGACAACAGCTGAATTTTCCCTAAAATTAGTAAATATAATTTTTGTGGTAAATTTTGATCATTCTTTCATATTTACTGAAATTGCATCTGCAACTTTTATCGAATGAAGATGTATCAAATGTCTTCTGTCATTCAATAACTCAACTTTTATAATAGAGATATTTTTGTAGAAAAAATCTCTTTTATTCCACTCTATAGGTGGACTCAGTCAATAAATCGCTCTAACACCAAACAATTATATTGATTCGTTGTTACATTTTGACATTTTCAAGCGTTTTATGCACGGAACTTATATATATGTATGTATATATATATATATATATATATATATATATATATAATTTGAATAATTTAATACCTTTGTAACACTCAGCAAACAAAAGATAGATTAAAATACTAACATATAATTAAACTTTAAATGAGATTTATTTCGAATAATATATATATATATATATATATATATATATATATATATGGATTTAAGGAAATAATTTTTGTAAGTAACAAACATCCTTCCAAAAATGAGATTGGTAGATTTTCTATCGCTCTAATTTTGTACTATTAACCAGTGGCGGACCTACAACTCTCGAGGCCCAGGGCGAAAATTTTACTGGGGCCCCCTAACTGGAGCCCCTACAATTTAGAGTCCAACTCTTTCGCACTTCTTAACTTAAGTTTATTATTGAGCTTTTTTAAGATTGATTCAGAAACCAAACACGCAATAAGAAGGCCAAGGACATTGGTAACACTTGTGCTGCCTTAATTAGGTTTTCCATAAATGATTCTTTCTTTCTTTCCTTTTCTTTTATTTCCCCCCCACCCTTTTTTTTTTTTTTGAGTTGTCGTTCTATGGTCACATTTTGTACATTACGTTTCTTTATACAGGAACCTACGATTTAAAAACTGCAGGAAATATTTCAGGTTAAAATAATGGAATGGCAACTTCACTAAATATATATATACTTAAAGATTAATTTTTTTCGGAGGCCCCCTCATGACCTGAGGCCCGGGGCGGACCGCCCCATCCGTCCCGCCCTTGGTACGCCACTGCAATTAACCCACGTGATAGATTTGATCTTTATTTCATAATTTTAAAAACAGGTCTGATATTTTTAATGAATAAAATTACGCTACGTTTTATATTTAATGAGAAGAAAGAGCGATGGTGCTTATCTTAATCTTTTTGCTTGTAAAAGAATTAAGATTTTTACTATTCTTGTTACTTCAGAAAAGTAAATTTTATAACGTTTAATGCGTTTATCATATTTTGTAATATTAATTTTATTTTTGAATAATTTAAAATTCCTTAAAAAACTTAAATTTAATAAAAAATGAAAAAAAAAAAAGAAAGAAAAGAAAGAAAAGAAAGACATTAATCAAGCTACGAACTTCTTTCTTAATTTCCCTCTTTCCCTTTATATATACGAAAAGAAATTGGATTCAACTACTATCATACTTCATATCAGCGTACAGAACTTTGAGAAAAAAAAAGAAGGAACTGAAAAAAAAAAAAAAAAAAATGAAGTCTAATGTCTTCTTATTAAAATAAAACTTCAATTACCTGGAAATAATTGTGACATTTTACGTAAAATAGATAATGAGAAAACTTTAAAAGTTTTTAATACTTAAAACAAACCTCAAATTAACATTTATAAACTTTTAAAATATCAACCCAAAATTGCAGTATCGTTGTCTTCTTTTTTGCCAATTAAAATAGTTTTTAATGTCTTCCTTATTACGCTGATTTTTCTTTTTTCTTAAGTATTTTGATTACTGGAAACAAAAAATTAATTTTTGAAAATTGAACATTTTATAAAATGGACATATTATGTTAATCTTGTACTGCATTCTCATTAAAATATAAACGAGTTCGTTATTTTTTTTTCTTCGTGTGCTTTAAAATTTCCTTATTTGGATTGTTTCATATCTAGTTAAGTTTTATTTATTTATTTATTTATTTTATGAGATACACAATATGTTTATTTTATGTAACATTAAATAATTTTAGGTACAAGAACATTCTTTCTCTCTCTGCCTCTCTTTCACTCTCTATCTTCCTTTACATTTATATACATAAATTTGTATGATGATTTACACACAAGGCTTTAATATCTTACAAATCGTGTATATATATGCTATATTTTAAACTGGGCTTATATTGATACACTTGATAAGATTTTTATACCTATTATAAAACTATGAAAAAAATATTTGGCTAATATATTTTATTAAAGTTTGTGCATGCGTACAAATATTTAATGAAAATGCACACATTTTATCAGATATTTAACATTTTTAGATTCAGATTGGAATATTTCTGTTAAATGTATAATACGTCAAGTTTCCTAGAAGAGTATTGCATTGAGTTAAATACCCACATGCTATAATAAAAAAAATGGGCAAATGTTTTTGAAATATGTTTTAAAAACAAAACTTTTTATATTTTTAAGAATATAAAATATTTTGAGATACAAATGTAATTCAAAGAAGCCACATAATCACATACCATAGTTATAACGCATTTCAAGTATCTTACAGTATTATCTTAAACCTTTTGTTTCTTTGTTGATTTTTTACTGGTCCTTTTCGCGTTTTTGAGAGAAAACTTTTGCTGAAACATATAGGATATAAAATGTTCTTTACACGCCGAAGTTTCAGGATATTTCGTCAATTATTTCTCTAGATATTTGAAAAAAAGTCTAAATCCCAAATTGCCCGATTGTTCATGGCAAGATAGTGCACTACTAACTAGGTTTTATAACAACCCATTGACTTCTACCTTCCAAAACACATACACACATTATTTACTTTAAAAAATAAAATTTCAATCTATTCTATAAAAAAAAAAAAAAAAAATGAATAAATAAATAAAATAAATAAATAAATAAACTTAAAATAAATACATTTGCATTACGGAATCATATAACAAAATGCATATAATCATACCTGATCAAAAAAAAAAAAAAAAAAAAAAAAAAAAATGGTCCTACAATTATTTTTTCCTTTTTTTTTCAAAAAGGAATTAAAAAAACAATGATCAATAAAATCAATATTTTTATTCGAAGTACTTTATGAAACGAAAATGTGCTCTTCCGGACCAAACGATTCGATTCTCTTGTGCAAATTGATTTTTGCTGAAAATGTTTGTAAGCGTCGAAAATTAACTGCGAGCGAACTTGATTGTTTGCTGTCAGAGCGATTTATTGACTGACTTCTCCGATCGGATGTGATAAAAGCGGTTATTTCCTTGAAAATATCTCTATTACAAAAGTTGAGTTATCGACTGACAAATGAAATTCTTTAGAATATTGTTTTATTCGCTTAACCTTTTACAAGCCGAATTCATATATATATCATGTCAGGTGCATTTTTTATTAATATTGTAAAATTTCATACTTTTTAAACAATGGGATCTGTTTTGAATTCCGAAACCAGTTTATAGAAACATTGAATTGTTTTCCACATTTATGTGAAATTTTATGATAAGTAGATTATGTAAAAAAGTTAATTATATATACGTGTATATAAAAAAAGGCCAGTTTTATAAATTTCTTTATGTTTTCCTTTTTAGGAAAATTTGGCTTCTATTTTAAAAATTCAAGTCATCTTTTTAATTCACGTGTTAATTTTTTCAAGTAAATAATGGTAAAATTCCTTTTTTAATAAATTTTTTATTTAATCTTCCCAATAGGGAACATTGGCCTGTAAAGGGTTGAAGTACTTTTAATATAAATGAAAGGTCATAGGAATTAACTGTACGAAGTTGAGATAAAAAATATCTATTATCTTCTTTTAATGGGGTGTTTATTCTCAAATTATTGCGTTAAAATCGACATTAAAAAGTGGTAAAGTATTTGTAAACAACAAAAATTGACATCGCACCAACGTGATTGTTTTCTGTCAGAGTGATTTACAGGCTGATTCAACCCATAAGAACAAATAAATAAATAAATAAATAAATTAATAATAAATTAATAATATTAAATAATAATAATAATAATAATAATAAAATAGCGACTATTTTTGAAAAGCATCTTTATTAGCAACTTGTGGTTCTTGACCTTTAGACTATTACAAATGTTATGATGTAATCATAACAGATCATTTAATCTCATTCGATGGAAACTATCATATATTATATTTCTTCATCTATTTACGTGAGAAACAGCGAGATAAAATAAAAATACACACAGTTTATGACATTGGCCTACGTTTCAGAATCATGGTTTATCAATAAAAATTTTCATGATCATTATCATTAAAAATTTGTTTTTGCTGTTTATAAAATTTTTCGGTTTATCATTAAAAATTTGATGACATTCTCAAAATTTTCTCATTATTTTTTTTCATTTTGATAAAGTTTAGTCGTTTTGGACTTTAACAGTTTGAAAGTTTTTAGCGAACAAAAATATGAAAATTGTATATTATAAAACCAGTTTTAAAATAGTGAAATGTTACGTTATGTTAAATTTCAAAGGATCTAAGATATGATGTATTTTCTTCTGTAGCTGTGAGCTCTGTTGAAAGCAATATAATTAAGTAAATTTATTTGCATGTTACAGCTTTAAATAAAGTGGAAGATTTAGCACGAATTTTTTAACATTAAAAAAATAAATACATAAATAAACAGCAGCAAATCTTTTCTTATACATTAGGAAAAAATTGACATCAGACAACAAATAGTATAGATTAATTCAAGCCACTATATATGTATATATATGTATATATATATATATATATATATATATATATATATATATAGGGTTGATATTGGGTTGTTCGGCAAATAATTTCGTTTTTTTCATTTGAAAAAGAAAGACGATTTTCTTATATCGTATAAATATATTGTTGAATTATATATTCTCCACTTTGGTTGGTTTCTTAGCGATCTCATGAGTTGTCATTTGGCAGTTTTCATAAATCAATACTTTATTTTGTCTTCATTAACGTAATCTGGTTTTCCAGAACGTAATGCGTCTTTCAACGTCAAAATTGCCGGAACAAAATTTGGTAAACCAGTTTTGGCACTGGCGCTCTTTAAATAAATTTTCTGTATACACATCGGATACTTTTTTCCTTGCTTGAAAAGTATTTTGATAGCAAAAACAAAATATGCCGAAAATGTCGCTTCCGATTTTCTTTATTTGATAGTGCACCAATCAAAACCTATTGAACAGAATAAAACGAACTTTTTCACAATCAATCCGTTCTATATCAGCTGTCACAATACATAATGGTAATGCAGCTTAATTGTGAAGATGGTGTGTAAAAAAAAAAAAAAAAAAAAAAACAATTAAGTCCTCTGCTGGGAAAAACGAAATTACTTTCCGAACAACCCAATATATTTTTTAATTTTAAGTGAGTATGTTAATGAGTGTTGGACAGACCACGACTGGGATAGACTGTCTACTAAGAATGATCCAGAGACACGTCATCACATTTTTTTTTTTTTTTTTTGTCTATTTCTAAACGCATTGAAATTTGAACCGATTTAATCTTTTAAAGTACAAATATATATATATATATATATATATATAAAATAAATATAAAATCTTCCTTTATGAGAAATTTGTGTGTAGAAGAAGGAAAATAGTTTAGTTGTTCAGAATTACAAGTAACCAATATCAATTAATCTTGAAAAAAAAAAAAAAAAATAATAATATATTGCTGAAATCTGTAGAGGATTTAATATTTTAAAGATATTTCATTGAATATCGATTATTGTACTTGTTGAGATCAACTGTTTTCATCTCTATATTCAGTAAAAAAAAAAAAAAAAAAAAAAAAAACATATGAAAGAAGAAAAAAGGAACTACGCGAAAAATCGTTTGATTCATTTTTCTGTTTTCCGTGACTGAAGTTATTTTCGCATTACAAAATGGGCTTTATGGAAGTTTTTTTCTCTCTTTTATAATGACATACAAAGATGATTTCCTTCAATATTAACCAAAATAAATTTCTTTTGTAAAGAGGGAGAAGTATTTTGCATTTTCCACGTGCATTTGTTGTATGCAACCTATAATTTGGAATAATTCGATTTATTTTCTTTTTTGAGTTTAAATATGTTTATTGCTATAGAAACGGAAAAACAAAAATTGTTATTATTATTTTTTTAAGTGTTTTGAAGGTGTAAGTACATTTCGTTTGAAGAAAAAACTAATTGAATTATAGGTTCGGTGCCTTGTACAAGCTTCAGATATATTTTGCATTATATTTAAATCTTTTAAATCAAATAATTATAATAAATGTAGTACATAAAAGGATTTTTTCTTCATAATTTGAGTGAATGATTTTATATTATAATTTTATATAAATATTTAAAGTACTTAAAAATCATAACGTGTGGTAATTTCTTGAAAAAAAAAAAAAAAAAAAAAAAAAAAAATGAATTGCAGTAAAATTGAGACAACTATATGCAATAAAGCATTTAAAATAGTGATATAAGAAATAAGACACATTATGTAAGATTATACGTTTCAAACATATTTAGGCTCCTTACCAGTAAAAATATCAAAATGCAAAAATTGAAACAGATTAAAGGGATAAAATGTTATAGAATGTAGGGATTTGTCCCTGCGCATGGAAACGTTTAACGGTTTTCTTTAGCATGTAGGGGGTTTTGGAGGTACCCCTTTTCTCCAGGATATCCTGGGGATGAAAGTACATTCTGTGTACATCCACAGTACTAAAGTACTTTACACAAATTTAAAATATTCGAATAACTAGTGTGTATATAAAAGTTATTTTTTTATATATGGTGTTTTCAAAAATCAGTGTCATTTAGGGAAAAATTTGGGCTTAAATCTGTTAAGTATTTATAATTTTTTTTCAAAAAATTTTCCTTTTTAGTAAAAATTGGGTTGGGGATTTTTTGGAAAAAAAAACCCTGATTTGAGGAAATTTGAAAGCCTGTTTGGGGAAATTGACTGTCGATCATCTGGCAACACTGGTTGAAGCTTAAAATATCGACCGTCTAGGATATTTCGGGTATGATAATTTGAACAATTATGGACAATAATTTTAACTCCACCAGAAGAATCTGAAGAGCTTTTCAAGTTAATATACATAGAGATTGACATATTTAATGTTATACTCCTTTTAAGACAACAAAAAATCCATAATAATATTTCTGTTACAGCAAAATGTTGCAGTTTCATATAGTGTTATTTGTAGAGGAAAAATACCATATAGTGAAATCAATATTTACACCGTGACCAATAAGTTCTCATACACTTTCAAATTTTTATTACAATAACACAAAATAAATCATACAAAAACTTTTTGCATCAAATTAAAGTAGCAATCATAGAGTATCTTTACAATAAATCTTTTGGAATAATTCCACCTTTTAGTTTCTTAACGAGCTTAAGTCTCTCTTCAAATCCATCACATGCGGCACGCACGACTTCCATTGACATTTCCTACCATATCTACATTTTTGAATTTGCTCAAATCGGTGATTTTATAGTTATTCAGTTGGGATAGCATATATGACCACTCAAAATAATGAAGCAGGTTCATATCGGGGGAGTTGGGGAACCATTCGTTCTTTGGCAAAAAGTCAGCTAAATTTTGACTGCACCACTCCTGTACCATACGTGTGGTATGAAAAAGGGCACCATCTTGTTGGAAGCAGAAATATTCCGCCCCATACATACTCTGGACATTTGGGAGTAAAACGTTTTCCAAAACGTCAGTTTTATAATATTGGACATTGATTATTAACCCCTCATCAACGTAGACTAACGGGAGTTTTCCTCTTTTTGGAAATAGCAGTCCAAACCATTAGAAACGAAGCATTTTGATAACGCGGAACGTAATGTTGGCTCTCAGGGATGTTATCAATAGAAACTAACCATACTCTGTCGTTTTGGGGGTTGAGACTTTGCTGTAAACTGAATAGTTCCTCGTCTGAAAAGACAAATTCATCCCCAGCGTGCCAAGCAAGAATTTTTTCAACCCTTTGCTTCCCTTTCATCTTAGCAGACTAAAACTCCGTGAATTTTACGTTTTCTATAAACCATGCACCCAAGGTCCTTTTCTTGAATGTTTAACATTGACCCCTTCGATATTTTGAGCTCTCGTGCTAGTTTTCTAGCAGATCTTTGTCCGTTTCGTCGTATCCTTACCCTAACCCTTTTCGAAGCCTCTTTTGTCCGAACGGACCTCGGTCTGCCAGATCTTTTTCTGTCATCGACAGAGAACATCTCATTATACCTTCTGATAGTTCTGTAAATGAAATATCTCTTCACCACCAGGGCTTTCAAGTCTCTGAAAATTTCACCGGCTGCTCTTCTTTGACGAATTTATTTATTACAATGTCTCTCAATTTCTTCATTCTACCTAATTAAAGAAAAATTATAATTACTACAACATTTACACTTGCAATAACTTTATACCTTACACTAAATTGCCTGCAAAATAATTGGGACTACAGTAACACATATGTATAACTTTTTAACGTGCTTCAAAAGTTGTATGAGAACTTATTGGTCACGGTGTACATTATAATTAGTTAAAATATTAATTAAAATCATTAATTAAATGTTCACTTTCAACAAACTAATTTTTGACTTAGATTTCTTTCTTTCTTTCTTTTACAGGTAGCTGTAGATAATTTTAAGAAAAGTTGGTGAACATTTTTTTTTTAACAATCACAGTTATTAAAAAAAAAAAAAAAAAAAAAAAAAAAAAAAAAAATCGAAAATTTTTTATTAATTTCATTTTTATTATTATTATTATTATTTCAAAAATTTAAAGCTTAAATAAATAAATAAACACAAAGATGAACGTTTTAACTATGTTTTGTGCTAAGATAAATAATAAATCATTGAATGAAATTTTATGGAGATTTAACAAAATATAAGACACCTGGAACATTTTAAACTTGGCGCAACTTGATAAGAATTTATTTCCGAGAAAATGATGTTTAAAGTTTCTAGAAATTCAATATTTGTTTACAAATAGAAACGCTCATTACTCAGAATAGAAATTATGGCAATAAAAAAATTATTTTTTGCCACCATTTTTATATAGTTTCGTATTTTAGTAAAATTAAAATACCGAATTTTTAATCAAATTTTGACAGTTGAAAATCATCTTTGAGTTTAAAAACGTTTAAGATGATCCTATTATTACATATTTCAGTGTGTCCTAATGTATGTTACGTATGTATTTACTTGTTTCATATGTTTATAACATAAAACTTTTATTCCAAATAACTCAGTTCAGTTTTGTCAATTAAATATTTTTAGTACACACTAAGAAATTATATATATATATATATATATATATATATGCATATTAAGTGCTCTGAAGTGTGAGAATTTCAGATTTTTCTCATAAAGAAGGTTTATTTTGTTTAAAAAAAAAAAAAAAAAAAAAAAAAAAAACAGGATTTGGTATTTTAAAATCAGGTTTTAAAATTGAGTACAGCTATATAACATTGAATAGTTTTTTAATCGGTTTTATATATTAAAGCATTAGGGTTTTTAATTTTTATTATAAGTTATCATTCACTTCAATAAAACGATAATTTAAAGATTCAAAACCTCTAAACTTTTTCCTGTGCAAGGTATTTTATAATAGCTTTGTTTTGCATGTACCTGAATGTCTCGGTACAATCATGTACATTTCTTTTAATAACGGCATACAATAATTACTTCCTTTAATATTATATGAAATAATCTTGTTTGTCACAAAAAAAGAGGTAATTTACATTTCTACATGCATCTATTGCATGTAATCTATAATTCAGAGTAATACGATTTATATTTCATTTTTAGTTTAAATATTTTTATTGCTATAGAAACTGAAAAACAACAATTTACTTAAAAGAGAAAGAAAAAAGGATGGTGCCTTAAAGAGTAAAGTACATTTTGTTTGATAAGGAAAAAAAAAAAAATGACTTAGGCTAATACAATTTATAAGCTTGAAGTGTATTTTACGATTTACTCAAAGGTTTAAAATCAAATAATTACAATAAGTATAACATATATATATATATTTTTTCTGTTTCACCCTTAGAGAAAAGTCTTTTTAATTAAACAAAAATCTGGTGTGAAACAACAACACGACTTTCATTACTCACTATTACACGCATATTACATGCATTTTTTGGAGATATTATATGCATTTTTTTGGAATTTTCCAGTAAGAGAAACTTGATACATGTGTAAAGACATATAAAAAGAGTTTACACAGCGAGTTAAACAAAATAAGAAAAAAAAATGATGATAGTTCTTTTTTTAAACACCAATTCATGAGATATAAAAATGAACTTCTAATCAGAATAAGTGTTAATTTTTCTGTAATAGCAACATAATACATAAGAAAGGGTATCTAAAATGGATTTATGTAACAATTTTCAAGAAAATCGATAGAGCCGTTTTTGGGATACCTACACTTACCAAAACTTGGCATACTCAATTATTAATCTGAAAACAATAATTACATACAAAAGGATATTTAAAAGGGAGTTAGTTTTACGAGTTTGAAAAAAATCCTTACAACAGTTTTTTAAAGGAACGCACTTGCGAGACCTGAAATTTTGACATTTATACAGAACACCTGTTGATTTTTCTGAACTAACCAACTATATCATTCGAAAGGAAATTTAATAGAGCGTTTATATAGCAACTTTGAAGAAAATCGTTTGAGCCGTTTTTGAGATACGGACACCTTCCGGCTTCCGATGTCCCACTTCCGCTTTTCTAATTTTCACTAAAATTTGGAAACTTCATCTGTGCATCAAACCTGTCTCAATTCTGAAGTTTCGTAGTTCTATCTTTATTAATTTCGGAGTTATGATAGCCAGAAGATTCCGCACATACATACACTGACCAATTGCCAAAAACTACTTTTTTGGACTCAGTAGCCTTAAAATGTGTAAATCAGGTGAAAATTCGATATCGAATTTTTGGACCGAATACACTTCTTACGGTATAGTAGGGTAATGGAAGTAAAAATATAAGTAACACAAAATAAAGCTTGACGTGCACAAGAAGAAATTTCTGTTTAAATGTGTTTCAATAAAAATTTTATATCGATTCGTAAAATAATTTTCGTCGCAATTCCCTTTAATTACTTTCTTTTTCTTAGAAAAAAAATTGATTTTACTTACAAATATGTATACAAACATTTTTGAAATGTTAATAATATTTTAATTGCAATATTTTAATAATATAAACAATTATAAAGAAATTTTTTTGAAATTTTATATTTTTGCTAACAATATATTTTATATTGTCGTAATAAAGCTTGTTTTCTACTTTTAATAAAAATTTGGTTTAATACAGCATAATAATCTGAACAAATTTCCTTTTTTAGTTTTAATTAAAAAGCATTTTTCTGGATGTGGAAGGGCTCTGCTTTATCTCCTTTTAGATTTTTAGTCCCCTTTTAGATTGTCTTCCCTTTTAGATTTATAGAAATGTACTTTATATTGCTTGATTATTCCTTCATATACTAGTATTTATATACATTAGTAGAAAGATTGATTTATATATTTAAAAAGACTTTACGGTTATGCAAAAAAAATGATAATTATTAAGGTATTAAATGATTGCAATGTATATTATGATTGTAAACTGTACTAAAATGCATTGGCGATACTAAATTGCTTATTATTATTATTATTATTATTTTCTTTAACCTGGTGAAAGGTTTAATTATTTTTCAACAATTTTTGTGTTTTTTGGCAAATTTTAGTATTTGGTTATAAATTTTTATTCCTTGTTATGTTCCGAAATATTACATGTATATTTAAATGTATAACTTGTGATTTAAATTTAATTTTTAAACATACCTAATACTTAAGAAAGAAAAAATAAATTTCAGAAAAATCATAATGTATAAAATTATTGGAATTTTGACAAAAAAATTAGAACAAAAGAAAAATGTTAGATTGCGTAAGATATCATCAAGTTTTAAATTTGAATACTGTTATGGATATATATATATATATTAATAATAATAATAATAATAATAATAATAATAATAAAAAAAAGATTTTTTTTAAAAACCCTTTAGCTTTGAAATATTTTAAAACGAAACTTTTATAAATATTTTATGATAATTTTATTTTGCATGTGCTTTGTAATTTATTCGTATATTCTTTCATAAAGTTAAATATATGTTAAAATATATTAAAAATTCTTTTTAGTTATATTCTTATTTAAATTTATTCTTATTTTAGCGTTTTTCGTATAATATATGTATTATTATTATTATTATCCCCATAAAAAATTCTACTTCATTAAAATCAATCTAATTATTAAAAAATAAAAATAAAAATAAATAAAATTGAAAGTGTAACGAACATATAAAATATTATTTTTAAGTCATCAAAATTAAAAGTGTAAAAGATACAAACAATTGTTTATAGTTTTGAAAAGTAGTTAACTAGATTTTGTTTTTAATATATGAATATGTGTATTTTTTTATTTCTCTAACTAATGAAAGTTCGTGTTAAGAAAATGTTCGTATTTGAAAAAGTTCAAACGGCAAACCAATATTTTTATATTTAGCATTATTTTACACGCCTTTCACACAAAACAAAATAAATTTAAAAGAGAGTAAAAGAAACATACAAATGATATATATATATAAAAAAGCATTATAAATGTATTTAATGTATTCAAATATTTAGTTATAATACATATATAAATAAATATATGTGCGTGTGTGTGTCGAAATTTGAAGGAACAAAATAAATAAATAAATAAAAAATAATTAAATAAAAAATAATTAAATAATTAAAAAAATAAAAATAAAAATTATATTTTGATTAAGAAATTCTATAATTTATCTACTTAAGTTATGTTTTTCATTTTCGACACTTTTAAAATACAACACTAAAGATGCACAACTAAAAGCGTGGGATACACGCGCTGCGCGTGTATCCCTTAACTTGGGATTGGGCGTGTATCCCTTAACTTGGCGCGCACGGGACCGCGCTGCCGAAGGCAGTGGAGAGAGAGAGAGAGAGAGAGATTGATTTAATTTCAGTTTCTGTGAATGACATTCTCTCCTCGTTATCAAACGTTTCAGTCCGAAAACCAGTTAATGACATTCTTAAGATGTATGTGTTAGAAAGCATTTACTCATTATTTCTTCATTTACTCTTTTATTTACTTAGTCATTCTCATTTTTTTATTATTAATATATTTTTAATTGAAAAAAGAAAAAAATTGTATTAAAAATGCACTTGTAAATTGAAACTTGTATACGCAAACTTTTCCTTCTTATGAAATACGTTTACTGATATAGAAACTGGAAATAATTTTTTTTTCTTTTCTTCTGTTATACCAGAAATTGAATGCGTTTTTAAAAAAGCGCCTTAATGTAATTTTCGCCGCTAATAAATTATAGGAGCTTGTTTAATATTAATAAAACAGAATCAGATGTCTATCTACTTTATTACTTTCTTATGTTTAAAAGAAAATAAATTTTGAATTTGTAAAAAATTTTGACTGTCAGATTTCGATAAAATTACACACGTTTTGTTAAGTTGAGAGATTAATTTAATTATTAAAAAAATTCTGTCTGTCTTCTTGTATGTCTGTGTTTTCGTGTTAAAAAATTTGTAGCTAATCTAGCTCTGGAAATAATGTATGAAATAGCATGGAAATTTACATTTAGTTACACCTTGGCATAGATTGGTACCCATCAATTTTTGGTGTAATTACTCCAATAGGTGGCGCTGCTACGCTGCGATTACTCGAAGAATGTATCTCAGCACTCAGCTTCTATTGGATATAATTATTCAAAATTTGATATGTCAAAGGATTGTTATTAAATACTCTCCTGATTCAAATTTGGTGTATATCAACCGACAAGAAACGATGCTATGCTGCAATTATGCTTGTGCATAAAAAAGCTTTATCTCGGTTTCTATGGAGTACAAGTGCCCCAAGCTTGATATGTGTGATGGCCATTATTAAAACGAATGCTGTCTTAATTTAGGAGTATATCGATCGACAGGTGGCTCTGATATTACTTACGTTATGCCACATGGTTATAATGCATCATTCTCTTGTTGAACTCATACCAAACTGAACATGTCAAAGCTATAATGTGGGTTAAATTTTGTGCCTGTTACTCAACAGATATTGCGGTTATAAAAAAATATAAGTTTTGTGATAGCCAAAGTGCATGTCAATGTGTATGTCTAATCATATGTAGTTAAAATAATAATAATAATAATTATTTATTTATTTATTTTTGTTAGAAGATATAACATGGTTCCAAAATGGGAGACTTGGCACTTAATGGGGGTAGAATAGATGTAGATAAACTGCAAAACCCTTTTTAAATTAGTTTTCTCTATCCTTGTTTGTTATAGTTGAAGAAAAGAACTGTTTTATTTCATGTCCCCTACACTTGAATGAGTTTTTTCTTTGGTGATTTTTTTTCTCATGCAATACAAACAAGCAATCTTGTTAAATAATTAGAAAAAAAAAAAAAAAAAATACAAACTTTTTGAAAAAATCGCCAATGAAACTAGGCACTTTAATATTCACTAATAATAATAATAATAATAAATGTATTTATCTTAATTACTTGTACAGAAAAAAATCTTAATTATATATTCCCGAAGGGAAAGCTTCGGTGTTTAATGCGTTAACAACGAAACTATTTCTGAATTAATTTATTAAAATTCTTTATAACTTTAGCTTTGATCAATTTAATTTTTTTTTAAGTGGATATTTTGGTTTCAAATATTTTATTCCTGAAATCAAACAGCTGCCTTTGTCTTTCCCCTTCTCTCTTTCACTTTAACTCTAACCCCACCCCTACTCCATTACTCTTTGCTGGTGGACTTTTGATTTATTTATGATTAATTTTTAAAATGCATGAAATATTTTGCATTTTTAAAGCATTTATTAAATGCAACCAATAATTTACAGCAGACAGTTTTTTTTTTCTCATTAAATATGTTTACAAGCATAAAAGAACGTTTATTTATGTTTTAGGATCAATATTCTGCTTTCTTGAAAATGATGTTTTCTTAAAAGTATTCATTAGGCTAGTAAATCATACGAGTTGAATTAATAACCATGGCATGGGATATCATGTCTATTTTATTTTTGGGGACATGATTGATTATGACATTTCACTACCCGCCTTTACCTGCATAAACTTACTATTATTTTATAAACTCTTGAATTTTTCGCAGTATAGTTTTTTTTTTTTTTAATTCTATGAGTGCAGTTTGATTTCGATTATTTCATTTTGTCTCCCATAGCAACAGCTATTATATATATATATTAGGTCGTTGCAAAAGTTCGTGCGGACGCGGATCATTTTATTTCCTCCAAAGACGAGAGTTTCTATCACCGTGGTATACATTTGTTACGCGAAAAATGGGCAAAGGTTGTAGAAAATAATGGAGAGTATTTTGATTAAAAAATTGTCATTTGATTTGATGTATTTTTATGAAATAAAGCAATAAAAAACCGCACGAACTTTTGCAACGACCTAATATATTATAATTTTTGGATTTTCGAATTTAAATTGTAAAAATATTTTTTTTTTAGATTTTTTTTTTTGTTTGTTTGTTTCAATCTTTAAAACTTACAATCGTCTGCGTATCCTAGCAATGGCTTGCACGCTCTTTATATTTTATTTAATTCCTTCATTAAAAGGATAAATCTTTTTTTTTTTTTTTTTTTTCTTTGGGGGGGGGGATGGATTGAGGCCGGAACATGGCTCGTAGCCATAGCTGTGTTTATAAGATGATGATGATGATGGTGATAATTATTAGATAAATTTATAAATGATTTTTTTTTTTTCATAGATGATTCTTTTTTTTTTTTTTTCTTTTCTTTTCTTTTTTAATTTTTTTTAAGCATTGCCGTATAATTTTGGTCACAGTGGATTCTATGATTCTCCATCAAATAAAAATTCTCCCTTATTTTAAATGTGTTATTAAAATCTAAAAACGATAAACAGAAACAAATTCCAATTAAGAGCGAAGCAAGAGAAATCGTTCGTTTTATTTTCTACTGTTTCCGTGAGTGAAATTAATTGCTGGTAATAGATTGTTTTGTTCTGTAAGCTCATTAAGAACATTGCAGATGTAGATGCATTTGGAGTTACTTAATCTATTATTTATTTTGTTTAAATAGATAAAGTATTTTGATTTTTTAATGCACGTATTTAATACAACGTGAAATTTATAGCAGATCGTTCTTTCTTATTAAATACGTTTACTAGCATACAATCTAGAGGGGGAAAAAATAACTTCTCTCTTTGTATATATCGATTTTATGAGATACAGTATAACATGTAATATTTCCAAGTGTTAGACCCCGATGTCTAATTTCTTTTTTGAAATTTTTTATCATCCTCTTGCATCATTTTATCGTGATTTACCACGCAAATATACTTAATAAATTTAATATTACTATTATTTTAAACGCTCAGATTTTATTAAATTTAGTTTTTACTAAATGAATAATATTGATCCTGTTATTTTATTTTTGGAATCAAACAGTTTCTTTCTTTCTCTTTTTAATTAATAGACATTTGCTTCGCCGTTAATTATATTGTTAATTTTTTAAAGAATAAATACCTTAATAAATGCAACCTGTTATTTGCCACAGGTCGTTCCTACTCATTAAATATGTTTACTAGCATAAATGAAAGACAAAGTATGTTCATTATTCGATTATCGATTTTCTTTTTACGAAAATGTACTTATAACAAGTGTTTGTTTATATATCACATTGAGTGTAATTAATAATTACAGAAATTGGATTTTCTTTATATTTTTTTTATTTATTTCAAGACTATTCGTTTTGATTTTTTACTCTGTACCTTTTCCTTTTATCATTGTCATTATTATTATTTTTTAATTCTTCATTTGTTTTTCACTTTTTCTAAGAGGAAATTTTTAATTTTAATACTTTAGTTCTGGGGGGGGGGGATCAAAGTGTTATCTCTTTTTCTCTTTTTGATGTATTTTTTTTTTTAATTCCTTTATTATTAATTTACATATATATATATATACATATATCTATCTATCTATCTATCTATATATATATATATATATATATATATATATATATTATTAAATAAAAACTGTACTTCACAGAAAACTTTTTCGTATTAATTATAAAGAGAAGGAAATAATTCGATTTTTTTTTTTTTTTTTTTTTTTTTTTTTTTTAATTACGAAATATTCATATGCTTAAAAAATTTATTGTTAGAATTGTTATAAAAAATTAAAGGAGCTGCAATAATAATTACAAGACAGAGGACTTTATATCTGCTTTATTTTTAGGAAAGTCATTGTTGATTGTATTTTTTAACACAAAGCGTTATTTATTAGTGATAATTTATAGCGATATTTGATAAAGTTATTTCTTAGTGTATTATTTAATTTTACTACGGTTATTTCTGAATAATTATAATAATAATAAAATAATTTTTTCTAAATAATTATATTTGTTTTAATATTATTAATTTTTGTAATAGTATATTCAAATCAAACACACGCACACAAATATATATGTATTACTTAATAAAAATATTTCAATTCCCATACGTAAAATTAAAATCATAAACAGCTAAATAGAAAAAATCTTAGAAAGGAAAATTTGCCTGTTTTCGTGGGGGATATTATATTCTCGTTATAAAATGATTTGTCCTGAAAACTCTTTAATGCCGTTCGTAGGATGCATGTGTTGAGCACATTCTAATTCATTTATCATTCATTTATCAAAAGAACAAAAAATATTTTCCATTTAAAATGCACTTTTAAAAAGAAGCCTGTAACTTAAAGAAGGTCATTTTTTGATATTAAGTATGTTTATTACAACAGAAAATGAATAATAATAAATAAATAAATAAATAAATAAATAAATAAATAAATAATATAAAAAAAAACAGTTAAAAGTAATCGATATGTTTAAAAATTGTGCTTTACTATAGTTTTTGGCTAATAAATTACGGAAACTGATAATAGTAATTACAAAATATCGGATTTGATGGTTGTTTATCTTTGAAATATGATTAATGATTGCATTTTATAATGCATATAGTTTCCGATTAAATTCATTATTATGATTTTAAACGCTTTAATTTTGCAGAGATTACTTCTTTTCTGTGTTCTTATTTTCATTTCCAATATTTTATTTTTGGAATAAAACAGTTTTTTTCATGATATTTTGATTTATTAGTTATCAATTTTTTATAATTAAAAAAGTAACTTGCTTTTTTAAATACATTTATGAAATACAACCTGTAATTTACGGCAAATAGTTCTTATTAAAAATGTTCGTAAGGTAAAAATAAAAATATCTCAGAAACAAACAAACAAGAAAAATCCAATTAAGAAACTGAGAGAGAGAGAGAGAGAGGGAGGGAGGGAGGGAGAAAGATATCTTTAGATTTCTTTTCCATTTTCCCGTGAGTTAAATTATTTCCTCGTTATAAAATATTCTTATGTTAAATATCTCTAATGATGTTCTTAAGAACAGATGCGATCTGAATTATCCATGTATTACGTACGTTAATTTTTCAAATGAACAAACATTTTTGCATTTAAAATGCATTTTTTAAATGCAACGTTTACAGTAGATATTTTTCTTATTAAATCTGTTCACCAGCATATAAATTGAAAAACAATTCTTTTCTCCGGTACTCATTTTACGAGAAATTGATATGCTGAAAAAACAAATATTAACCCTTTGACTGCCATGGCTATCATATGTGATAGCCAGTGATGTTTCCGTTAGAGGAACTGGCTATCAGATATGATAGCCAGTTTTTCAACACTTCAGTCCTCGGCTATAAAAACCATATCAGTCACATGAAAATCGTTCTGGAGTTTGATTGTTGGAGGATGAGAATCTGCCCATGTATTGCAAAATGAATCAGATTGAAAAAATATTTATGTATAGATTTATGTTGAAAAAAAAATACAAATTACACAAAAGTATTTTCTGGCACCGTGGCAAACATTTGCAATTTCGGCTTGGCAGTCAAAGTTTTAATGAAGTTTGTGGCTAAGAAATTATAAGAGTTTGATTAACAATTACAAAGCAAAGAATTCGATGTTACCTTATTTTTTTGAACAGATCACAGACTATCACATTTAATGATGGTAGTATTTCCGTATTAATTTATTGTTATTATCTAATACCTGAGTTTTAGTAAAATTTAACTTTTTTCTAGATGGATATTTTGTTTAATTCTGCACTGAGAAAAAAATCTGTAACATCTAGAATCTAAATTGTTGCTCTAGAAAAAATAGTTCCATGTCATCCTTTTAAATTCTAGTCCCCTTTGAAAGCGAATTCTAGAAAACCCTATTAAAATGCCAGAGCTTTCGCCTATATTCTCGAGGACAAAGTTATTTAAAAATCTCTGCAAATAAATGCGAATACAAGAGGCGGGTTTCAGCAACTATAATCTTGGTTTATGACCCAATTCTAGAAAATCAAGCGAGAATTTCTTGCCATACAAAAGATTCAGAATATTGTTTCACCATCTAGAAATGTGTAGACTAGAATTTCTCGATCATTTCGTCTATTCAGTTTATTGGTCTGCCTTATGCGCATAGCTCGGAAATCTATATTTCTAGTTAAGGGATTTAGAAAATGATCACTTATTCATTCTAGCTGAAGGCGGTATATTTTTTTCTCAGTGTGAAATCAAACAGCTCTTTCTTTGCCACTCATATTTTCATACTTATATAATACCTTTTATTTATTGAAGCGTAAAGGAAGTATTCAGATGTTTTTAAGGGCATTTTTGAATAATAAGTACAAATCTTTAAATAAACACCATAAAATGCAATAAACACGCAATAATTATTTCGGGTCGAAAGATTACACGACCCTACGTCAGGTGAACAAAGTAGCCACGAGCATAGAAATAGTAAAGACATAGATTGATCAGCGAGAGGGAAAAAGTGATTCCTTTTTACTCGGGAAAAGTCATTCCAATTGCTGTCTTTCCCCAAGTAAATTACACACAGGAATGCACACGGATAATTTCGTAAATAAAATTTATGAATAATTCATTTACTAAAGGTGAATGAAAAACTCCAGATACAGTTTCAAATTCATTTTCCTCTTTTTTTCAATACCACCTTCTAATAATTCCAAAACTTTATTTCGGCATCAAAAATTTTTGTTCGGTAACATGGGGATGATAGATCTATATGTATTACTATATCTATGGGCACGAGTGCTGCTGTCAAAGCGGCAACGCACCAAAGGTTGAAACACCCATGCCTACTTTGTTCACCTGACGAAATGTTGTGGGATATTTCGACCCGAAACAGCTGCTGCGATATTGCATTTCATAGTGTTTATACAAATTTTTGTACTTATTACTTTAAAACTCCAATTCTGTAGTGCTTTCTAATAATTTTTCAATAACCTATGGCAAAGGCTAAGATTGTTCTCTGCATTTGTATACGATTTCGTTTTTCCTTTGATAAGCTCTATATTTTGCTCTGGTTTAAAAATTAGTTTCACTTTAGTACATGAGACAAAACAACAATAAAAATGATATATAATTATGAAAAATTAAAATTTTTATTAAAATTCTAAATAACTGGATTGTATAATCTGAAAAAATGAAATTTTTTTCTCAGTTTTACATTGTTTATGTTTATCTTGATTCAAATGATAAGGTGTTGCAAAGGTGTTAAAAATTTTAGTTTATCTTGAAGAACAGCTGCATAGCACCATACAATCTCTAATAATTTTCTAAAAAGTACTAAAAAGTATTACAAAAAATATACAGATAATTAAGGTATCATACGTATTATTTGCAAGTGAGCATAATATAGAAAGTTAATGTCAGCCTAAGCCAAAACTATGCTCTAAGAGACGACACAGCGCCCTCGTATGATTATATAATGTGTTACTAGTATTTTCATGAAAAGGATCTAGAAGCCCAAGAAAAAGTTTTATTAGCATTTTAATATGAAGGTTTTTTTTTTTTTTTTTTTTTTTTGTCACGTTATTGGAAGTCAATCTTTATGTAAAACTAATAGTTCCAAATTAAGATATTTCTCAGAATTTTTATTGGGATTCTATACCAATAGATTATTCCTACTAAAAATAATCTCAAGATTTTCTCTAAAAATATCTGCAGAATATCTGCAAAGCATCTTATGTTATTTGACCCATTCTTAAGAAAGTTTACAAAATTTCTTTATAATGTCTCGAAAATTTCTGAAGATATTTTACAAAAAAAGATAAATCTTCAAAATATTTTAAAAAGTTTGAAAAATGTCTTAAGAAAATAGAATACCTTCGGATTACTTTTGGTGGGCATTTTATCAGAATAATAATAATATAAAAAAAATAAACAACAAAAAGAATAAGATATTAAGTAGAGTGAAGTGGGCTAAGTGTAAAATCGTTTTGGCATAGAACGACTTTGACCTTCTTTTGCTCAGCTGCTATTATACTTACATTTCTGAGAATTTTTAGGTGCAAACTGCAACTAATTGGCATAAAAGTGTGAGTATTTTATGATTTAACAATGTAATGTGCTGCTTAAATAAAATAATATCAAATGTTTGTGATTCATACTTCTACTGTCCTATGGTTTGGAACAAGTGTAACCTAGGTCTACTATACCCATATAAAGTACATTAAAAGGTATTTTACTAGAATTAACATATAGTGAAAACTTTCAAAAATGTGGGTTTACTTGAATTTGTTTTTAATTTTTCAACTCCTGCATGAGTTGTGAACTTTTTCTTCAATTAGAACTTAACATTTTAAACGTTGTAACAGCCCAGCAAAGCCTTTAAAAAGTTCAATATACTAAGTTTCGTTTAAAACTAAAAGACAAAACTGAAAAGTATGTATGTGAAGCAGATGAATTGCTTGGGAGAAGTATAAAATACAGTACCCACCGCTTATTCAAATCACATTCGTTCTGTGCAAAAGTAATTTTATTAAGCGGCTGATTTTTATATCCGGCAAACGTTCCTGCAATTGAGAAAAATGTGTTACTTCTCTGAATTTGGAAAGTAATTTCAGAAGGTACCAAATAATGGAATTAATAAACATTATTAATTAATTTTTAACAGATAATTATTTAACTGTTCCTTCAAAATAAGAGAATTAAACACATCTCAAGCTCCGATGCGCTTTCCTTTGAGAAAAATCACCATTACTTTGCTAAAAGTTCACGCTTTTCTTTAAAATTTAAAATCTTTCCGTTTAAACATCTTGCTTCTTAGTTAGTTATTTCATAATAAGATTAGAAATTGTCCTTTAATAAATAAAAAAAAAATCACTTGTGAATTAAATCAAATTTGTAACTTATTACCGCGCTTTGAAGAATACATTTCTTGAAATTGTTCTAAAGGCAAGTGATGGGGCGTGTTAAATTGCTGCTAATGTAAATTTTAATGTTCTAAATGTAAAATTTTCGACAAAGAGACATAACGGAGGGATTGCTGTAATTTTTTTTTTCTTTAAAAAAAAATTGTAATTTTTTTTTCCTTATAAAAAAAATTACAGTGGAAATAAGAATTAGCTCAGCGTGCGTAAATGGTATTTTCGCTGCTGAAGACATTTTTCTGAGTTTATTAACTGGCGATGCTGATTTCATTAAGCGGCGGTTTTAAAATTGGTTTTCACAGAATTGATTCCGGTTCTGGCAATTTGATCGGACTAAGTGGCTGATTTTATCAACCAGTGAATTTATTAAGCAGCGGTTACTCTATACTAGTTACACTTTCCCAATACACAAGTTTCCTGAAGTAAAAATGCAAGCACGGCTGAAAAACCAAAAATCTTAAGTACTTGAACAAATATGAAGTTTTATTAAAAATCTCCATACTGAACTTAGATTCATTACTAAAAACTGGGGAATTTATTTCCTACAAATACAACAACTGCAAAATTCTAAATTTTGAGAGGGTCATTGTGTAGGAAAAGGAAATATTTACCATTTTTCAAACTTCTAAAGCTGTTACTGTTTCCTATTTGGTTTGGTTTCCAAAGGCAAAATATAAGGAAGAAAGTTTCAAACAAACAGATATATGTTTGTTTTATCAGATATATTTTCATTTATCAATAGAGTTATAAAACGAGATTGCATTGCGAAAAAAAATATATATATTCTGTCTGATATTATTTAAAACGAATAAGTAGTCACTTTCTGGATCCCTAAACAAGAAATATAGATTTCCGAGTTATGTGTATAAGTTAAACAAATAACCTGGATGTTAAAACCCGAATAAACTACTACATCAGAAACGCCAAAAGAAAAATATTTGCGATGCATACAGCTGTTTCGTTAGCCTTAAGCGTTCCGTCTTCAGTGCAAAAAGAATTCTGAATCTGGAGAAGTGCTCGTATATATAGGAGAGGGACCGAATTTAGTTCAACCAATAGGATTACGGGAAAGGTGGAGTGTGTGGCCAATAGGAATTTAGGAATGTTAGCTGTGTAAACAGTAGAAAAATTAAGAAAATGTGGACTGAATGTAAAATTTTTCTTTTGGCGTTTCTGACATAGTAGTTTATTTGGGTTTTAATATTCAAACGCCAAGTCTCCTGTTATTAAATAACATGGATGGATGAAATAATCTATAATTGCTAATCTACACTTTTCTAGATGATGAAACAATATTATGAATACTATGGAAATTACGAATCCTTTGTATTTTGAGAAATTCTCGCTTGATTTCCAATAATTGGGTCATTAACCAAGATTATAGTTGATAAAACTCGACTCTTGAGCTCGCCTTTATCTGTGGAGATTTTTAAAGAAGTTTAACGACTATAATATCAGTACAAAAAACCCTTAACGGCTTAAAAGTTTGTGACGCCGCTACTTTGTGGCTATAAGAATTTGAAATATGAGTCTTAAAAATAATGATATTAAATTTTAAGTAACGCATTGCAATTAGTTAAAATATACATAGATTTTCTTATTTGATCATTCACTTTTATCTTTTATTTATATTTATAATGCAAACGTAATATTTTTAACTTCAAGATCAGACAGATTTTTAAAATACACTCACTGATGCTTTTTCATTCGCATTTCAAATTCAAAATAACAGTTTTAAAAGGAATGATATAAAAATTCCAGTGGAGCCTCGGTGTTATTTTAAAAGATTTGTTTTTAGATTCCATTAAAATTACTTTTGTTTTGCTAATAAAATATATTTACACATTTAAACAGTGCTTTTAATTTTCAAATATACTGTCAAATAATTATACTTTCACTGAGTTAGCATTATAAAGTAAAATTATTTATTTCAATAAATTGATTTATCTTTTGCATCACGCTATCCAAAACATAGTATCATAGTGTCCAACTAAGTGAAAATTTGCTCAAAGAGGTAGTGTGACGTAAAGAAAACATTTACATAAATTTTACTTGCAGTTTTGGATAGCGTGACGCAAAGGATAAATCAATTTATTGAAATAAATAATTTTACTTTATAATGCTAACTCAGTGAAAGTATAATTATTTGACAGTATATTTGAAAATTAAAAGCACTGTTTAAATGTGTAAATATATTTTATTAGCAAAACAAAAGTAATTTTAATGGAATCTAAAAACAAATCTTTTAAAATAACACCGAGGCGCCACTGGAATTTTTATATCATTCCTTTTAAAACTGTTATTTTGAATTTGAAATGCGAATGAAAAAGCATCAGTGAGTGTATTTAAAATATCTGTCTGATCTTGAAGTTAAAAATATTACGTTTGCATTATAAATATAAATAAAAGATAAAAGTGAATGATCAAATAAGAAAATCTATGTATATTTTAACTAATTGCAAAGCGTTACTTAAAATTTAATATCATTATTTTTAAGACTCATATTTCAAATTCTTATAGCCACAAAGTAGCGGCGTCACAAACTTTTAAGCCGTTAAGGGTTTTTTGTACTGATATCATTACTTTTTAGTGGTTATTGATCAAAAAATTAAAACAAGTCCTTCTGGCTCCTAGGAAGGGTAAACTAATTTATCTTTTCGTATGAAGTTGTCACCATTTTTTTTCAAAATGGCAGCTACAATTTATTAATGGACTTAGTGGATTTATAAATGAAGGCTATTTATATATGGAGTTTTAAGCAAATCGGTTCATAAAACCTTTCTAATGTAAATTTGAAATTTTCAGTGTGTTGGCACAGGGAAACAAGAGGGTGGATTAAGTTGGCAAATGAACATATCAAATACATTTCTGAGATAAATCCACACTACAAATTTAGTGTGAATTAATTCAGTATTTCAAACGTTATCATACTCACAAATTTTCAAGTAGCCTGCCACTTGGAAACAAAATGGAGAAGCTTCGCACTAGAAAAATTTATTGACTGGGATTCACAAACTCTTAAAAAAAAAAAAAAAAAAAAAAAAAGTAAGTGAAAATTTTCAAATTTAAGTTAGAATTACGTAATTTACATTTTGCAAGTTTCTTTTTAGAGAATTACAAATTAAACAATTAAAAAAATATATCAAGTAAATATTAAAAATGGAATTTTATATATTTTCTTTCCCCTTTTGAGGCTAAGTATACTGCTCCAATATTCACAATTTAAATTTTCATCAAAAGTGCAGGTAAAAATTACTTCCTATATATTTCCATATAAAACGTTTGGGGGGAAAAATAGACAAAATATAAATTAAGCTTTACATTTCTATAATTTTAAAAATAAGATAAAATCACATGGAGAAAAATTTTATGGAAAATATAAGTTAAGTTTTTAAAAAAATGAAATTTCTGCGTAAAAGTACTATTTCATAAATATATTTACAACTACAATAAACAAAAAAACGCTCCTTTAATTTAAAATAATTATTTCTACATGTTTCGAAGCAGTTAAAAGTTTTTTTCTTTTTTTTTTTTTTAAGAAAAATAAATTAAATGTAGTGGCGCCATCTAGTAGTTTTTTTTTAAATCATATACATACAGATTTAACTTTTTTTTTTTTTTTTCATTAAAAAGAAAAAAATAAAAAATAAAAAAAACTTGTTTAGAAACAGGTAGAAATAGTTATTTAAAATTAAAGGAGGATTTTTTGTTTACTGTAATTGTAAATTATGAAATAGAATTTTTCATGCACAAGTTAATTAATTAAAAAAAGAAAAGAAAGAATAATTTTTTTTAAATAAATTATTATGGGTTTCAAAGTAAAGATGTTATTTATTTATTTTGACGTGTTTTTTAATAATTGCTATTTGACACATTTTTCATGAATTTTACTGAAATTCGTGAAAAATGAATTTTATTAAAACACTGTTTAAACACTGTTTATTAAAACACTGTTTTTTCTAATAAACAGTGCAAACACTGTTTCATCCTCTAGTCATTGCTTTGAATAATAATAATAATAATAAAAAAAAATTGATTATTTTAATATTTAAAATATGTATCATTTTAAAGTCTGAAAAATAAATAAATGAATAAACACTAACTGTATTTTCAAAAGAGATTTTTAATTTTTAAAAAGAAATACAGTATAACCCCGATAAGTCGTCACCTGGATAAGTCGTCACTCCGTTTAAGTCGTCGTTTTCTTTTGGTCCCGACAAGGTCTCATACACAATAATGTTAAACAATCCTCTTTTACCCGTCACCAAATTTCATTCTACTCGGATAACTCGTCACCCACAAAAATGGCCGAAAGGTAATTCAAAAATCCCCTAAAAAAGTCGCTAATCCTAAACTTACATTTTTTTGTCGCTAAAAGCTTTTAAAATCTCCCAAATTTAGCGACTTTTCCCCCAAATTGGCAACACTGATTTTGCATGCCCCCGTGCTGTCTTTTCAGCCCCGCCCCATCAAATTAAATTAAGAAAACAAGCCTTTATCGGGAATTTTCAATTACGCGCGTCTTATCAGCAAAACCTGTTGGTCCCTATTGTTGTTAAGCATTCCTTTTCAGCCCCCCCCCCACTTCACTTTAAGAAAGCCAAGCCTGCTTATCACTTCAGCAACACACCTGTAGGTTAAGCATTCCTTTCCATACAAAACCCCTTTTTGGGAGTTGAGTTCTTGGAATATTCTATGCACGTGTATCGTACTTATCGCTGCTAATCATTCAAAGCACACTTCTCGCTGCGACTTTGTCGAGTGTAGACGTTTTTTCACTTCTCCTGAGTTTGACTTCATTTCATAGCGAGTAAGCCCCGCTATAAGGGCTATTTTTCTCTCTTGCAATTTCGTGGTGCGATTACGCTTTTAACATGTCAGCGAAACGAAAACTTACCTCGTTATCTTTTAAAGAAAAAAAAAGACTTTTTTTGCACTTTTTGAAAAATCAAATGTTTCAAAAACAGCTTTTGCCAAAGAACACCATATTTCCAGGACTACGTTGAACGATATTCTTTCATCGAAACAAGTCACTGAAGAAGCCGACTGCGAAGGCAAAAGAAAGAGAATGAGGAAATCGAAGTTTGACGATATCGAGGAGGTTTTAGCTCGATGGCTAAAACATGCCAGAGCCCAGAATGTGGCAATTTCTTCCGTGGTGCTAAAAGAAAAAGCCATGGAAATTGCTAAGGAGTTGAACATTGAAGATTTCGGCAGCAGCAATGGTTGGCTGGAACTTTTCAAAGACAGACATTGCATTTCTTTTAAAACGATTTGCGGAGAAGCAGCAACTGTTGATGTTGATGCTGTAGAAGAATGGAAGAACAGTGTTCTCAAGGACATTTTATCTAGGTTTGATGCATCAAATGTTTTTAATCTTGATGAGACCGGCTTATTTTACCGTCTTTTGCCCGATAAAACTCTGTCATTTAAGGGGGAAAAGTGCACTTCTGGAAAAACAAGCAAACAACGCGTAACGCTTCTGCTTGGAGCAAATATGAATGGAACTGAAAAACTAAAACTACTTGTGATAGGCAAAAGCAAAAAGCCACGCTGCTTTAAAAATGTTAAATCCCTTCCAGTTTATTATGAAGCAAATTCAAAGGCATGGATGACTACAACGATTTGGGAACGACATATTCGTAAACTGGATTCTCAGTTTTCGCGTCAGAAAAGAAAAGTTGCCATCATTGTTGATAACTGTATCGCCCACACCACACCCGAAAATTTAAAAGCGATCGAGATGGTTTTTATTCCTCCAAATGTAACATCAATTCTTCAACCTTTAGATCAAGGGATAATTCGTGACTTTAAACGAAAGTACAAAAAAATGCTTGTAAATGACCTGATAAAAGCATTGGATAGAAACGAAAAGCTGGAAGTTTCAGTTTTAGATACAATTAACTATGCAGACAAAAGTTGGAGTTCCGTTTCTTCACAAACTGTTTCGAATTGTTTCCGACATGCAGGGTTCGTAGCAGACGCCGAATCAGAAGAAATCCTCAGCGATGAAGACATCATCGACGTGGAATCATTAGAGACTTTGCTGCAAATCGCAAATGAAAAAGGGTGCAGGGTGAATGACGTTAATGCTTTTGTCAACATTGATAACGACATTGCAATCTTCTCACAAGCGACTGTAAAAGGTTTGACGTCTGAATTTTTAAAAGAAAAACAAAACAGTTCAAGTGAGAATAGCGATGTCGAGAATGTAGCCCCACCCAACAAGACGGAAGCAATTCAAGCCCTGGAGAAAGTTCGAGAGTACCTTACATCCATTCAGGTACAACAGACGAAGAATTTAAAGTCTTAACTGTATTACAAAAGAAAGTTATTTCCAGTAGCCAGCACCTTCATCAATCTACACTGTTGGGTTATTTTAATGTAGCAAAAAAATAAAATGCACATGTTAACTATACTGTATTTTTTTTTTTTTTTATCTTCCGCTCATTCATTTACATGTATTGATTTCTGAAAATATTGTTTTTGTCACTGAATCCTACAGCAATTCATGGAAATATGTAGTATAGTATATTTCAAAGTTTTTTTTTTTTTTTTTCGAAATTCGCCACTCCGCCTAAGTCGTCACTTCGCTTAAGTCGTCAAAAATGTTTGGTCCCTTTAGTGACGACTTATCGAGGTTTTACTGTATATATATATATGTATTTACGAAAGAGTATGTTTTAAATAAAAACGATAGATGGCGCCAAAACTGTATTTGCTGTTTTTTTCCATTCCCGGAGCGTAAGGATAAATGAATAGGAATCGCAAATCATTGAGTTATTATAAAATCGATTTTCATGAATGATTAAAAAAAATTTCGCTTTAAAAAATTGTAAGTTCATCATTATTATGATAAAATGGAATATCTAAAATTACAAAATACTTCCTTATTTAAAATATTATCTAAATATTTCTTTGACTAAATATGAAATTTTGAAATCAAAACTATTTTTTTCATAACAGAAGAGAAAATATATTTAAGTGAATTTGACTTAGTATATATACAATAAATATTTTAAACATGTAATAAAGTACTTTTGCGTTAAAAAAAAAATTCTAAATAATTCATTGGCTGCATTCAAGTCGGTCAACAAACCAACCAACATACCTTACAAGTAAGAACCGAATAACAGCGTTTTCACCCGAAGAAACATATGTAATTGGCGGAGTAATATAGTTCCATATTTAAAGCGATTTATATAAAAAACAAGAGTTTTCCTGAAAAAAAAAAAAAAAAAACGTTACTAGATTCAGAAAGATCCCATTAACAACATATATTAATTAAATTAAAATCGTTCGTGCGGTTTTAGAGATATTTTTATTACATCCTTACATCGTTACACCACACATTTTCCCTTTTTTCGCTTTAAATTGAGATTCAGATCTCAAAACATACTGCATGTAGAAATGTAAAATTTTCAGGATAGATTAAGACCGAAGATAAAAGACTATTTTGAAAAAATCAGAACAAAATATGGCTTATTTGCTGAGATATTAAGTGTCGGCTTTTACAAATCTCTTTGATGTCAGACTAGGCGTATATATGAGTTCGCAGCTTTCCGTCCGTTTGTCCTTCCGCTTGCGTCACTCGAAAAACTGCCGTTTTTCATGATAGAAAAATGAGCTAGAATTCTACTTTGGGATTTTAGAACTAGCTAGCAAAAGGGAACTAGAATTTATAAGGAGGATATGAAACTATTCTTACTAGAGCCACAATTTAGCCTCACACTGAGAAAACATTCTATAACTGACACCTAGAAGCTAAACTGTGCCTTTAGAAAAAATAGTTCCATGTCATCCTTATAAATTCTAGTGCAAAGCGAGTTCTAGTAACTCCTATTAGAATTCTAGAGCATTTGCCTATATTGTCGAGATTAAACTTATTTAAATATCTCTGCAAATAAATGCGAATACAAAAAGCGAGTTTTAGCAACTATAATCTTGACTTATTTCTCAATTCTAGGAAATGAAGCGATAATTTCTCGATATACAAAGAATTCAGAATATTCTTTCACCACCTAGAAATAAATAGACTAGAAATTCTCGATAATTTCGTCTATTCAGTTTATTTGCGTTCCTTATACGCATAGTTAGGAAATCTATATTTCTAGTTTAGATATTTAGAAAATGGCCACTTATTCGTTCTAGATGAAGGCGGTATATATATATATTTTCTCAATGAAAAATGTCAGTCACAGATATTTTTCTCAGTGTACACTTGTTCCACTCTACCCTATATGAAAACTATTTTTTAAAACTAGATTAAGAGAAATATATATATTTAAAAAAAATTCTTTTGGACAAAATTATAATTCTTGAGATAAAACTATTTTATTTATGACACTATCTATATTTTTTACGAAATGTAATAAAATGTAAAATGTAATTACAAATGAATTACTGATTTTATATTTTTTCCCCTATCCTTCGTGACTGAGACAATTTAATTCTTATAAGATGCATCACTTTAATATTTCTTTAATGACACAAAATGTTTCTCTGCGAATTACTCGATTTTTTTTTTTTTTTTTTTTTTTAAAGAAATCATAATCTAAAAAGTAATTTTCTTTAGCACAATGCAATCAATATTTTAGGATAATTTTTTTTCTTTTTTTTTTTCTTTTAAAGATTAAACATGTCCATTCTTGTAGAAAATGGATGACAAATAATATTTAAAAGTGTCTTTCTAGTATATGAGTAATAGTAGTATATGAGTAATAGTTTGTTTACAAAATCTGTAAATGTTGATAGTTTTGTCATTTTGAAAAATTAGGCTTTCATTTTCTTCATGTTTAAAAGCAAAATAATGAGTGCGTGGTCAATTATTATTTCTTTTAGATGAAAAGTAATTTCTTTTTCAATGGTTAAAGTTAAGAAAGTTTCGCTTGTTTTATAATATATATTTAGAATTTAATATCCGAAAAGTAGTTCAATTATTTTGTTAAATTTATAATATTTAAGATTTATTAAAATTGCGAGAAATTAGAATGTGTATCTGGGAATAAAAAGAAAGTTCTTAATCCAATTACTCTACTGAATGTTATTATATTTTTTAAAGAACATATTCATGAAACGTCGTATATCTATAAAATAAGTCATTTTTTACGTTGACATAAAAAAGACTAATTTACCTAAGTTTTCTTTCTTTTATAAATAAAATATTAGTTTAAAATTATATATGTTTAATACATAAAGATAATATTATTATAATTGCTTTTTGCTAGCTTTACTGTCTTTACAATTTAAAAAACTAATAAAGTAAAGACTCATTATTATAGTTAGAATTGATCATGTCAATATTATGTCTAGCACCTGTTATATTAACAATTATATTATTTGTTTTGTAACTAATGTATTGAACGCAATCGCTTGCGCCTAATAGTGTAATTATTATTTAATACAAATCTGAAAAACTGTATAATGCAATTGTAATGTTACAATGTAATATAGGGCGGGTCAAAAGTCCTTGACACTTCTTAAACTTTGTTATAAAATCATAATTAATGGGCGAGAGTGCAGTTTTTACTAGAAGCCTTCTCATGGTGAAAAAAATTGCTTAAGCAAATAATAATAATAATAATAATAATAGGTCAAGGTTTTTCATAGATACAGCAGTATTAAAAAAAAAAAAAAAAAGCATAAGAAACACGAGGCAAATAACTAAAGAGAATTTATTTTGTGACGTTCACTACAATATTTCAGTAGTGTGTCTCGTGCAGCTCGAATTTCTTACAAGCGGTAATCTAATCCAATCTAACAAATGCTGTTCAGAAGTTTGCCTATGATTTTATGCTTTTCTTATTGTATTTAAGGTACAGCACCATCTATGATTAAAATTTATAACTAAAAGTTTTATTTATTTAAACAAAATTTTTCTTCGTGAGATGCATTCTAATACTAACTGCACTCACGTATTTCTATAAATTGCTCACTTATAAAAAAAGTATAAAATGTAAATTGTACCTCTTTATATTTGTATCAGCAAATATTATCGGAATCTCTTTAAAAAACTGTTGTTGGACCTAATATATTGGAACTAATAATATTGGAAATAGTATATTCTTTGTTTATGCATAGGTCTTGGTGTAAGGTTGTTTCTTGAACCAGTGAGAATTGTCCGCAATAACCCTAGTTCGAGTCCTGGTCACGGCACCAATATTTGTAAGGTTGTTTTTTGCACTAGTGAGAATTGTCCGTAATGACCACAGGTAAAATTCAAATACAGCCGTGCATAATGACCATTCATCATGTCCAGTAAAAGTATTTTATTTGAAGATTCGAAGATTCACAGGCATTATGGGAATAGATGCAAACAAGTTACAATTATTTTCTTATAACACTGATTTGACATACAGAGTGGTTAGGTAATTTCGGTGAGAGAACTTTCGAGACTACGTATTACTGGGGCAGGAGATTAGGAGCGAAGAGTATAATTCGCTTAATGATAGTCTCTGGCAGACTAGGCGAAATACGCCAAGAGTTTGAAAAAAGTCGCCAATTTCATAGCCAAATATCTTTCTTTGTCTCTCGAATAAATTAATACAAATATTATGAATTTAGAGATTTCGTTACAAAAATTTATGCCAACGACTTAAGCCAACTTTTAGCCTCAAAAATCGTCTGCGCAGGGAAGACGAAAAGACTAGGAATTATTACGACATCCTGTCATTAAGCGATATAAATCACCCTTTAAAGATATTTCAACGGACAATTATCGCTCAATTTAGATATAATAAATAAAAGTGCTCAACTTAAAAGAATGAATTGATTTTATGCATAAGTAGTGGTTAATATATTAAAATATTATTATTATTTTTTAATTTTATTTATAAAACGGTTTAGCTTTGGAAGAATAGAATTCTAAAAGAAAGTTATTTAACAAAAATGTATTTAAATTACTAGGGATAAATTATTAATTTTAAAGAATACGTTTTTATTCTCAGTAGATTTATTTAATAGACTAACAGATAAAATATTATTAAAATTAGGATATTTATTTATAGAGAGACAAATATGATTAAATATGAAAGACAATTTAGAATTTCGTTACATATTTTAATAGGGACTTTATAAATTGAAAGTATAATATTTAATTATTAAATTTATTTGAAAATGTAAATAAATACAAAATATGTGAAGATACTCCTTCACAGTTGGTAACACCATATTTGATCAAGAATACAATCCGACTTTCAAAGCAAATCATCGGGGTAGGAGCTAAATGTATAATATAGAACGAAGTCATAGATGGAAGACTATCTTTATCAATGAATGTGATAAGTTAAATAATATTATGATATTTACTTTCCGAACACTATAGTGAGGAAAGTATTGTAATCATATCAAAAACCAGAATTTGAGATTTTGATGTTTCTATACCCTTCGAGGTCCAATGAGTCCGTTTTCACTATTTTTGCGATGATGTACGTATGTGTGTGTATGTATGTATGTGTGTATGTCTGTGAGTGAACACGCTAGCGTCTAAACGCTTTGTTCGAATAAGGTGAAAGTTGGTACGTATCTTGTAAGTCACTATAGTACGAACCCTATAGATTTCGGTGAATCTAGCACTTATAGTTTTTTTTTACAGGAACACAAAGAACAATTCTTTATCATTATGGCCTATGGGACCAAAATCTTAAAAGTGCGATAGCATCTAAACGATTTTTCAATTGAGCAAAAAATTTATATGCATATTATAGGTCACAGATACTCAATCTGTATAGATTTTGGAGAATCTAGCACTTATATTTTTTTTACAGGGACACAAAGAAAAATTCTTTATCATTATGGCCTATGGGGCCAAATTTTTAAAAGTGTGATAGCGTCTAAACGCCTTATTGGTCTGAGCAAAAAAATTGTACACATGTTATAGGTCACAGTTGTACCAACTGTATAGATTTTGGTCAGTCTCGCACTTACAGTTTCTTTACAGGGACACAAGGAAAAATTCTTTATCATTATGGCCTATGGGACCAAATTTTTAAAAGTGCTATAGCATCTAAACGCATAATTCAATTGAGCTGAAAATTTATATGAATATTATAAATCACAGTTGCACTAAGTATAAGCATTTTGGTAAATCTAGAATTTATAGGTTTTTACAGGGACACAACGAAAAATTCTTTATCATTATGATCTATGGGCTCAAAGTTCAGTAGCGTTAAATAAAACATCGCGTAATATATGGAGAAAAATACTCAAACACTCTATTATGGTTTTCTCTTTTTTGTTTGTTTAACAACTCCTCTTTCTTTACTTTATCTACAAAACTGTTAATTACTCAATGTTCGAAAAGTCGAGTGGAGTCACTCCAGATTTTTTTTTCATGCAACACGTTATTTGAAAAATGTTTTCTTTGAGTTTGATTCTTTAAATATTGTTGTCATACATATTTAACTAAAAACAAAGATGCGGAGAAAGAAAAAAAGGGGAGGTAAAGCATTAAAAAAAAAAAAAAAAAAAAAAAAAAAAAAAATGTTGATCAACAATTTCAAAGGATTTAATTTCAAGAATTACGGAATAATTATTTCTGATTAAATTGAGTCCCATACATAAATAACAGGATATGCATAATTTCATCATTTTGTCCTAAAAAAGTATACATGAACATTTAAACACAGTTGTTGTGTAATTAAATACAGAATAAAATATAAATGTGTTTATATTTTTACGTTAAAAATGTTGTATTAATAATTTGCATATGACTTCTGTGATGCACGCCACGGATGGTTTTTCTTTAATCAAATAACATATTTCAAGGCATTTGACAGTGATTTGAGTCAGCATTTCTATCTACTTATACATCTAACGAGGAAACATTGAAAAGGTGTCATCTTCAAAAATTATTGAAAAAAATGTATGTGATTCTACTCTTCATAAAACACCAGAAAATGAAAAAAATATCGGCTGAAATTGATTACAGCGACCACAAAAAATTACCAAAATTAAGCATATTTGGAGATTACACACTGCTAGGCAATTGGTTTTGAGTACTTGGTGGAAAAGTAAACGTACACGGCAATCTTTGTGCTAGCAAATGTACCGCCTAACAGCGCAAAATCGCCAAAAATGCTTAATTTTGATAATTTTTTGTGGTCGCTGTAATTAATTTCAGCCGATAATTTTTTCATTTTCTGGTGTTTTATGAAGAGTAGAATCAGATATATTTTTTTTTCAATACTTTTTGACGATGACACCTTTTGAATGTTTCCTTGTAAGAAATTTTTAATACAACGCTGAAATATTTTACATCAATATATTACTATATGATGAACACCTGCAAATGTAAGAAATAATTGAATGGGACTGCAAATATAAATTTCGCAGCTCTTGAAATTAAATTTCTTGTACCTGTTTTATAAACAAAGAGCAACAGAAACACGTAATAATTACTATAACGGAAGTGAAAAACATACATAAAATATAAACAATAATATTCTATGTTTCACGTTATCAGGGAATGCTTAGGACAACACTATGGATTTAAAATTCGTAATAGGGATTTTGCAAGCAATACGGCTTACTCATTTGCCCCGGTTTTCAGTATTCCTCCTTTTCGCTGCCTTATAGAGTATTATATTTGCGGGTTATCCACTAATATATCGCGTCTTTAGTATATTATGTAACGATAAATGTAATTAAAACATTATTTAGATCATTATTATTTATGAACTTTGAAAATATATGCCATTTACATGCAATAATTTTTTGGGTAAAGTATTTAATGAATGTTATGATCAGTAGAACTTTACAATGCTAACTTGTAAATTTTGTTTATCAAAATACTGTTACATATCCCACGAAATGTCACAATGTGTTACACCCTACGTCACACTCTGTTAATTTCAACTTATATCTTTCCCTCTATTAATGTTTGACGCAGAGCCTGATTATCCAAAAGGCTCAGGAAGCACAAGCTTCCCCTCTAAAATTTAAGAGGGGGCCCCATAAGAATTAAAAACATGGTCTTGAATTTTTTGTTTCATATTTTCACACTGTGATTGAATTTTTTCTGAGAAAGGTTACCTAAAACAAGACAAAACACGCACTATTTCAGGAAAAATCTATTATTTAACCTAAAAAATCTGAATGTTCTTAGTTAAAAAGTTGTATGATTTTAATGTTCAGTGTAGAAACCACCCAGATGCAGGAAAAAATAAAATAAATAATAATAATAAACACACACTTTTTGGTCTATAGCTTTTTTATATTACAATATGTAAGAGGAAAACAAGATTTTCCGAAATGAAAGGGGGCCCCGAAATGATGCTGAGTTTCCTCCAGCTTCAAAGCTTAATCGGGCCCTGGTTTCACGTAATTAGTGGTTGCTACCCTGATTCGAAAAAAAAAAAAAGAAACATTTATCTGTTCATGGAATTCTCCCATTCTACACTTATTGAATTTTTAAAAAGCGAAATTACTTTCCAATAGAGTAGAATGTCAATTTAAAATAATATTCTCAAAAGTATACATCATTGTTCAAAAAAGATATTTTTAATATTCAAATTATTCCAAAGCCTGCATATTATGTTTTTTTTTTTTTTTTTTTTTTTTTTTTTAAGTAATAATCCGTTTTTCTGATATTTATAACTTTACAACATTTCAACCTGTTTTCTGAAATGCACATAAAATTTAATATCTTTGAAAAATGTATGCGACACGTCAAGCATCGTAATGACTCAGTCAAATTATTTCGATTTTGATATTAAAAAACTGGGAAGTGGTGGAAAAAAAAATTGCAAGAAAAAAATCGTTAGATTTATTTTGCACTTTCCGTGACGGAAATAATTCTTTTATTTAAACAAAAAAAAAAAAAAAACATTAGTGTGTTGTTTTGAAAGTTCTTTAATATCTCCCATAAGATGATTACTTTTTCCATATTACTCGAAATGTTTTATTTTACAAAAAGTATTCCATCTTTCTTTTCTTTTCTTTTTTTAACTTGTTTATCACGAGCAATCTATAATTTAAAAAAAGCTCGATTTCCCTTTTCCATTAAATATATTTATTACTAGAGAAAATAAAGATTTTTTTTTTCAGTAACGGTTTTTTATACTTATGGGAACTCGATATCATTTGTTTGCGAAAATGATATTATGTCTAAGCTAGATTTTAACTGAAAATTCGTTTTTCGATTTATAGGCAGTGTTGTCAACTGAAACCATTTGTCCCTACGCGTAGGGACTTAGCCGTTTATTTTGTAAGTTATAGGGATGGGTTTTAAATTTGTAGGGGTATTTTGTAGGTACTTTTGTACGACTTTTCACAGGATTTTCCACGAATTTCTTTTTTTTTTTTTGTAATTATTCCCTAAAACAAGTTTCTTATTTTTCATCAGTGTAGCGACACAATGTCGATGCAAATATATGTTTGTCGAACAATTAAAAAAAATCTACAACTAACAAATATAAAAAATTAAAAATCTATCTTTATTCTTCCTTGAAGAAATAAAAATTAATTTTTTAAAGACTAATGAATGAATAGAAAAAAAATTAAACATGACAAGATTGAAATATCATGATAAAAACAAACTTACTTTAATATTTTGGTCAGTTTAGGATGAAATTTTACACACGCAAGCTTGTTAAGGTCGGGGATAGGAGTTAAAATAGTGTCAGTAAAAACTTAAGTAAGGGACCATCCGTAAGATGTACGTGTAAATTGTACTTCTAACATGCATGGACATGTTTGCGACAAATCTTGCAAATTACCGCATTTCGTGCCCAAGTTTTTCGCTTGTTGAAGGGTCGTGCTGATTTATTTTAAAACAAAACAATTGTTGAGAACTATTAAAATTTATAATGTTTAAAGGTTTTATTCATTATTCAATATATATATTATTTTTTAACCTTATTGTTAGTTAGCATACGTGAACAGTTAGCCCTTGTCAGTGATAACTTAAGGAAAGTTTATCATAGAGATTTCTAAAGGAATATCGCATTTTAATATTTGACATAAACTTGAATCATTTTCTGATTTAAGAAATATTTTTTGAAGGTTAAATTTTAAGTTTAAAAAATAATTTTTAAAATTGTTAATTCAACGGTTTGTTTATAATTTCCATATACTAAATTATAAACAAACCGTTCCATTAACAAAACTATTTTACCATTTGTTGATTCTAATATGGTAATTTTATTTCTCCTAAAGTTTATTAAAGTTGATTATGAATTCGTGGGATTTCGGATATTAAAAATATTTTAACTAATCTTTTGTAATCGATTTTGCAATTAACCAAATACTTTTAAGTGTACACTGAGAAAAAATTCTGTAACTGACATCTAGAATCGAAATTGTGGCTCTAGAAAAAATAGTTCCATGTCTTTCTTATAAATTCTAGTCCCCTTTGGTAGCGATTTCTGGAAAACCCTATTAGAATTCTCTACACTGTCGAGGGCAAAGTTATTTAAAAATCTCTGCAAATAAATGAGAATACAAGAGGCGGGTTTCAGCAACTATAATCTTGGTTTATGACCCAATTCTATAATTTCTCACCATACAAAAGATTCAGAATATTCAGAATATTGTTTCACCATCTAGAAATGTGTAAACTAGAAATTCTCGATCATTTCGTCTATTCAGTTTATTGGCGTGCCTTATGCGCATAGCTCGAAAATCTATATTTCTAGTTAAGGGATTTAGAAAATGCCCACTTATTCATTCTAAATGAAGGCAGTATATTTTTTTTCTCAGTATATGAGACTAACAACAATAGTTTTTATGAAATCGCTGAAAACGAACTACCTACTGAAATACGTAATCGATTTGTTTTGAATATATATATATATATATATATATATATATATATATATATATATATATATATTTTTTTTTTTTTTTTGGCATTCCGATAAGTTATTTTCATATATTTAAACATAAAATTACTGCTAATATATCTAGAAACACCCTTTCTTAAACTTTAGTTAATTATTGATTGATTATGAAACCGCTTCTATGCATTTCCAAACAGTCGGACAGAGACTGAAGGACGCTGAACTAAAATAGGAATAAAAAGTAAAAATTTTAAAATTCTATTGTGATCACAAAAATATTTGCATTTCTGTGTTAAAAAGGTTTTCTTAAGTAACACGTATTTACTAAAACTCGCTAAAAGACATTCCTCACAGAAAAATTTAAATTCTGCATAATTCGTTCGTTATCGTATATTGAATAAGGATTTTGTCTGATTTTCCTTTATTACTTTCATAGACAAAATTGTGAACAAGGCATTTATATGTGCAAAAGAAGTTTAGCGATTTTCATTAAAGAAAAAAATAAAAATAAAATGCGCCAAACGTTACTATAATATCCAAAATCTATATCTATCTATCTATCTATATCTCTCTCTCTATATATATATTTGTTTGCCTTTTCTTTTTCCTTTCCTTTTCCTTTTTTTTAATACTCAAACTAATTAGAATTTAAATTTTATTTCTAATCATGTTCTGGGACATCCAAATAAATATATCAATACTTGTCCAACTAATCCTCAATATTTCCAAAAACGTCATTTGGTAGAGATTAAAATAAAATGTGAAACTTTATAAAAAGTAACTATTATAAAAAGTGAAACTTTAAAAAATGTAATTGAATCGCAAAATAGTTACAAACAGTTTTGTATTTCTTTACTTTCAGAAACCTATCAAAATGCTTTTTCCTTATAATAGTATTTGAAAATACTCTTTTATAAAATCAGTTTAAAAATTCCTTTGTTAGAAAATATAGCTAACGAAAAAAAAAAAAAAAAAAATCTTATAAACGTTGGCAGGGAAAAAAAAGAAAAGAAAGAAAGATCCACCAAAGTCTTGTTTTATTTTCACCTTATTATTTTTGTCGCAGCCCCTTAGTGGCAACTGATGATTTTCCTTAATACTATTTAAGCCCTCTCCGAAATTAAAAGAATGCTTCGGTAAACAATGGAACAAATCATTGTTGACATACGGATTTAAAGTATAAAAGATATATGTTTTTTCTGCTGGCAATATACCACGGTAAATCTCCCGAGTTTTTTAAAATCTAAAAACTATGATTTTCTTTACATTGTGCTGGTAATACGATGGTAAATCTTCTGATACTTTTTTTAGTGTAAAGAATTTTTTTTTCTTGATCTATGAAGGAGAGGAGAAAAAAAAATGTTTTCCATTCTCTATTTTTGATTTCTAAAGATTTAAGTACAAGATGCTATTTTTATAACGGAGGAAATATTAGCTAAATCGTGTTAATGTTCAGCAGTTCTTTAGATCTCTAAATAAACCTTTAAGCAAAGAATCCAGGAAGTTGGAGATTAAAAAGCAGGGTTATTTTTATTTTTTGTTTTATGAGGAATTAACAGCCTACAAATTGTGTCTATATGTGAAATCATTTTAAAAATGTAAAATATTGAATAATGATGAACTAGGAGCACTTTTACTAAATGTTTTTTAACCATGTATCTGCAAACATTTACAATTATTTTTTTCCAGAATTTATTAGCAAAATATATCGAGCCATTTATAAAACAAATATCGGGCAAATTATAATAATAATAAAAAAAAATTTAGAAAGCATATAATTAACACTTGCTCTCTCTCTCTCTCTCCCTCTCTCTCTCTCTTAAAAGAAAAGGGGCGGGGGATTTTTATCTATATTTCTTTTCAATTAATGAACATTATACTGACATCAAAGATTGGGCATCAGTGTTGAAAAAATATATGAATGAACCCCTTAATATTATCATTATTATTTTTTAATCTTGAGAAGAACTGAAATTTCTTCTATCAACGATAATTGTTTGAATTTTTACACTGTTAAAAATGTCTATAAATTTAATGTAAATATTTATCCAGAGTCTCTGTAAATTTACAGTTATTCTTAGTTAAAAGCGAATAATCGAGATTATCAATCTTTATTCTGTATTTTATCTAATTTTATTATTTAATTTTTTAATTAAAATTAAGAAGGACTGTTTCTACTTTAGAAAAAGCATTCTAAGTCCTAAATATATTCTCACCAATAATTAAATAAATTAATATTAGTTATTAAAGTGATAAATAAAAAATGTTTTTCAACATCTTCATTTATTTTTCACTGTAATTTTATGTAAGACTTAAGATAATACATTACACAGACAGAGTTTTCTGTGTAGAGTTTTCTGTATTTTTAACAGTGTACAATATTTGCTTGTGAATAGAATTATTAGAAAACATATCATTTGTAGAATGAGAATATTTAATACTGTATCTGTGAATATCTTACTAACAAGGAAACATTCAAAATCTATCATTAAAAAAAAATATTTAAAAAAATATATGTGATTCGACTCTTAATAAAACAACAAAAAGGCTTCTTAAGAATGAGCTAAATTGACTCAAAATAGCTCTGAAATGATATATACTTAAATTTGAAAACCCATGTACTCATTTTTGAGTATATTGACATGTCAAACATGTGGATATTATGATTCTTATTGGTCAACCCTATTTTTGAATTTGTCAATATACTCAAAAATGAGTACATGGGTTTTCGAATTTAAATATAGATTGTTTTGGAGCTATTTTGAGTCAATTTAGCTCATTTTTAAGGAACTATTTTTTACAGTGCTGAAATGAATTACAGCGACCACAAAAAATTATCAAAATTAAGCATTTTTGGCGATTTAGCGCTACTAGGCGATACGTTCGTTAGCCCCGAGATTGCAGAGTACCAACAGACCGTATTTTGCTTCTCCGCCAAGTACTCAAAATCAATCGCCTAACAGTATGAAATCGCCAAATATGCTTAATTTTGATAATTTTTTGTGGTTGCTGTAATTCATTTCAGCCGATAATTTTTTCACTTTCTGGTGTTTTGTGAAAAGTAGAATCACATATATTTTTTCAATATTTTTTAAGACGACACCTTTTGAATGTTTCCTTGTAAGTTTAATTTAAAATTGTATCATCTAGTTGCAAAATCGGTCATCTCCAAAAAATAAAATTTTGTGAAAAAGCGTTTTTTTTTTTTTTTTTTTTTTTTTTTTACTAAACTTAGTCAAAATAATATAGGAACCAAAGCTCTTTAGTTTTAAAATCATTAGGGAAGTATATTTGAAAACTCGAACTAATGTAATAGGGGCACGGGATGGGAGCGGATTATTCACATTTTTATTTTGAATTTGGCCACTTTTGCAACTTATTTTGGAGTTGCCTTGTTTCATAACAAACCAGAATTTAATTTTAGCTAAATTTAATGTGAATATTGGATTTTTAGTTTAAACTGTATTTATAAATAACTGACTTCTGTTATCTAATAATAAATAAATAAATAAAATAAATAAATAAATAAATAACTGATAAAAAAAAATATGATAAAAAAAAATAACTTATATTCATAATTAAAAATAACTCAAAAAAATTATGAAAAGGGATCACAAACGGTCTAAATTCATTAATCACGGACTATTCTTTAATACAGTGGAAAACTATTCGAATTGTAAATAAACTTACATAAACTCGTCGCTATCACCTGCTAAATCATCATAGGTACGTTATTACATTAATAATATACGATTAATTAAGATGCTAACTACGATATGCTATTACATATAAATTAATACTGTGTTATCACATAGTACATTAACTTTGAACTTTGGCTTTGTTCATTTTCCACATCGTAGGGTCACTTTCCCTTTTACTTGATTTCTTAGGAGGTACTTCTACACACTCCTCCATAGTCAAAAGCAATACGAAATTCAATTATTTGAAACTTTGCGTGCACCAATAAAGAGCAGTCACAAATGAGAGAAAACACGATAATTCTAATATAATCAACAAGTACAGTCGGTAACAAAAGTGTTCGAACACCAAAAATTCCTATGTAAAAAAAGTACACTTCATACGGTTTTGTTAAACAAATCCTTATCGAATCATGTTCTTACACTGTCTAAGAACAGGAATCGACAAGGATTTATTTAACAAAACCATATAAAGTGTACTTTTTTTTACATAGGAATTTTTGCTAGTGTTCAGACAGTTTTGTTACCGACGGTATGCTACTATACTCGGTTGGAGCAGAATCGCGATCTCGCGGATATGGAAATAACAGGTTTTGAAATTCACCTTTATTAGATATTGGCCGGTTTTGTATCACATCGTTATTTTCAAAAGCAAATTACACAGAGATGGATCGGCTTTGGTTTGGTTTCTTGTTTCCAGATGGTGGAAACGTTTATTTAGAACCAAAAAAAACTGAAAAAATGCATTTTTCAAATTTAAGGAGATGTCCAGTTTTGCAACCAGACGGCACAATTATTCTAATCATATAACATTGTACTTATTTTAATTACAAGTGTGAGGGAGTATAATATAAAAAGTATTTGAAAGTGTTCATTTTGAATGTTCATATGCATGTTCATGTATTTTTAAGATATTATCTTACTATGTAATGTATCTAAAACATTTTTAAAATCTAGAAAAAAAAATTGTCTTTAAAATTACTGGTCAAAATTTCACATTCTTAATCACAGTTTATGTTATTTTAAATCTTAACCCCTTGAACTGCAATTTATTTTCAGTCAGCACTGCTCATGCAGACAATTTAATTTTCTTAGTTTTAAGAGGAGGGATTGATATAGAAACTTACGGTTTTGTTGCTCAAATAATTTGTTATTATTAAAAATAATATTTGTTTCACACATTTATATGAATGTTTATTGTTATATATACATATAAGAACATAATTCCGGGAAATTCATGACGAGCTGGATTCGTCATTTCAGTTCAAAGGGTTAATACAAGATAATATCAGCAAAAGCCTAATTATTAAAAAGACTTTAGACATCTATTTTAAAATTTAACATGTATACCTGTTAAGAATTAAATCTCTGATTGATATTTTACAGAATAATATTTTTTTTCCATTCTGTTTGTCTTTTTGCCTTTTATTTTATTTTATTCTTAAGGGAAAAAATATTTAGCTGCGAAAAATGTGTTTAAGCATTTTTAGTTCTTCTGCAAATGGTTTTTAAAGTAAAAGGTTGAAATTTTAAAGGATCTCTGAACTAATAAATGACAGTATTGACAAATGTTTAGCTGTACGCTTTCATTTAACGTTCTACAGTGACATACTAATGAAGTGTTGAAACAGATATGTGGGAATATGGGTTTTCTCCAAAGATTGACTTATGTTCCAGTCTTTTAAAAAAATTAGTTTATTACTTTATTGAATGTCAAAGCAACTTTTGTATTCGTTCTGTTATTATTATTCTCTTGAAATACTTAATAAAATTTTAGAAGGGAGGTGAGTGTAACTTTTGAATGGGAACAGCGCTTTTTAGAAAAAAAAAATGTATTAGTGTTGGTATATATTTCATTTTATTTTCTCCCTTTTTACCAACATTAACGTCAAATTGCTATTACTTTGGCGATAGTTTCTATTATAACATGTAGTAATATTTTTTTAATTTAGGTAACCATTTGTTTTTCGGGAGATTACATTGGTTAGCACTTTTCATAATTCAATGACACTATATGTCAATATTATTTTCATATTGCATTTGATACTCTGTTTGAATACTCTAGTGATATTTTAATTTTGTTATAACTTTTAAGTTGAACTAGTATTTTTAAGAGATATATATACATATATAAGGATTTTCCTTTTTTTAATTATTATGTACGACAAATTTTCTATTAATTTGATATCACCCTTATAATAATACATCTATTTATTATTTTTGTTGATTTTCTCAATTTTCTCGAATAAAATACCATGTGTAACTCTGCATTTAAATAATATATCAGTTATAGCACCTCGTCTCTTATTACTAATGTTAAAAAGAAAGGAATTGGATTAATGTAAAGACACCAGTGCTCGTCAACCTTAAAATCTGCCCTCATCCTCAAAATCATTAACCAGTATAGCTGTTTAATGATTCATAAAATTAATACTATGGAGTATAAATATGAGAATTTCTTTGAGAGTTGTTTGTTGCTTATTTTCTTGAAAAAAAAAAAAAAACTGGTATTTCAAAGTTTAGTCACACTAGCCTTTTATTTCGACTAAGCATGACAGAAAAAGACGATTTTAACGCTTAAAGCATTAAAAATTACAAGAATGATTTTACTTTCTTTTCATTTTAAACATACATTTACAGGAAGTATTACGTTTGCAATTTTTGAGCACATTAAGTGATCGCGAATGCTTTTTCCTGCATTATTAGTTGCATGAAATATCATTTAATAAACATTTTAGATGTAATCATTTATTCAAATCTTCTCAGTGCGAAAAGTTTCGACGCATTAATGACAATTTGGTTGACAGAAGAAAAAAAATGTTGATATGTGTTCCAATAGAAATTTCGATTAGCTTAACAAAATAATTTTTGTTGCAATTCTAACTATATATATATATATATATCTTAATATATATAAATCTCGTGTCACAATGTTTGTCCTCAATGGACTCCTAAACCACTTAACCGATTATAATAAAATTCGCACACCATGTGCAGTTCGATCCAACTTGAGAGATAGGATAGTTTAAATCTCAAATTATAGTCGCAATTTTAATTTATTGCTAATTATTTGTCTGTTATTATTTGACAGTCACAATTATCTGTTAACTCCAAATGATTCTAACAGATGTCGATACCTTTCGACTGGGTTGAAATGAAAGCTGAAATATATTTGGTGCTGCCATCTACACAAAGAATCTTCAACTTTTAAACCTATTAATAAATTTCGTATAATTCAATTATTTCCACTTAACAGATGTCGATACCTTTCGACTGGGTTGAAATGAAAGCTGAAATATATTTGGTGCTGCCATCTACACAAAGAATCTTCAACTTTTTAACCTATTAATAAATTTCGTATAATTCAATTATTTCCACTTTTTAAATTTTTGGTGTTAGCATAGCCGGCCACGTGTTACTTAGACTGAAGTGTAAATTGAATTCATATTATAATGAAGATAATACAGTGAAATTAATCCTGTTTTTTACTTATTTGTGCTTCATTGATCAAAACTTTATAATTTAATATATATATATATATATCTTTATATATAAAATTTATTATGTTTGTCCGCGATGAACTCCTAAACTAATGAGCCGATTTTAAAGAAATTTGGACACTGTGTGCAATTTGGTCCAACTTGAGAGATAGGATAGTTTTTATTGCAAAATTCGCCTCCCAAAAGGGGGGGGGAGGGGCCAAAACGTGATTTCACAAACAAACAAACAAACAACAACAACCAAAAAAAAAAAAAAAAAAAAAAAAAAAAAATAGAAATGCAGATAGACTGTTCAAAATTGGTATAGAGAGGTTTTAGAGGCCTGCAAATCGAATGAGGATATTTTCGAAAGTGTAAAGTTATTAGGAGGGGCGGGTAAGGGGGCGGAGGGGCAAAAAAATAAAAATAGAGTTACATCGCTAAAAATTGGTACATAGAAGTTTTTGATACGTACAAATCGATTGCAGATATTTTCGAATTTGTAAAATTATTAAGAGGAGCGGGAAAGGGGGGGGGGCAGAGGAGCAAAATATAAAAATGGAGTTAGATCATTCAAAATTGGTGCATAGAATTTTTGATACCAACAAATCGATTGCGGATATTTTCGAATTTGTAAATTTATTAGGAGGGGCGGGAAGGGGGGCAGAGGGGCAAAAAATAAAAATATAGTTAGATCGTTCAAATTGGTGCATACAGGTTTTTGACACCTACAAATAAACTGTAGATATTTTCGAATTTGTAAAATTATTTAGAATAGTGGGAGGGGGGAGGGCAAAGGGGCAAAATAATAGAAATAAGAGTTAGAACTTTGAAAATTAGTATTATTAAGTTTTAAGGCCCGATAAATCGATTGCGGATATTTTCGAAAGTATAGAGTTATTAAGAAGGGCGGGAACGGTGGATGAAGAAACGGTGCGCATGGTTTGCGCAGGTATACACTGCCGCAGGCAGTGGGGGTCCGAACAGATTATTCCACCAATGAGAGAAGATTTTTTTGTATTTTATATCATTTTCCTTTCGATAATATATGGATTCATTATGAGTGTCGAACATTTTTCCCGATCAGATTTTTTTTTTCTCTTTTTTTTTCACATGTTAAAAATTAATGCAATTTTGAGAATTCTTTAATTATAGTGAATCATTTAAAAATAGGGACCAGCGAAGCGGGCTAAGTCTGCTAAGATCAAGGATGTTATCAAGGATGGTCTTTATTCGTAAATAATAATTTTAATATATTGAATATTTTACTACATTATAATTCAACGTATAACATAGCCACAGCAACGCGTGGCCGGGTCTGCTAGTATATATATATATATATATATATATATTATATATATTGTTTGTTTGTTTCAGAAAAAAAATGTTTTTTACTTTAGAAATATAAATATTTTAAATTAAAGCTAACCCTTTGCGGCACAAGGTAATTGGGCTCATTTAAATTATACTGCCACCGGAATTCACGAACAAAATTAAAATAAAAGAAATTGACGACTTTTTCTACTATGATATAAAAGTAAAATTTTGGTAAAAAATTTCTGGGAGGAGTTTTTGCAGTTGAAAATTAAAATTAGGTGATGCTTTAGTGGCATCACAGCCCCTGAAATGGTTAAAAAAAAACATTTTGTTAATATAATCAAACACAAAGAAATTTTATTAAAATTTAGCAAATGTGTTAACAATATCTTCTATATTTTCCCAACATCTAATTTTTTATTTCTAATAAAAATTTCTTCTAACACAACAAATTAATCCCTCCCCTACCAAAAAAAAAAAAAAAAAAAAAAAAAAAAATCACTTATATAGTTTTAATTAAATCCTTTTTCTGTATAAATACCAGCATTAAAAAACAGATTTAAGTCGGGGTAGTGTGACAGGATTTAAATTTTACTAACATCTATTATGGGAACAGCTAATATATATATATATGTGTGTGTGTGTGACGTATTCCTATTTGACAGTCGTGGAGCATACAAGAAACTAGTCATGCTTGCTTGAAATTCTTTATTTAAAATCCATTTCAGGGCTGGGGATCCGAGTCCAGTAAGGCAATGAAGATGGATGGGGTCTTGAAGCGGCCCCTCCATGTTAAGCGGAATTTGTCGGCGCCCATGCCCGGCCTCGCACGTTAACTTTCAAATTCGGTGGCGCAGATTTGCTAGATTTTACTGGAAAGAGCTAATCAAGAAAGATCCTTAATTTTGGCGAGTTCCATCTTTTGAACGCTTAATTTTTGGTGTAATTTGGCGTATTTCTAACCTCCTCCCATTTTCTTTAATTGGTTATTTAATTTAATAACCGCCTTCTCTTTGTTCCTTATTGGTTGTACTTTCGTTTTTCCCAGACCGTCTGGAACCTTAACCCGCCAATTCGCCAAGTCATTAATACAGTTATTTATTGCTTTATATTTGACATAAGTAATCAAATCGTAATTTAGAATAATAAATCTTTTATTTCTTTTAAAACCGCTAATTTAATTCTTGTATTGAATCTTTCCTGTGCCAGACACTTTTTTATTGCTCATTAAACTTATTTTTAGAATATTTCTAGCTATCAAAATGCCTTGAATCATTAACTTGTTTATTTCAAATGATCGCGATTGTTAATTCCCGTTCGTTATTTTTTATACTTAAATCTCTTTTAATTCATTTTGCAATATTACTCTGAAATATAAAAAGAATACCCTGAAAATATGAAAATAATAATTAAAATATAAAAATATTAATTTAATTCTTACCTCTTTTATCCATTATAGTTCATATATATGTATATGCATAATGTAGCCATAACGTAGTCAGCAGAATATAATCACCATGAAATAGAGTCAAAGGTGGAATATAAACTCCAAACTTGCATTTTCTTTTGTTACATAGAATACGAGAAAGTAATTATCAGTCTTCTTGAAACTGGTAGAATTAAGTAAAGCACTTCCGTTAATTACATGTAACAGAAAAAGTATTCGACCAGCTTCGTGTAACTCTGTATATTGCATGAAAATTATATACTCATTTCTTAGTATGTATACTTAAATTATTTACTCATTTCTTAGTATGTATACCTAAGAAAATACAATACAACTTAAAATGCAATTCTAGCAATTTAAAAGTATATTCCTAAGAAATCTGAATTATTTTGTGTGGAATGATAAATGATTTTTCATATCATTTCCTATACTATACATGCTTTTATTCATATAGAAATGATACCTTCATTTTATTTTGCTTAGCGCAGTCTAAAGATGTTAAACTTTTTTTATCGGAAATTTCGCTCATCGATGTAATGTATTTGAATTCTCTTAGATGTTTCGGTACAGGAAACTAACCATTTACTTGATCTCAGCGAAAAGTTAAGTGTAGTATGCCTACATTTACAGTTTTAGAATATGAAGTTTGGACTTCTTGCTAAATCTGTTCTTGAGATATGCTGACAATAGACATACACAAGCAGACACACGCACACACAGGTGTACAGACGCACAAACAAACCGCTAAAAACCTGTTTTTCGGATTCAAGGGACCTTCTTTCAAGGGAACTTGAAAGGGAAAGGTTGAAATCCTTTCCCTTGTTCCTTTCCCTTGATGTTTCTTTCCCTTGAAAGGGAAAGGAACGGGAAAGGGAAAAGTTTCAAGGGAACTTGAAAGAAAAGTCCCTTTGGATTCAAGGAAACTTGTAAGTATGTAAATATGGCAAAAAGATAGTTTCAAAAATTTCACCTAAACGCATTAATTTTTCTGCCATATAGTAGTAAGACAAAGTAATAACAAAATCCGTTTCATTTGAATGCAAATAGTTTACCAGTATAAAAATGCACTTTAAAAACTCTTTGCCGCCTGTACTGTGTTGGGATACTTTTCCGTTTTTCTCTATAAGAACTTTGCAAGTAATACTGCAAATACAATATTTACAGAAAAATAGACCGTAGTAAATATGGTATCCTGTTTTATTGTCACTGTGTGTGAAAGATTTTAACGAGCTGAAGATGCAGAAAATGCACTCGTGCTTCTAATATTCATAGGATCAAAGGTTCAGCTTAATCATTTAGACCCGAAACACTCGTTGCAAAAGATTTTCAATTTATGTGTTTGATTACGATGTTTATTCCTGATCTATCAACACCGGTATTTCAGTAAATTTGATCACACCTGTATTTCATTACTCACTTCGATAGTTGGTTTATTTCGGAATTAAGTTTTCTACATTAAGTTTTACGGAAATGACTGTTAGGTATTTTTGATATCTGTATAAAAAACTTTAAATGTAAAGTCACAAAGCTCCTCTGCAAAAGTAAAGTCACAAAGCTCCTCTGCAAACGAATGATGCGTTGATAAATGTTGAGATGATGATATACTTTGAACCGAGACTGCCTATCGATATTTCTATGAAGTGCAGAAAACATTAAGCCAGAAGACTTCGATTTAGAAATGGGCTATCGATTGAAATACGTAACCATCTGTAACTTCTCTCAAGATTTTACCATCGAAAAAAAGTTCCGGAACTCTGCAAGAAGAAGAAAATTAAATAACATAGAAAGGTTCAAATATAACTGGATTAGTGGTATGTTGGTGCATTTTGGAAACTGAGATTAAAAGAAAGAAAAAAAAAAAAAAATCCGGTTGCATGGTATTTGAACCTTTTGAAATCTGAATGAGACATACTAGTTTTAATAGTTTTTACTTCTGATAGCAATAATGTATACAAAAGTTTCAGTATTTTTAATTTCACTTCTTTCTTAGTGGAAATCATATATATACAATAATATAAATATGTGTAATTTCATTTTTTTTTTTTTATCGTTTACATTCTTTTCTATTATTATTAGCTACGTTTGCAATAGCAACACTGTAAAAAATATTTGTTAAAAGTACAGGGAAAATCTGGCAGCTGGGGTGCCAGTATTTCTCCGTCAAATATACAGAACAAAAATGTACTTTTAATAAAAAACCTGTTTGATTTACAGGATTTCTGCTTAAAATATATGTCAGCGATGCAATGTTGCGGTTTTAAACTGTACATTTGACGGAGAAATACTGGCACCCCAGCTGCCAGATTTTTCCTGTAATTTTACAGGTTTATTTTTTGCAGTGAATCGACGACAACAAGCCATGATTGGAAAGAAGAAAAAAAATGAAGAAGCAAATGACAAAATAAATACATACATAAATTAAATAAAATAAATACATGTAAAACTAATAATATTAAATAAATAAATAAATAATAATAATAGATATATATTTTAATCAGTTATTGTTTTTTGTAATTTGTCTTGTGTGTGAGTATTTTAAATTATTGTCAGTTATAACGACACTTAATAAAATGTTTATTTGCCCTCGACTAGTTTTTTAGGAAATAACAACGACTTTCCTAAAACACCCAGCATTAAAATATATATGGCACGATTATACATGTATTTGAAATATACAAAAACTTAAGTAGTAGATTATGTAGCAAAAAGCAGTAGAATACACTAAATATTTTTGTAAACTACACTTAAACTTTATAATGCAAAACCATAAAATGCATTCTGCAGAAACACAGAACTATTGTTTCGGGTTGAAATTAAATACATCAGGCAAAAAAAAAAAAAAAAAAAAAAAAAAAAATCTAGGCACAAAAGCAAATAAAACACCTACGATACTATATTTATCAACCTAACAATATACGCTCTACATTCGTTAAAATGTACGTATTTTCAGCAGTAAAAATGAATTTTGTTCATTATTTCTCTCTCTCTCTTTTTTTTTTTTTGGCATATGAAAGATGTTGCTCATTTTTTTTTTCTTTTTAAAGTGCGACGCTATAGTTCAAATTGAGAAATACATTTGTATATTTTAAAATGAATAAATTATGTGTATTATGAAATAAATATTCAATAAATATTATGTTATGTAATAAACGAATAATGTCCTAATAATACGTTCTTAAAACTTATACAGGATGATTGCATATAAGATTCCATTATAAAACTCCTCCTGTAGCGAAAACAGCCGGGTGGATCTCTATTGTCATCAAAATTAATATCTACACGTTTCAGATAACCTACTTGCAGAATTAATAAATAAAAATTAAATTCAAATTTGTCTCCTAGGTGACGGATGGAAATTATAAAAAACCCGGAGTAATTCCACTCAACTTTCCGAACATTAAGTAATTAACGGTAGTATAAATAATTTAAAGTAAGACAAGCCGTTAAATAAACAAAAGAGAAAATTATAATAAGGTGTTTGATTATTTTTCTCCATTCTTTAATTTTACGCTATTGCACTTGAAATAGTTTGCGCCCATAGATCATAATGATAAAGACTTTATCGATGTGTCCCTGTAAAAATCTAAAAGGACTAGAATCACCAAAATCTGTATAATTCGAGTGACGGTGACCTATAACATATGTACAAATTTTCAGCTCAATCGAATAAGGTATTTAGGCGCTATCGCACTTTTAAAAAATTGGGTCTTTGGACCATAATGCAATGAATATATCTTTGTATCCCTGCAGAAAGAAACTTTAACTCCTAGATTCACCAAAATTAATAGGGTTCGTGCTAGGGTGACCTATAACATACTTACCAACTTTCAGCTTATTCGAACAAAGCATTTAGGTGCTATCGTGTTCACACACACATATACGTAAACACATACACACACATGCACGCACATACATGTATAATCATAAAAATAGCAAAAATGAACCCAGGGAACCTCAAAATGTATAGAAACACCAAAATCTCAAAAATCGGAATTTTTGATATGATTACAATAATTTTCTTATATACGTATGTTCGGAACGTAAAAAAGAATGTAGGATGCGTAAACAATTTGAGCATTTATTTATTCCTTTGTTCATTAGAAATTTTTTCATGTAAAGCGACATCTGTAGGATTTTTTTGTTTATTAAGAGGTATTTTATTTGATACCTTGATCACATTTTAGATGTGTGTGAATATGAATTTTGGTGTCAATCCACCTACCGATTTTGGTATAGTAAAATGTTCATAGTGAAAATTAAATCATATATGCATTTTTATTTAAAAAATAAAAAATAAAAAAAAAAGAAAGAAAAAAGAAAAGAAAAGAAAAAACTTAAAGAATGAAAAAAAAAGTATTATGTAAGAGCAAAAAATTACGAAAATCATCTTTTTAATTAAAACATTAAATGCCCACTGAAAAAAATAAATAAATAAAAAATCACATGGATTGTATTGAAATACTTATAATATATTCAGGATATTTTATAGCTTTTTCCCATTCACATACTTTTCCCCGGATAAAAAAAGGAGATAATAATAATAAAAATCAGGCCTCTTTTCATGAATTTAGTTTATGTAGCCCAAAGCATTTTAAACATTTTTCTTCAAACTCTGAAAATCGTTTGAACTTTTGATATCACGCACTTAAAGAGAAAAAAATCTGGAGTGACTCCACTCGACTTTCCGAACATTGAGTAACTAACAGTTTTGTAGATAAAATAAAGAAAGAGGAATTGCTAAACAAACAAAAGAGAGAAAACCATAATAGAGTGTTTTTTTCTCCATATATCACACGAGGTTTTATTTAACGCTACTGAACTTTGAGCCCTTAGATCATAATGATAAAGAATTTTTCGTTTTGTCCCTGTAAAAATCTATAGATGCTAGATTCACCAAAATGCTTATAGTTAGTGCAACAGTGATTTATAATATTCATACAAATTTTCAGCTCAATTGAATAAGGCGTTTAGATGCTATCGCACTTTTAAAAATTTGGTCTCATAGGCCATAATGATAAAGAATTTTTCTTTGTGTCCCTGTAAAAAAACTGTAGTGCTAGATTCACCAAAATCTATACAGTTGGTGCAAATACGACCTATAACATGTGTACAATTTTTTTGCTCAGATTAATAAGGCGTTTAGACGCTATCACACTTTCAAAAATTTGGCCCCATTGGCCTTAATGATAAAGAATTTTTCTTTGTGTCCCTGTAAAAAAACTATAAGTGCTAGATTCTCCAAAATCTATACAGATTGAGTATCTGTGACCTATAATATGGGTATAAAATTTTTGCTCAATTGAATAAGGCGTTTAGATGCTATCGCACTTTTAAGATTTTGGTCCCATAGGCCATAATGATTAAGAATTTTTCTTTGTGTCCCTGTAAAAAAACTATAAGTGCTAGATTCACCAAAATCTATAGGGTTCGTACTATGGTGACTTATAATATACGTACCAACTTTCAGGTTAATCGAACAAAGCCTTTAGACGCTAGCGTGTTCACAGACATACACACATACATACATACATCATCGTAAAAATAGTGAAAACGGACTCAGGGGACCTCAAAACGTATAGAAACATCAAAATCTCGAATTCGGATTTTTGACATGATTACAATACTTTCCTCACTATAGTGTTCGGAAAGTAAAAATAGATTTTAATCAGAATCAACATGTTTCAATGTCGTAAAAGTAATATATATATAAATGAAACAGTAAGAATTATTATGAAAAAGTTTAAAGTTTAGATCAGTTATTTTCTCAAAAATAAAATAAAATAAATGAAACAGATCTTTTGGAATAAATAAGTAGCTTTCTAAGAAGATAATCTTATAACTTCTAAGTAGCAAAATCAATTATTCGATAAAGAAAGCCTTTACTATATATAAATATAAATATTAAAGAAATACTGAAGAAAGTGCACTGTTAAAATTTCAACAGAAAACTATGTGTAATCTATTATTTTAAGTCTTACGTAAAATTACAGAGAAAAATAAACAGAGATGTTAATAAACATATTTTATACATTCATTTTAATAGCAAATAGTAATTTTTTTTAATTAATTGTGAGAATATATTTTGGACTTGGAATGCTTTTTCTAAAGTAGAAACAGTCATTTTTATTTAGCTTTTTAAACATTTTTTGTTTCTAAGCTAATAATGTTTTAAATTGAAATTATCTCACTGTAAAAATGTACAAAAATGAAATGAAATAAAATAAAATAAAATCTATAAATATAAATAAATAAATAAAAACTTAAATCATAATCAACACACATCAACAACACGTAGTACAATTAAAAGATAAATAATAAAAAAATAAAACATTATATGTTTTAAAAGAATTGAAAATTTAGAATTCAATATTTTCATAAAATAAAAGATTTATTACAAAAATTATTAAATTAGCTACGAAATGATTTTATAATTTTTAAACAACAAAATCATAAACTGAATGATGAAAGCTTTGCAACTCTCAAAGTTAAATAATTGATAAATGTTACAAAAGTGGTGATGATCCAAAAGCAAAAATAATCAGAAGCAGTTTTTTTTTTTAACTTTCTCTTACTCATATAGGTATATGGTAGAGAAAGTATTGTTTTAGGGTCAAATTTTCGAAATCGCAATTTTGTCATATTTACACGTTTTGAGGTGCATCTGAAAAACATATTTTTAGCGGATGGTCCGTGTGTGTGTGTCTGTGTGCCTGTTATAAGCATATCTCAAGAACAAATAGTAGCAGGAGGACTAAACTTGGTATTTTATATCTATATCTTGTAGAGATGCCACACTAAACTTTTCGTTGAGATCAAGGGAAGAGTTCGTGTGCAGGGCGATCCAAGAGAATTCAAACACATTGCATCTAAAGGCGAAATTTTTGGTAAGTACATCTATAGGTTTCCTAAACAAAATGGAATTAATATATATATATATATATATATTTTATGTATGCATAAAACCATCTTTTGTGTAGGTTGGGGTATGGAAATCACCCAAAATTCGTTTATAGGGCTACCCAAAGTATTTGGATAGGTTGGGGCTATACTTAAAATTACTAGAAGCTCGAAGTGCATTTCATTTTGTGTTATGCCTTTTTTATAAAAGACTAAATTTAAGTACACAGCGCAATTTGTATATGGTTTGTAGACAATATATAGAGTTACCCAAAATTAAGCTAACCTTCTTTTTCAGTGAACGTAATTAATGGAAGTGCTTTTTTACATTTTACTATTTTTGCAATATAATTCAGCGGAGGGTTGAGGTAAGCAGTAGCCCCCCCCCCCTCCTTACGCAGAATTATATGTAAAATAAAATTGTCTGTAAACCTTTTTCGGCTTATTTTTAAACTAGATTGAACTTCAATATCTTACCGTATTTATTTTATGTTTAAATTTGAAGTCTGTCTGTATAACATTAACAAGAAAGAAAAATCATGCAGTACGCATTGATTAGTAACACTTTCCAACTGCACGTAATTGTTGTATCGAATAAATTTTATTATTCTTTGCCTACGTTATCACACAACAGACAGAAGGACTGAAAAATATACAGATAGACTAATTGCTTTTAAAATTGCTCTTAGGCATTTTGGAAAGGGTTAAAAAGGCTTAACGCAAAAAAAAAAAAAAAAAAAAAAAAAAATGCAGCCATTAGATTATAATTACAGCTTTTGATCTCTCTGAATATTTTAGTGTAGCCCTGTAAATCAGAAAGTTAATCATATCATATTCTATACAAAAGATTATTTTAGAGTATTAACAATAAATTTCAATATTTTTATGATTTTTACAGTAGAAAGACTTTTAAATATAATTTTCAAAAAATTCTGTCCTAAAACGTAATGCATTGGCATATATATATATATATATTTTTTTTTTTTTGTCCCTGTAAACAAACTAGTTGTACAGGACCTATTAATGTCATTCTAAATGGAGAAAATTCTATAGGGATAATGTTTATAAAAACAACACTCATAGAACACAATGCTTTTGAATGTATTTGGGTGTCCCTGTACACAAACCAGAAGAGATATTCACTCCATTTTCAATATGGAACATCCGATAGTGAACTTCAATAAAATATATCAGTTTCGAGAAATTCCATAGATAATTAATGGAGTTGGAGCGCGGGCTTACAGACAGACAGACAGATGGACAGATACACAAACTGAAATCATATTCACACTTAAAAATGTTAGAAAGTGTTAAAAACATTCAATGTAAACGAAAGTAATATTTTAGCAATTTTTTATTAATAGCTCTTAATATAAATGGATATTATTCTGTCACCCTGTAAATCTAATGCTAATTATGCTATATTCTATGCAAAGCATTTTTTTTGTGCAGATAAATAACATAATTCAATTTCCTAAAGCTTCGTGGAAAGTAATTAAAATTTGATTTATAGCAATATCTCTTATAGAACGCAATGCTTTGGAATAATTTTGAGTGGCCCTGTATATAAATCGGTGGTGATATTTCCTCCATTTTATACAGGAAACATCCAGTAGATAATTGGAATAATATATTTCAATTTCATTAAGATATGTCTACAGTAAAGGTATGAAAATATGGTTTATAGAAATAGCTCTCATAGAACACAATGCTTTGAAATACTTTCGGGTATTCCTGTACACAAACCAGTAGAGGTATAAATTCAATTTTCAATAGGGAACATTCGATAGTGAACTTGAATAACATATATCAGTCTTAAGAAATTCCATAAATATTTACGGGAGTTAGAGATCGGACAGGCAGACGGACGGACGGACGGACAGGCAGATACACAAAACTGAAATCATACTCACACTTAAAAAATGCTAGAAAGTGTTAAAAACGCTTAACGTAAACGAAAGTACAATTCTAGCAATTTTTTATTAATACCTCTTAATATAACTGGATATTTTTGTGCCACCCTGTAAATCTAATGCTAATCATGCTACATTCTATGCAAAGAATTCTTTTGTGCGTGTAAATAACATATTTCAATTTCTTAAAACTTCGTGGATAGTAAAGTTATTAAAGTTTGATTTATAGAAATATCTCTCCTAGAACGCAATGCTTTGGAATACTTTTGAGTGTCTCTGTACATGAACCGATGGTGGTATTTCCTCCATTTGATAGAGGAAACATCCAATAGTGAACTTGAATAACATATTTTAATTTCCTTAAGATATGTCTACAGTAAAGGTATGAAAATATGGTTTATAGAAATACCTCTCATAGAACACAATGCTTTGGAATACTTTCGGGTGTCCCTGTACACAAACCAGTAGAGGTATAGACTCCATTTTCAATAGGGAACGTCCGATAGTGAACTTGAATAACATATTTCAATTTCATTAAGATATGTCTAGAGTAAAGGTATGAAAATATGATTTATAGAAATACCTCTCATAGAACACAATGCTTTGAAATACTTTCGGGTGTCCCTGTACACAAACCAGTAGAGGTATAAACTCCATTTTCTATAGGGAACGTCCGACAGTGAACTTGAATAACATATTTCAATTTCATTAAGATATATCTACAATAAAGATATGAAAATATGGTTTATAGAAATAACTCTCATAGAACACAATGCTTTGGAATATTTTCGGGTGTCCCTGTACACAAACCAGTAGAGGTATAAACTCCATTTTCAATAAGGACCGTCCGATAGTGAACTTGAGTAACATATATCAGTTTCAAGAAATTCCATAAATATTTACGGGAGTTAGAGCGCGGACAGACAGACAGACAGACAGGCAGACAGACGGACGGACAGACAGACAGACAGACAGACAGACAAACCGAAGTCATAAACACTTTTCAACCTTGTTGGAAAGTGTTAAAAAGCAGAGTAAGAGAAAGTCCTGTGAGTGACATACCAGATTATTTTCATTGAAATATTGAACGCCTATCAAAAGATAATCATAATAAGTGCTTTGAAATCATTTTAAATTCATCTTATTTCTGATAAGCGACAAAATTAATAACTTACCAAGTGGATGTTTGTTAAGCATAATAGTATAATGTTAAATAATAAGAAAAAAATAGAAGGAAAGGTGATTAAAAATAAATAAATAAATGAATAATAAATAAAAAAGCAGAGCAACCCCCCCTTTTTTTTTTTTTTTTTTTTTTTTTTTAATCGAAGCATTAAAATTTATTCTAAAAGGCATCTCATTCCTTCGATTCATCTTTTAATAGAACAAAATTAAGTGCTTGATAAGAGAATATTTCAATTCCTAAACTTAAATAATAAGGAAATACAACAACAACAACAGCAATAATAATAATAATAATAATAATAACAATAATAATAAGACCCAAACATTAAAAGGCATTATAAAATAATCATCGGTGTTATTTTCAGATATCTTTAAATTCATCACATAATTTTTAGACAACAAAAGAAATTACTTAATAAGATAATATTTACAATCCATAAAGTTAAATGATAAAAAAAGTATCAGGAAAAAAGTGATGCAAAAAGAAAAGAAAAAATAAAGTAAAAATAAATAAAATAAAATAAAATAAAATAAAATAAAATAAAATAAAATAAAATAAACGAAATATTGAAAGTCATTGAAAAAAAAATAAATAAATAATAAAAAAAAGGTAATTTAACATTTTTATAGAAATCCCTTAAATTCATCCCCGATATTTTCTAGCTTTTTTTTTTTTTTTTTTTTTCCATTCTACTTTTACAAGTTTAAAAAAAAAAAAAAAAAAAAAAAAAAAAAAAAAAAAGGCCTATTTTTATGAATTTAGTTTAGAAAGCCTAAAGCATTTTAAACATTTTTCTTTCAACGTTGAAAATAGTTTGAACTGTCGATATCACGCACAAAAGAAATAAAAAATCAAAACAGATATCTCTTTTTTAGATGCAGAGTTGTATCAAAAGCAACCGGCAAAAATTCCATCCTCAAAAAAAAAAAAAAAATAATAATAATAATAAGTTGAAATTTCTATATATACTTTTTCTAAATATCCCTCTTTTTTTCAACTGTTACTGAATACATGGATTGCTTCATGAATTCTCATAGTTCAAAAAATCTTTTTTTAGAAGTAAAAGTGAAACTTGGAGAACTTTGGAGGATATTAAGTTCTGCTTTTTTTTTTTCAGTGTGAAAAAAGCGTTATGTATTTCAAAATATTATATTTAATACTACTGTTTATAATATTGTTGTTTATAAAAATGTAAATGTTTATATTTTACGCATAAAGAACGTCAATTCTGCATATCCATCGGAGCTATTTTATGAAAATAAATTTACTACAATTGTACATTTCAGCTAAATTTCACTAGATACTTTTTAATATGGTATATACTTATTTAATACTTTTTTTTCTGTGCATAAAAAATTGGCATGGTCTGATGAATATATATAGATACACGACAAAAAGATAGGTACAAAGGGTTTTTCTTTGATATTTTATAAAATAACATTATCTAAATTTTGTTTATCATTTATTATTAATCATAAAATAACACTATTCCCGGACTAATTTTTATTTTAAGACTCATTTAGAAAAGTTTTAAGACTAAAATTTTTCTAATATAAGACTACACTCCGCGACAAAAAGATAGGAACAAAGGATTTTTAAATTTTTCATAAAATAACATTATCTAAATTGTGCTGATCATTTATTATCATAACAAAATATTATCATATCAAAAACATATTAAATATTTGAATCATATTCAAAATATTCATATTAAAAAAAAAAAAAAAAAAAAGCTTTGTTCCTATCTTTTTGTCGCGGTGTGTAGTCTTAAATTAGAAAAATTTTAGTCTTAATTTTTTTTCTAAATTAGTCTTAAAACAAAAATTAGTCCGGGAATAGTGTTATTTTATGATAATAATAAATGATAAGCACAATTTAGATAATGTTATTTTATGAAAAATCAAAGAAAAAACTTTTTGTACCTATCTTTTTACCGCGGGGTTTATATGTATATATATGTATAAAAACGAGGCATTTTAAAAGAAAGTTTTTTCTTGTAACTTTTTAATTAATGGGACTTGGCATCTATGAAGCAGATTTCATATAAAAGCTTATATTTCCATTTAATATTTATAAATTGAACAACATCAGATTTTTTTCAAGAAAACATGTATTAAACAACAATTCTTATGGGTTTTGATAATATTTTATTGATTTGGAATCTTTAAATTATATTTATTCAGTTTCCATTTTTTCATGAATTCATCATCTTCAAAATGATAAAAAAAAAAAAAAAAAAAAAAAAAAAAAAATACAGTTACTTAAAAGATTTAACATTTTTTTTTTGGATGTTTAATAAGACCTATGTAAAATAATTAGGGATGAATTTTGAAATTTATTAGCATTTGAGAAAAAAATTAAAAAGTGCATGTCTATATAAAAATTAAAAAATAAATAAATAAGTAAATAAAATAAAATAAAGTTATATATATATTTCTTCTTTTAAAAATATTGAAAAACAACAGATTCTATTAAACATCAAAACATTTATTAAAGTTCTTTCTTGAATATCTGTATAAGTTTCATCGTTTTTAAAATCATTAATTCATGAAAAAAGGCAAAATTCGAAAACACAATTTAAAGATTTCAAATCTGGAAAAAATATATCAAAAACTATAAGAATTAACTATAGGAACTATAGAAAACTATAAGAAAACTATAAGAAGCCTTTCTATTTTACTGAAGAAAAAAAAAACCTATTATAGTTCTATTTATAAATATTAAATGGAAATATAAGGTTTTATAAAACCTACTTCAGTGTTCCTATCAATGGTTACAAGTCACCTTATCTACATGTTAATCAGGGGAAAACTTGAAAAATTTGACCGAATACTAAATTTCCATTACCTACGACAGTCGGGTAATAGAAGAAATATGTAGAGAAAAACTAACAAGAAAATTTGATTACTTATGTTGTTTGATTACTTAACATGTTGTTCTTAGCATTGTCATCATAAGATCTTACATAATTTATATTTTTTGATGAAGTTTTAATCACGAGTGTTTTTAACGGATTGAAGCAAACTGAAAATTTAATAAAGTGTTTGCTACCACTGTATATTTTAAATAGCTAGGAATCATGTGTACTTTTATTTTTGCTTTGACTTGCTTGACATCGTATAAACGTGAATAAATTTGACTTCTACGTCAGCACCTTCAAATATAGTCCCAACGAGAGATACTCCAATACAGGCAGGCTCATCAGGCATTTTGTTTCCCACTCAGCGATTGTTGCCCAAGCGGTCCGAATTTCAAGTGTTATCAAATCACATAAAATGGAGGTTTCGCAGCCGAAAATTGCTCAAATCTTACCAGAACTGCTTTTAGAACGCTTAGATTTCCAATAGATGAAGAAAGGCGAAACAAATGGGCTATTAATTGTCCAAAAGAAAATTGTACGCTTAGCTTTCAATCTCAAATATGAAGTGTAATTATGATATATTTTCATGCATTTTTTGCATCAATTATTGCTGTTTGATTATCTAAATGTTGTTACAACCAACACTACTTTTCAACGTGTATAAATATTTAAAATTAACTAATTTAACAGCAACAGCGATGGCTACTTTTTACAAGGGTTATAAGAAAATTTCGCCAAATGTTACCGCCAAACTTAACAATAATTCGCTCTTCTGTTTAGGCAAACTCGCCATTTTAGGCGATAAAGACGCCGAGTAATACTTTTGCAACTAAACGTCGCCAAGCTATATTTACGCTGGGCAACAATGATCAGCTGTGAGTCAGCTCGTATTATAGGAGTCTAGTCCCAACGGTGGCCAAGAAGTTTTGCACTTGAAGCTGGGGAAGCCTTGGGTACGATCCCAGGTCGCTCTCGTCGACTTAATTGTTCAGAGTTTTCCATGGTTTTCTTCGGAATTCGCGTAAATACGGACAAGAACCTCTTAAAAGACCCCATGAAGGACATTCAAAACGACACCATATTTAGATATATTGGTATTATATCTAAAGGCCTTATTATTTCTTAATTTTTTAATTTAATTAATTTTTTTTTTATTTTGTTCAATTGATTTCATTTGCCTTAGAGGCAGATGTACTTTATTTATTTCATTCTATTTTTTTTTCTCTTCTTTAATAGATTTCATTTGACTTATACGAAAATTGGGCGCTAATATATGTTCTTTCTTAGCTTTATACTTACAAATATACAGAAATCTACCTATATTTGCCTACAATAATTCAATTGAAGCCCCTAATGAAGTATTGATAACTGTATGCTTTTATTTTTATTTATTTATTTTTTAATTTTGTGTATATTTTCTTTCTTTACTTATTTCTTTCATGGCAATTTAAAATGGATATTTCTTTAATACGTTTGAAAAAGTTTATATATATATATATACATACGGGTGAAGTTTTACAAAAATAATCCTTATATCTTAAAATTTAAAGCGAAAACCTAAAACAGATTTGTTTTATGTGGTTATCTATAGTATTTAAAAATCAAATACACGCTACATAGAGTAATAAACATTTTGCATAATAAAATAATAATAAAACTGAAAATACATTTTCCATATATATCCAACAACACATTTCAATACATATATATATATATATATATATATATATATATATATATATATATATATTTAAATAATGCATTAATACTATATATTCTGCAGAAGAACATGCTTTTGTGTATTTTAAAGCTACTTTTTAATTTACTTCTTTTTACTCACTGTAAAGATACTAAAATTTCGCTTAAAGTCATATTTCTCATAGACAATCACGTGTTCAAATTATTTTGTAAGTCCCTTTCAATTATCCAGTAGAAATATTTATACAAAAAGGAAAAAAATAATAATAATAACATGCTACAGTGAGCCTAAATAACATGTAGTATTTTAAAACCCGAATAAATTACTACGTCAGAAACGCATGCACTGCAGACGGTACGCTTAAGGCTACCGAAACAGCTGTATGCATCTCAAATATTTTTCTTTGGCGTTTCTGACGTAGTAATTTATTCGGGTTTTAATATTCCAACGCCAAGTCTCCTGTTAGTAATATAACATGTAGTATTACCACGATTAACGCACCTAGATTTGAGTACAATTCCAAAAGCTTAGAATAGTGCCAAATTGACCGACAGGTTAAGATTTTGTAAACATTTTGTAATTCGGAGTTCGCTTATCGCTGTTTTCTCTCAACCACAAAGGTTATCACCCCTCATTTAATACTGGACTTAGCACTTGCGCAGAAGTTCTATGGTCGCAAGAATCGTTGTTAAATAATAAG
>OZ005659.1:252690945-252928445 GCA_963930645.1 Salticus scenicus | reverse complement strand
TCTGCAATCGATTTGTACGTATCGAAAACCTCTATATACCAATTTTGAACGATCTAACTCTATTTTTATTTTTTTGTCCCCCCCCTCTCCCCCCCATCTTCCCGGCCCTCCTAATAACTTTACACTTTCGAAAATATCCCCATTCGACTTGCAGGCCTCGAAAACCTATCTGTAAAAATTTTGAAAAGGCCTAACTGCATTTCTATTTGTTTTTGCCCCATAGCCCCCCCCTTACCGCCCCACCCCCTTTCCCGCCCCTCCTAATAATTTTACAACTTCGAAAATATCCGCAATCGATTTGTAGGTTTCGAAAACCTCTATATACAATTTTGAACGATCTAACTCTATTTTTATTTTTTTGCCCCCCCTCTCCCCCCCATCTTCCCGGCCCTCCTAATAACTTTACACTTTCGAAAATATCCCCATTCGACTTGCAGGCATCGAAAACCTATCTGTACCAATTTTGAACGACCTAACTGTATTTCTATTTGTTTTTGCCCTTAGCCCCCCTTACCGCCCCACCTAATAATTTTACAACTTCGAAAATATCCGCAATCGATTTGTACGTATCGAAAACCTCTATATACCAATTTTGAACGATCTCACTCTATTTTTATTTTTTTGCCCCCCCTCTCCCCCCCCCACCTTCCCGGCCCTCCTAATAACTTTACGCAATCGAAAATATCCTCATTTGACTTGCAGGCCTCTAAAAACCTATCTGTATCAATTTTGAACGCCCTAACTGTATTTCTATTTGTTTTTGCCCCATAGCCCCCCGCCCCCCCCCCTGCTGCTCCACCTGGGGGTTGAATTTCTAAAATTCCAGAAATTGGTTTTTAGATATTTGCATTAGCTATATTTTAGAGCAAAAATTTCACGTATATCTATTTTTTTGTTTGAGATATGTAGGATTATGCGAAATCACGTTTTACGCATGTGAAATCACGTTTTGCTCCCCCCCCCCCCGTCCTCCTTGGGGACCGAATTTGGAAAATTCCAGAAATAAGTTTTTAGACATTTGTATTAGCTATATTTTAAAGCAAAAATTTTACGGATATCTGTTTTTTTGTTTGAGATATGAAGGATTTTGTGAAATCACGTTTTGCCCCCCCCTCCCCCCCTTGGGGGCGAATTTTGTAAAATCGCTTCTTAGTGGATGCCTACGTCATAGAAAGAACACTGTCACGAAATTTCATGCTTCTAGGTCCAGGGGTTTGGTCTGGGCGATGATGAATCCCCCCCCCCCTCACTCAGGAAGTGTTCTTTTACATATATAGATTATTATTATTATTATTATCCTCTTTTTTTATGAAAAGTAAAGGCTTGTTTCTGCTTTGTTGCACTCAAGTATATACGTATTTTGTCTGGTGAAAAGTCGTACACATTTTTTATTATTTATTTATTTATTTTCGACCTAAAACAATTTTATCATATTTCTTGCAATTTTTGGTAACTGTGGCATATGAATATTTAAATTGAAATTTTAGAAGTTTTGTATTTAAAAAAATATATATGTACAATTTTATTATGTAATGTAAAAGGTACGCAAATAATAATAATAACAAAATGCATAAAAAATCGCCATAATCTATGAATATTTTTCATTTTTTTCTCCTCTGCACGCTTCTTAAATATATATTTAAGTTTCCTAGAAAGCCTCATGCAGCAAATCGAAAATTCAAATGAACTTGATACATGGACTTCGAATGCTTGAAGTTCAAATCAACAGTAATGTAATAGGTACGCAAATAATAATAATAATAATGATAATAATAATAATAATAATAATAATAAATGCATAAAAAAATCGCCATAATCTATGATTATTCTTCATTTTTTCCTCTTCTGCACGTTTGATAAATATACATTTACTAAGTTTCCTACAAAGCTTCATGCAACGAATAGAAAATTCGAATGAACTTGATTCGTGGACTTCGATTGTTCGAAGTTCAAATCCACAGTAATGTAATAGGTACGCAAATAATAATAATAATAATAATAAATGCATAAAAAAATCGCCATAATCTATGAATATTCTTCATTTTTTCCACCTCTGACGTTTCATAAATATACATTTGAGTTTCCTAGAAAGCTTCATGGAACGAATCGAAAATTCGAACTTGATACATGGACTTCGAATGCTCGAAGTTCAAATCCTCAGATTAATTTACAGAAACAGAGTACGTGTGAAAAACAAATGTAACAATGTCAGCTCTGCAATCTATGGGTTTTTATTTTAAAAGCCTTGCCTTTTTTCTTTCTTTCTTTCTTTTTTTTTTTTTTTTTTTTTTTTTTCCTGTTTAATAAGTAAAAGTAAAATGTCTGTTTCTGTTTTCACTCTGCGCTCATGTCTATTTAATTTTTTTTAATTATTATTATTATTATTATTTTTTTTTTTTTTTTCATGACGAATGATCAATCTTTATTATTTTGACCTAAAACAATTTTAGAGTATTTTTAAAATTTATTGTATTTTCTTACAAAGTTTATACGCATGATCACTCTTTTTTTACGTGTAATTTATTGCAGTATCGATGCATGTATATTTTAAATATGTTTGAAAAGATTTATAAAAAATAAAATAATAATAATAATAATAATATAATATTTTGCAGCTTTTAAAATAATATAATAAGTACAGAAATTAAAATATATATATATACGTATATTCTTAGCTTTTTCCTTCGCTGCATGCTTCATAAGTACATATTTGCGTTTCTTAGAAAGCGTTATGAAGGGTGTCGAAAACTAAAATGGACTTGATACATGGACTCCGAATGCTCGAAGTTCAAATCCTCACATTAATCATACAAAAACACGGTACGTGAGGGAAAAAAAAATTGAATGATGTCAACTCTGAAAACCAATGTGAGGGATGTCATAGGAAAATCTAATTACGTAAGATATTTCCCCTCGAAAGAGAGATTTATCATTACACGAATCGAGGGAATTTTTTACGGTATTTCATGTGATGGAGAATCATTCAAGATTACACGAAAGACGAAAAATACATGAATGTAACATGTAGGAGGAACAAAGTTTATTTAATTTTTATATGTTAGAGTTACTTTAAGTCATTACATAATGTTTTAAGATAAGATTACTTGAGTGAAATTGTGACTTTGAGAATGCATGTTTTCTGGAAACAAATGAGCATTTTAAATTCATTATGGGTCATTTATCATTATAAGTTCTGTCACTTTTATAATCTCTTGATAAAATTTAATTTAATCAGTAAGGAATATTGTGACAGGATTTAATTAAGTTGAAGTATGATTTTATTGAATTCGTTACTTGTTGTTTTATAATAATTAAAGTGAATCTCTCAAAAAGAAGATTTTTAACAATTTATGAGACCTTAATCATAATAATTTTTAACGTTTTGAAAATTAGTCAAAAGTGTTATTAAGGGGAAAATTTAAATAGTAGTATTAACTCGAGTAAAAATATACCTTTATTGGATAACACCGCGGATTACTTAGACCGTAGATCCAGGGCGATATTAAACGTACTCAATTTCAATTTTAACTCTTTATTACCCTCTATGTTTCAATTTAAAGTTTTATCAAATAGTTCAAGTATAAGCTAATTTTTTTTTCAACGCATTATAAGGTGTTTGCTACCACATGCTCTAGGATTTTCCCCATTTTCTATTTTCTTCTATATTCAATAGAAGAAAGTATTAGATTCGTAAAAATTTTCGATTTCCGGTTTTCTACATATTTACATATTTTGAAAGGTCTAGAACACGATTTGACCATTTTTAGAAAATGTCCGTCTATCCGGCTGTCTGTGTGTGTGTGTGTGAGACAAACTTTCGTGGCGACTGTATCTCTGGAACCACTGTACAAATTGTATATAAATTTATATATAGATGCATCTTGACCTAAATTAGCGTCTATCAACTTTTGGTGTCAACCGCTAAACAGGTGATGCTGTTATACAGTGATATTCGCAATTTAAGGAGAGGCTATTTCTCATGTTCTTTTGCGTACAAACAAACAAAACTTGATGTGTGAGAAGGCTATTACGATACATTATGTTGATTCAATTTGAATGCTTATTATACAACAGGAGGCGCTGCTATACAACGATATACGCAATTTATTTTTAATTTCTCAAGAACTACTACACAGAATTGCATATGATGCACCTTGACATAAATTAGTGCCTATCAACTTTTGGTGTCAGCTGCTCAATAGGTGGCGCTGCTATACGAAGATTTCGCAATTTCAGGAAAGACTATAGCTCAGGTTCTATTGCGTATCACCAAACAAATCTTGATATGTGAGAAGGCCATTATGAGATATATGCGGATTCAAATTGGATGCTTATTGTCCAATAGGTGGCGCGGCTATACTCCAAATTTCCTTGATAACGGGAAGGTTATATCTCAACTTCTATGGCATATAACTGTACGAAACTTGATATGTGAGATAACCATTGTAAAAACGTATTTTCTAAGATGTTATTTATAGACAATAAAACTGTCTTTCTTTCGATATTTAGTGCTAGCTTTCACTAAGATGAAAATCATTTGCATTCATCATGTTAGATAATTTTAATAGATAATAGTTTTAATAAATTTTTTGCACTTAGTGAATTTGTATAGGAAAATCTTGTATAGAAGAAAGTCTTGTAGTGGCCACAACGTACTAGTTTAAATTTATAATTTGATATAACGAATATATAATTGAATGCAACGGTTTATAATTGAATGTTATGTTATTTAAATACAACGACGAGATTTAAACTTATTTTTACTGCCACTATTTCCACACAGAAACATCCATCGTATTCTCACATTAATTTTATAATTAAAAAGGATAATGCAAAGTTGTTGTTTTTTATAATTAAATAGGAATTTTATAATTGGTTTAAATAAGACTTTTGTAATAGGTTATTTATAGTTAAATAGGATTATAATTATTGTTTGAAAATAGTAGAAAAAATAAGTTTAAGCATTTAATTACAAATTTTCTTTTGAAAATTGCTAAAATAATTCATAAAATAGCTGATCATAAATTTGTAAATAAAAAAATAGCATTATCAATTTTCGATTAATTTATTGGTGTGAAACACCTGATTAAATTCAAATAATAATTGTTTTAATTAATAAAAAAAACTTTGTAAGTAAACATTATAAATTGCCAAAAACACGAAACAATTGCTTTATGTCACAATAATAGCACGTTAAATTATAGGCACGAGTGCATCATCAAAGCAATAAGGTACACTCGCGCTTACTAAGAAATTTAAATTGATAGCTGGCTTCCTCTGAAACATTATTGTTAAATTTCGAAGTAATGCTGCTATTTAACGAGCGGACAAGGAACTAAAGTTTAAAAACCGATTAAAACAAGAGAAAAAATATTGAATAAATTGTTACTTTTAAAACATGTATATATATATATATATATATATATTTCATTTTTTTTTTCAGGACGAAACCATTTAACGTTAACGGCCCTCTTCACTTACCGTCGCCGGAGGCTCGAGCCAATGTTATTCGAAGGGGAAATTTTCTTTACAAATAACTTATTAACTAATACATATTTTTAAATTCTGTTTTCACATTCAGAAAATTCCCAGCTGTAAAATTGACGGACCTTTTTTGAAAAAGTATTTTTTTTAATTTTTAATTTTTTTTTTTTTTTTTTTTTTTTTTTTTTTGAAATTGCAAAATGAAAAAAATTCACATATTGAAAATTCGTATTTTTCAGCTTCAAAATAAAATATAAAAAATTTAAAAAATAATTTTTAAAAAAAGGCCCGTCAATTTAACAGCTGGGAATTTTCAAAATCTGAAAGCAGAATTTAAAAATATGTATTAGTTAATAAGTTATTTGTAAAGGAAATTTTCCCATAGAATAACATTGGCTTCGGCTTCCGGCGGCGGTGAGTGAAGCGGGCCCTTAATCTCTATCATTGTGTACATAAAGTACTGTCGTTGTGTGTGACTAACATGACCTATGCCATAGAATTAGAACTTTTCTTTTTTAATATTTAATTTGTTGTTTCTTATATGTTCCTTTTAAATTAACATTTCTTTTAGAAAACTTATTTAAGAAAAGAAAAATATCACATTAAAAATAGCAAAATCATTAAGTGTTTCTCAAAATTCAAGTATCTTTGGGAATTACATGCTAGCTTTAAATCGGGATGGGGGTAGGAATATCAATATCCGTTTTTCTTCGTCATTGATTTAGTATGGTCGACAACGATGACAACTCACAAATCAAGATCCGCCTCTTTATATAAACCCTCGTATCAAAACCACAAGCAAATTTTAGGTCGCACAAAAAAAAAAAAAATAAATAAATAAATAAATAAAATAAAAAAGTAGTGGGGAGTAGGATTTCAAAAACAGCGGGCAAACATCAAATTTGTTGCATAACACAAAGAAGAGGGTGGGACTGGACAATTTCAATAAGCAGGAAGAGTGGAGGGGAGATAGCAAGTGAATGACAGGTTTTATGAAGAAGAGTTTTTGAACCGTGTTACAACAAATTCATTTTGAGCAACATTTTATCTACGAAAAAAAAAAAAAAAAAAAAAGTAATATAAAAGGGAACTTTTCAAAGTCAATTCTTACTTACAAACACTATAGAAAAAGTTTTTTAAAATAATTTTTAATTAGGAAATAAAATGCGCGCGAGCAAAACGAAATAAAAATAATTATAAGATAAAAAAAAAAAAAAAAAAAAAACTTTTTATATACCATGTTTTAAATTTTCTAATGAATCATAGAGTTCTTATCAATGTGCATAAAATTTGTAAAGTGATAATCATGTCCATTTTTGTGAGATGTATCATTTAACTTTTTATAATTTTTTAATGTTCACGTTTAATTAAATGTATTTATTTTTATGTCAAAAGAAAATAAACACTTTTTTTTTTTTTTTTTTTTTTTGCAACAATTAAATTACGGCTTATATTTTAATGACTATGTTAACGCTATTAGGATGTTATTATTTTCATATATTAATTAATTTTAAGGAGACTAATAAAAAAGTCGAAAATCGGACTTCGAAGTATTGTGTTGTCACCGTGTTCTGAGCAATCCTGAAAGTTTCATATGTCTAGCTAGTCGGGAAGTTAGTTAAAAGTCGATTGCAAGATTTGTACAAGATATATATAGAGAGAGTGGGAACTAACAGTAGGAATTGAAAAAAGCTGGTATTAGGGGAAAAAAAAAAAAAAAAAAAAAAAAAAAAAACGGAAGAATTTTAACTCAGTTAAATTAGTATATATATGTATGCTTCCATATAACAGTAAGTAAAAGAAAATTAATTTGTAAAGATATTAATTTTTTACAAAAGGCTTATTTTAATCAGGATAGGAAATGTTTTCCCCTACATCTCTGTTTTTTTTTTTTTTTTTTTACTTAAAAATTAAGGGATGCCTTGTATTAAATTTAAATTTAAAAAAATGATGTATAATTTCCATTATTATTAATTACTGATGAAATGTTTGAATGTGTTTGCTATGTGTAATTTTATTTTTATTTTTTATTTTTTTAACTAGATGATTATTACATATTAAAAAAAAAAATAAAACAAAATAAACTATTTTTTTATGGGTAATTTCCATCTTTTACTTTTAAAAGGAAAACCAGTAAATCTAATTTACACCTATTTTTCCATTGTATTTTCCCAATAAACTAAACCCTTTTAAGTTTTAACCCCCTTTCCGTCCAAAAGATTAAAATAATGAAGATATTTATGAAAAGCTTTTACAGCAAATTATATTAATTATTTTCACAAAATTAGAAATTCAGTGAAATAAAAAGTCAATTCAGTGAAGTTTAATTTTATTTGTAAGGCTTGAAGTTATAAGGTGCGTATAGTGCCCACCTTTAGAGAATTGCCCATGTACACGCACATGGCGATAAAATTTATGAGATTAATATTTATTGTCTGATTTTCAAGACTTATTCCACGTTGTTCTCAGAAAAGTGCTTTACATTTTATAGTTTCTATCTATATAAATGTCTGATGAAAAATTGTGTTTTAAACATATAAGTTAACTTCTCAGTTTCACTTACTTTCAGGTTAAGTTTAAGTTTAATGTATAAAAAACAATCTTTAATTAACTGTAAAGTGGAAAATTTCTATTTCATGGAAAACTATTTTAATTTTGGTCTTTTTTATTTGTTTCAAAGTATAATCTAAATGTAACATGTTTTTTTTTTTTTTTTTTTTTTTTTTTTTTTAAATACAATATTATGATTATTTATATGATTTCTGTTTTCATCCTACCCATTCTATATTATACACTTAAAATTTTAGTAAAGAAAAAAAAAAAAATATTACAGGAAAAATTCGTGTTGGTAGATAAGAATTACGCTATATCATGTAAAATTTAAATTTTAAACAAAATGCAATTTTTCAATTATAAAATCTTTTAATTTATAACTTAGATGATAATAATAATTTATTTAACAAAATATTCCGTCTAAAATATTTTAAACTTTTGATGAAATAAAGAAAGAATTATAAGGAGCAATAATGTTTTTGTAATTCATCAAAGTGACTCATTTTGAAAAATGGTTTTCTGTAGGGTATAAATGTTGAAAAACACTTCTTTACTCAGAGAAACCTATTCACCTGTAACTCAGAACTGACACAAGCTCTTGTTTAACAAAATATTTCATTTGAAACTATAAAACATTTGATAAAGCGGAAAGAAACCCATTAAAAGAAAATTTTTATACTGGGTTGTTCGGAAAATAATTTCGTTTTTTTCTTTGAAAATGAAAGACGATTTTCTTATATTGCATAAATATTTTTTTGAATTATATGTTTCTCCCCTTTGATAGGTTTCTTCTCACGAGTTGTTATTTGGCAGTTTTCATAAACAAATACTTTATTTTGTCTTCATTAGTATAAACTGGTTTTCCAGAACATAATGCATCTTCAACGTCAAAATTGCCGGAACAAAATGTGGTAAACCAGTTTTGACACTGGCGTTCTTTAAATAAATTTTCTGCATACACATCGTATACTTTTTTCCTTATTTGAACAGTATTTTCGTCTTTTTGATAGCAAAAACAAAATATACCGAAAATGTCGTTTCCGATTTTCTTTATTTGATAGGGCACACATCAAAACCTATTGAGCAGAATAAAACGAACTTTTTCACAAGCAAGTCTTGCTATATCAGCTGTCACAATATATAATGATAATGCAGCTTAATTGTGAAGATGGTGTGAAAGAAATATACTGCTGAGAAAAACGAAATTACTTTCCGAACAACCCAATAGATATGAAACTCAATTTATAAAGAACTTTTACAAAATTTAAACTAAATAAAAAAAAAAATTAAAAAAAAAAAAAAAAAAAAAAAAAAAAAAAATCTCTAATATCAATTCACATAAGCACTTAATTTTAAACTTTTCAACTTCTAATGAGGAAGAGAAAATGCATTATAAGAAAAAGTGTGGGTTGTAGATGAGAAACTGACTAATTTTATAAAAGGAACTTTTACAAAATTTAAATGAAAAAAAAATTCATAAATGAAAAAAGAATATTATTCTGTAACTTGAAACCAATATACATACGCACTTAATTTCACAAAATATTCCATTCAAAGCAATCCCGAAATAAAATTTAGTAATTTCTCTTTTCGGCATATCCTGTAAAAGTAAAAAAAGCTGGAAAAAAAAAAGTTTAAAGTCAGTGAAAGTCAATAGTTTTATAGGAAATTCTTTGTTAAATGAAATTGTACAATTCCGGGCCAAATGTTTTCGATTCCCTCGTGCAAATTGATTTTTCTCAAAAACTGTTCGTGAGCGTTGAAAATTAACTGTGAATGAACCTGATGTTTGCTGTCAGAACGATTTATTGACTGAAGGCGGATATGTTCTCTAAATGGATGTAGTGAAAGTGCCTCGAAAATGTCTTTATTAATAATGCACAGTTATCGATTGACAAGTGAAATTTTCTAGAATATTTTATTACTTTGAATAGAAGTTGTAGTGCGTTTAAGAAAAGATCTTTTGATATACGAAACTTTGATAATTAAAATACCTTTGATAACTAAAATAACTAGTGCGATGTGGCCACCACAAGACTTTTTTCTATATAATTTTACACAAAATTCATGTAATACAAATCATTAATTAAATTATTAAATTATTTTTCCATCATAAAGGCAGACGATTTTTATCTAAGAGAATTATATCTCTAAATGCTCAAAGAAAGTCATTTTTTTTTATCAATCCTAGAAGAAATACGATTTCTTTTTTCTTATTTTTTCCTTTAAAAAATGAAAAAAAAATCGATAACTTTGTTTTAAATTATCACAGATCTATGGTTCAACCATTCGTTTCAAAGATATTGACGAGATCTTCCGAAAGATACCCATATTAAAAATGTACACCCCTCCGGGGAGTCCCCCCCCCCCAAGGAGGGAAGCGATGCTCTCACATATGCAAACTTTTTTCGGAAGTTTACTACTACTATTATCAATAACTCATATTAATTTAAAAACAAAACGTTAAAAATAACTCCCATTATGTACATTTATACGAAATCTCGTTCTATACTGCCGTGTTAAAAATTTAGAAAAAAGGGGATCACAGCGCCACCTGTTGAGCGAAGGATCCACAAATCTAATCAGCTCCAGTTTATGTCAGGGTCCAACTAAATACCAAATTTGGTTAGATTTCGTTCAGTGGTTCGTGAGATACAGCGCCCTCAAAATTTGTGATACACACACACACACACAGAGTCAGACACACAGACAGACAGACTGACAGACATTTCCTAAAAAACAGTCAAATCGTGTTCAAGCCATCCTAAAACGGGTAAATCCATCAAAAACTGGAGTTCGAAAATTTTCGCGAATCCAAAACTTTCTCTCTATATATATGTGTGTGTGTAAAAATATAGTAGTAATATTTTAGAATTTAGTTTGTTTATTTTTATATCTGTCTGCCCGCACGCTTTCGTGAAATATTTAATTGTGGAATTATCTGGGATATTTTGTTATTTTGAATAGAAGTTGTAGTGCATTTAAGAGATAATCTTTAGACGTACTGAAAAAAATAACTAAATTTAATCCCACTTTCATCTTTTAAATAAAAGGTCGTATAGTTCAAATTGTGTAAATAAACTAGAAATAAACAAACAAACAAAATCTGGTGTAAAACAACCACACGACTTCCATTACCCACTATTATGCGTACAGTCGGTAACAAAAGTGTCCGAACACTAGGAAAAATTCCTATGTAAAAAAAGTACACTTCATACGGTTTTGTTAAATAAATCCTTATCGAATCATGTTCTTACACTGACTAAGAAAAGGATTCGACAAGGATTTATTTAACAAAACCGTATGAAGTGTACTTTTTTTACATAGAAATTTTTGCTAGTGTTCGGACACTTTTGTTACCGACTGTATTATATGCGTGTTTGGAGATAATGTGATCAGAAGATATAAAACTGACCAAACGGAGTAGAAACCCAAACTTTTTCTGAAAAGAAAATCTTGAAACACGTGTAAAGACATATGAAATAAAGTTTACATAGCGAGTTAAAAAATAAGAAGAAAAAAATGGTAGAGTTATTTTTTGAAACACGAATTTCCGATATCTAAATCTGGCCTACCTAATCAGGATGACTGTTAATTTTCCTGTAATAACCACATAATACATGAGAAAGGATACATAAAATGGATTTATGTAAAAATTTTCAAGAAAATCGTTACAGCTGTTTTTGAGATACCAACTTTTACCAAAACTTGGCATACTCAATTACTGACCGGAAAATAATAATTACATACAAAAGACTATTTAAAAGGAAATTAATATGGTAAGTTTGAAAAAAATCCGTGCAGCCGTTTTTAAAGAAACGCACTTGTGAGACCTGAAATTGAGCTATTTATACAGGGCGCCTATTAATTTTCTTGAACTAACCAACTATATCATTCTAAAGGACATCTAATAGAGTGTTTATATAGCATCTTTTAAGAAAATCGTTAGATCCGTTTTTGGGACACAGACTTACGGTCTCACTTCCGGTTTTCCAATTTTCACCAAAATTTAGAAAATTTATCTGTGCACCAGTCCTGGTCTCAATTCTGAAGTTTCGTAATTCTATCTTTATCAGTTTCGGAGGTATGATAGCCAGAAGATTCCGCACATCCATACACATCCATACACACACAAACACATTCGTACATACACACACACACTGACCAATTTCCCAAAACTACTTTTTTGGACTCAGGAGGCCTTAAAACGTATAAATCAGGTGAATACTCGATATCGAATTTTTGGACCGAATACAATACTTCCATGACCTATGGTAGTAGGGTAATTGAAGCAAAAATATGTTTTTTAACGCCTAGAAAATGAAAAATGCTTTAGAATTTTATTTGTCTATCTGTCTGTGTTTATCCGGCCATTCATTTTGATGAAATTTTCAACTGTGGAATTTTCTAGAATACTTTATTAATTGAATAGAAATTATAGTGCATCTAAGAAATGTTCTTTTGATATACGAAAAAAAAAAAAAATTACATTTCGCTTCGATAGTTTTAAAAACAGATGCGTAAAATTCAGATGGCATAAAGAAATGGAAAATAAAAAAATCTCTTTTTTAACGCTTAAAAGAAATGAAAAATATTTTTGAATATGGTTTGTCTGTGTGTCTATTTGTATATCTATACTTCCGCTCATTTTCGTGTAATTTTTAATTGTGGAATTTTATGGAATATTTTATTATTTTGAATAGAAGTTATATGAGATTAAGAAAATGGTCTTTATACATCTAATAAAAAAAAATAATAAATTTTAATTTTATCTTTTAAATAATGATGTAAATAAAAGGAATACAAACGAAGAAATGATGGGTTTTTTTCTCTTTTTTTAATGCTGTTCAACATAATTGAAAAATATTTTTGAACTTGGTTTATCTGTCTGTCTATTTACAAGTCTGTCCGCATGCTCATTTTCGTGTATGTATAATGACTACCTTCAAACTTATGTTTTTTATTCAGGTTCCCCTTAACATGTTCTTATTCTTAATAGTTTAAACAGTACCAGTTGTTTATGTGTAAAGACTTATAAAAGAACTTAGATACAAGACACTGTATGTGTTCTATAAAGCACATTAAAGCACATTTTAATCATTCTATACTACACAAAACATCAGAAAATTAATGGGAACTACAGAAAATTAATGGGAACTTTTCAGAGGCATAAAAACTCATCATCTCTAGATTAGAGTATAATAAACAATTACAGTTAGTTCATATGATCACGCAAAAATCTACGTTGAGTGTTAAGAAAGTGATTTGTTTAAACGAATTGCTTAATTTTGTTTTCTTGTTTACATACAGAGTGGGCAAAAAAGTCCGTAAAAACTTCAAAAATTCATAAAACCCGAAAAAATACCCAAAATAAAAAACGGTTTGCAGTAGCATCGATAAGTCACGGGACTTTTTTTTTTTTTTTTTTTTTTTTTTTTCAAGATAAGGAAAAAAGAAAAAAGTAAAAGTCGGTAGGTGGCGTTTCGTACATAAGTGAAAGAAAAGACATGCAAATAGTGTTACCAAATAATGTTACCAAAAATAATGTTACCAAATCATTCATTATAGCAATATGTGTTCCACATATCCACCACCACAGGTGATAACACATTGCAGGCGTGTCACAAATCCAGCACGGCAGAGTGCAATATATCCGGCTGTATACATGGCAGCTCGGAGTATTGCATCTTTCAATTCCAACAGATTAGATGGACGGGATCGATACACACAGGATTTAAATTATCTTCATAGACGGATCAAAAACGTAATTGTTTATAATCGCTTGTCTCATTTGCATATTTCCAACTAAGTCGTTCGCACCAGCGCCATCTGTCGGCTGTTTTTTGATATTTTCTTTCTTATCTCAAAAAAAAAAAAAAAAAAAAAAAAAAAAAAAAAAAATCCGTGACCTATTAATGTTAAACCTGCAAACCATTTTTTTATTTTGGTTATTTTTTCGGGTTTTATGAATTTTTACAGTTTTTACGGACTTTTTGCCCATCCAGTTATTTTACGATGCCAATGAATACTTACGAAATACATTAAATTATAAAATGAAGATTTACGACGTTTAGTTCAAAGGATTCTGAACTTCAAAAAAACTCTGTTTTTCTCAATGAAGTTCAACACATAAAAAAGGCGTAAAAATCAAGAACTTAATGAAAGCTAATATTATCTTTAAAACATTGTTATCGGAAATGTAATATCAGGCGGTATGTTTCAGATTATCATCTGCATTTTTACTCCTCAAAAATGTTTGTGAGCATTGAAAATTAACTACGAATGAACTGATATTTACTGTCAAAACGATTTATTGACTGAAGGCGACGGATGTGGCGAAAGTGGCTCGAAAATGTCTTTATTAATAATGCACAAGTTATCGATTGACAAGCAGATTTTTCTAGAATAATTTATTACTAAAAAACGTTGTAGTGCATTTTTATAATGATCTTTTAGTATCTGAAAGAAGAAAAAAAAACTTTTGATTAAATTTTAATTTGATGTTTTAAATAAAGATGCAATTAGCTGGAATAAACGGGAGAAGAAAGAAGAAATTGAATGTTTCTTTTTTACTTCCATTACCCTACTACCGTAGGTAATGGAAGTATTGTATTTGGTCCAAAAATTCGATATTGAGATTTCATCTGATTTACACGGTTAAAGGTCCCCCGAGTCCAAAAAAGAGGCTTTTGGCAATTGGTCAGTGTGTGTGTATGTATGTATGTGTGGAATCTTATGGCTATCCTATCTCCGAAACTAATACAGATAGAACTACAAAATGTCTGAATTAAGACAGGTCTGGTGTACAGAGGAATTTTCCAAATTTTGGTGAAAATTGAAAACCGGAAGTGGGACCGTAAGTCCGTATCTCAAAAACCGCTCTAACGATTTTCTTCAAAGTTGCTATATAAACACTCCATTAGATGTCCTTTCGAATGATATAGTTGGTTAGTTCAGGAAAATTGATAGGCGTCCTGCATGAATAGCTAAATTTCAGGTCTCGCAAGCGCGTTCCTTTAAAATCGGCTGTACGGATTTTTTTCAAACACACCCTATTAACTCACTTTTAAATATCCTTTTGTATGTAATTATTGTTTTCCGGTCAATGATTTTTTGTTAAAGCTGGTATCTCAAAAACGACTCTATCAATTTTCTTGAAAATTGTTATATAAATCCATTTCTTTCTCGTGTATTACGTGGTTATTAGAGGAAAATTAATAGTCTTCCTGCTTACGTAGGTCATCTTCAAATCTCGGAAACTTGTGTTTCAAAAAATAAATCTACCATTTTTTTCTCTTATTTTTTACCTCGCTTTATGTAAGCTTCGTTTTATATGTCTTTATAAGTTTCTCTTACCGTAAAAATTTTAGGTTTCTACTTCTTTAGGTAACTTTTTTGTTTTCTGATCACATTATCTCTCAAAAATGCATATAATGCGTGCTATAGTGGATAATGGAAGTCGTGTGGTTGCTTCACACCAGATTTATGGTGCTGCCATCTATTGCCATAGACCGAAGTTAATAACTTGAAGCGTCCGTGGTCACCAATGAAGGAAATGCGTGTTGCGGAAGGTTGTATTCGAACCGAGGTCGCTTTAGTAGTAATCCAGCGCCGTACCTCTGGACAAAAGGTTAACTCATTGTTCATCGGTAAGTTAGGATTATCTACATTTGAATGGCGTTGATGGCATCGCTACAAACCTTTAAAAAACTTTAATTAAAGTGATATAATTTCTTAATTAATTGACTAGTTAATTAATTATAAATATATATACATATATATGTCATATATATATGTGTGTGTGTGTGTATATTTCTATAACAACTTACGTAATAATAGAATTCACATACGCACTTACCTCACAAAATATTTCCTTTAAAGCTATTTCAAAATAAAATTCTGTAATTGTATTTTACTCAATATGAACTCTTAAAGTTAAAAATAAAAAATAAAAAATTAAAGAGAAAGGAAAAAATAAAAAAATAAATGTCAGTGAGAATCGAATGTTTTATTGGAATTTTTTGTTAAATGAAATTGAACAATTCTGGACCAAAGGTTTTCGATTCCCATGTGCAAATTGATTTCCCTGAAAAATGTTAGTGAGCGTTAAAAATTAACAGAGAATGAACTTGATATTTGCTGTCCGAAAGATTTATTGACTCTGGCGGATACGTTCTCAAGATGGATGTGACGAAAGTGTCTTTGAAAATGACTTTTTTAATGATGCACAGTTCATCGATTGAAAAGAGACATTTTCTAGGATATTTTACTATTGAATAAAAAGTGTGGTGAATTTAAGAAATATATATATATATATATGTATTAATTTAAATAATTTGATCTTTAAAAAAAAACATGCGTGTAACTTACATTGTATAAGGAAACGACTGTGGAGGGGGGAAGGACATAATCATAATAATAATTATTATTATTTTCAAATCTAGAATAATTTATGGATTTTAATTTTTGTTTTCTTTTCTAGAAAAAAATTGCCTAACAGAGAAATCATTCAAAAATACTTTTGAACTTTTTTTTTTTTTAGAAATCTTATGTTTCCAATCAAATGTTTATCTATCTATTTACATATTTATCTATCTATCTATCTATTGATAAATATAGTTGTAGATAGATAGATTTACAATAGAAAATTTACAATTACGATAGCTTCCGAAATACTCAGTCGGTTCCAATCAAAATTAAACAATGGACTTACCATAGAAATAATTTGAATGAATTTGTTAGCTATCTTGTTTTAAAATTGCAGGCATTTCAAAATTTCAAACTCGTATAAAAAAAAGACACCCACACCCACATATATATATCGCATTCGTGTACTTTAAGGTTTCAAACAAGTTTGTTAATAAACTTGGTCCATAGCAACTCCTTAGGGTACATTAAGGTTTCAAACAAGTTTGTTAATGAACTTGGTCCATAGCAACTCCATAGGTTAACATGGGAGTTGGATGAACTTGACGATCAGTGGTAGAGAACCTTACTTAAAAAATAATAAAAAATACTTTTACAAGCTTCTTCCTTTATTTTTTATGTTTATAAACAATATTAACAATAATGGTGTTGATTTAAATCACAGAATATAATGCTGCTTATTATGTTATCTTTTCATAAATATGCTACATTTCGCCTTAAGTTAATTTTTTAAAAGCACATTAAATACACATATTACAACAAAATAATAGAAGTGCTGAAAAATATGATAAACAAAAACTTTAATGAGAATATTTTACTGATTTTCTTAGGTGGACTCTGACCAATAACTTAAGCTTTCAAAGTAAAATCTAGAAAATAGATTTGTTGTCGAAAATTTTCACGAAACGTCAAGTCTCCATATTTACAGTATGATGGGAAACTAAAAAAAAAAAAAAAACAATAAACAAACAGAAATCCGTAAATGTTATGGAATTATTTTAAAGAAATGGAAATCTGCATCAAACGTTGCAATTCTTTTCGACAAAACTGGCTTTTGTGAATTAATATTAGTGGACATTGAAATAAGAACTGTGACTGAACTGTGTATATTAACTGGATTATATTTAATGTTAAAATTATTTTTGTTTTAATTTCAGATCGCCAAAATACAAGTGTCAATAAAACTGCTATAGAAAATTTCTAATTTTCTAAGAAAACAGAAAAATCTATGTCTTAAGCAATCTGTAGTTTAATCTGCAGTAAAAATGAATAAAATATGCCAATAGAAATCTGTAACTTTATTTCAATTGTTTTTATTAATTGAAAATGTACTGCTCCAGATCCAACATTTCGTTTCACTAGAACAAATTCATTACTCTATATAAATATTCGCGGACGCGAAAAAAAAACTGCAAATAAAATGTTTTTTTTTTTTTTTTTTTTTTGGGGGGGGGGGGGCAATTTTTCATCGAATCTATAAAATGAATATAATAAAAATAGCTTTTACATTATAAATGGCTACATTAATAAAGCAAAAATATGCTATAAATATTCCGTATTAAATATGGCAGTGTGCTCAGAAAATAGTATAGAAAAAAAAGGGTAAGAAGGGGAAAAAATAACGCAAAAAAAGAGAAAAACAGAAAAAACAACCAATTATTATCTGAAAAATTTTATTATTATTATTACTTTTTACTATATTTCCTTTTTGTCAGCGTGTAAGTTTTTTCAAAACTATTATTGACTGAGAGCTTTTATAAAAACAGCTAATAACGACATAAGAACATTTTGATTTATGAGTGAAATGATAAATATACTTTTAATTATTGTTTACAAATAACATTTAAACGGATAAATTTGCAGCATAAACCTATGTATTTTAAAATACAATTTTCTTGTGAAAGACATAATTTCTGACTAAATTTATAATATATATATACATACATATATAAACTACAAACTCAATTCGATTCCACAAACTTCCATTTTATTCTTCACAAAACTATTTCAATAATTATATATGTATATGTATATATTGCAAAAAATTGTAAAGTGATTGAAGAATGCAAGGAAAACAGATAAAGAAATGCCATGATAATCCACAAAAATAACAAGTAAAAATAAATAAAGTAAAAAAAAAAAAAATAAAATAAATAAATAAAATTAATTAATTTATAAAAATTGAAAAAAACAAAACAAAAACAAATAAATGAATAAATAAATAAAACAAAATAAATAAATAAAATAAAAATAAATTGTAACAGTTTTAATAAAAAAAAAAAAAATGAAAGAATAAAAAATACAATAAACACTTGAATATTATCGCCAAAAACCCGTATACCAAATAAATAGCTGATTTAAAAGGAGTTGGCTTTAAAATAGAAACATTGAGGACATATAAGCTTGCTCATCTATATTAGACTTTAACAAAAGGGGGTTTTTAGTAATACCTATACATTTTACTATTGAATTTTTTTTAGTTAATTTAGGGCAGCATATAATATTCTCTATATATATTTCTAATGTACAGCTAGGTAATAATTTTAAAATTTTGAAAATATCTGTTTCATCTTATTATTATTTTAATTTGAAAAATCTCTCCCAGCTTCAATTTTAAATTATTTCCTACTTATTTATTAAAATAACGAAAGATAAAATGTACTCGATTCTTTATAAGAGTTTTAGGTGGCGGATTTTTTTCTTGTCATATTTAGAAATATGTAATGTATCATAGAAATGTTTAATTCTTTCATGTTAAAAAATTAAAAAAGTATCAGTGTGAAATTAGAAGATCAGTTTATATGTGAGTTATAATGAGTTATCTAAGTATATATGAGTTATGTATAAATAAGTTTGCGAAGAAAAAAAAAGAAAAAAAAAAAAAAACAGATCGCCAAACTATGTGACGAACACATGTAATTTCTTTCAAAAATCATGGTTATTTTAATAAGGTATATTAAGAGAGCAATCAAGAATATGAAATTATATTTCACATAATCTATATAGAATAGAATATATCTGTCGTCCTGGCGTAATATATATATATATATATATATTATTGTTCTTTTTTATTTTCATTTTAATAACGTACATTAAGAGAGCAATCAATAATTTTAAACAACATTATGAAAATACGTACCTGGTTTGTATCTTTTCCTATTACGTTTTTGATCGATCGATGAAGAAAACTCTAGTATCTTCATAGGAACACAAACAGAGAATTGCGAAGCATGTTCACCGTTCTATGTAGATGTTACTAATGAACAAATTGTATACAGTGATAAAATAATAAAGGAAACTATGCAGAGGGATCAGTCGGGAGAACAGCGTTTGTAGCTATCGGTCTAAAAAGAAATCTGTAAAATATATAATCAAATTTTATTTCATTTTGCGCCGACTTCAGAAGATATGATTAGTTGTACTGTTTATGCTGTTTGGCGAAGGTATTTATTTCATACTTTTAGGCACAATGTACAATTTCATTTTATTTTTAGTTATTTGAATAATAGTTGCTTTTTGGAGTCGCTTTTTTTTTTTTTTTTTTTTTTTACAAAAAAGATTTTGTGCCAAAATGTATTCAAAGTATTTTAAAATATATTTTAAAATAAAAAAAAAGATAAATATACTTATATAAATATACTTATATAAAGATAAATATACTTATATAACGTTATAAGAAAGTTAAGAGAAAAATAAATGCAGTCAATTATACAGACGCAACATTATTTCATTATTCACAAAAAAAAAAAAAAAAAAAAAAAAAAAAAAAAACTTATAAATCAACATAAAAAGTTGCCTATAAGAAAATTAATTTTCTAAAAGTAGGGGGGAAAAAAGATATTTGTAGACGGCAAATTACAATCTTAAATTCATTTTTTCTCTCATTAAAAATACCTACTAATGTAGGTTGACCAAATATGCTCCTTTTCTGGGGACAGTCTTTATTTTGAGAGCATTTTTCTAAGTTTTAAAGACTTGTAGAAAGTAAATTATTAATCAATAATATTTTATTTCTAGTCCTTATTTATTAAGAATGAAAAAACACATCCGTAATTGGATAATTGTAGCCATTTTTAGCGCTTCTCTACCATAAAGGTACTCTGATCTGGTCAGCCTAACTAATAGCAACATTGACATTTATTTTAATATGTATATATATATATATTCACACCATGGATCACATTTGACAGCGAAAAAAACGTTATAAGAAATTTTTTTTATAAGGTGGCAAATAGCCTTTAGCCAAATAGCCAAATTTTCCTTTATAAACACGATGTTTTTAGTCAATAACTTCGTTAATTAAAATGATAGAAATTTCTAAGCAGCTGAAATGTCTTCTTTGGAGCATTCCGGAAACACTAATACCTAACGAAGGACACTGTCCTCCGCGAGGAGCTGCGGCCGCAGACGAAAAAAAAAAAAAAAAAAAAAAAAAAAAGAAAAAAAAAAAAGAAAGAAAGAAAAGAAGCGAAATTAAAGCTAGCGACAGTAATCTTCTTCAAATGTATGTATAAATATAAATAAATATACCACGTTTATTCGTATAACTATTGCAAAATTAGGAACAAAAATCAACAGTTTTCAGACGGTTCCAGTAAATTATCAATTTATTAGGAAGTATATAAAGATAAACCTACTTTATAGGAATGTATTAATTCTACGAGCTATTTATGAAATGCGCATTTCTCTTTGTCATGATTATATTTATATTATAACAAACGTTAAAAGAATGTATTCGTTTTACGAGATAGTCATTAAATTCGTATTTATCTTTCTCAGGTTTATATTTATACTATTATGATATAACTATATATATAACGACATAACTAAATATATAATATAACGAACATTATAAGAATGTATTACTTTTATAAGTTATTTATCAAATGCGTATTATCTTTTTGCCATATATAGTTATATTTAAATTATAAAGTTATATTATAAACCATATATGTTTATATTTATATTTTAAACGTTACAAAAATGTATTAGTTTTACGAGCAATTTATGAATAGCGTGTTTCTCCTTGAAATGAATACATTTACATTATATCCAATGTTAAAGAAATGTGTTATTTTTCGAGCTATTTCAATTTGAGCTTTAATAACTAACAAAAACTAACTGGAAAGAATACTTTATCATTCAAGGTATCAAAGGTAAATGATAAAATATAGTCATGTTGGTGGCAGAAATTTACTTGCAAATATTATAATGCAAAAAACGAGAAAAAAATGCTAAAAATCCATAGAAAAAGCTTGGGATGAAAAAAAAAAAACAAACACTCACAACGTTAAGCGTGTAAAAAAAAAAAAAAAAAATGCGTATTTCTTTTTGCCATGCTTATATTTATATCTTCACCATGTTTATATTTATTATGATTGAAAACTTGTTAGTAAACACCATTAACTTAAAAAACATGCAGTATTTGTTTCAGGTTGAAATAACTAAGCATCACATTTCCTCAGGAAAATTTGCCAGTACGAGTGAAGCATGGAAATAAGCAGTGTTCTTGTTTTATTTGCTTAATGAGAGGTCGTGTTAACAAGTTCAACCCGAGACATTTGTCACAATTCTTTTTTTTTTTTTTTTTTTTTAATTTATAGTATTTGTTTATAAATATTTTATTAATTAATATTCAACACCAACGTTTTGCAATTTCTTAATTATGTGAGTAATTGCAAAATGTTAGGAAAATTAAAATTAAAAATAAATAAATAAATAATAATAATAACTAAAAGTTAAAAAAAAAAAAAAAAAAAAAAGGTAAGTAAAATTAGAAAATGCAAATATGCATAAACTTAAAGTACCAGCAATTTAATATTAAATACAATTTTTATCAAAATAGGCTCGAATAACTCGCTATCTTTCGGATGAACGAAATATTGCTGTATATTACATAATTTAGTATTTCCGTCATAAGGGATTTGCTAGATTTGCAAAATTCCGTGCTAATTTTTCGCTTGATACCTCTTAAAGGAGATCGTTCAGAGCAGAAAATACAAGTGAACCTTATAAAATTGAATATTTTATCATTCAAGCATGTGTCGACTTCAAAGGTAAAGGATGAAAGATAGTTATTTTGGTGGCAGAAATTTACTTATTTACTTGGAAATTTACTTTATGGAAACTGAGAAATTTAATACTTTACTTCAGTTTCCATAATTTAAAGGAACTGAATAATCTCTGCCACGATAAATTTATTAATTTTACGTTCTTTTTCCCAGAAAAACGACTTAGACTGAGATATTTCACCTACTTTAAAAAGATTTTCTTTCCTTAAAAAAAAAAAAAAAAAAAATCTTTTTAGATTATCACTTTTGATTAAATTTCAGCCTCTAAAATGAAGAATTTTCATAAAAGAAAAATAAATAAATAAATACTAGTATGTTGTTACCATAATTTTTTTTTTTTTTACATTTTCCTAATAGGAAATTTTGTCCTATAGCGTCATGTTAAAAATTTTAGAAAAAACGGGATGGCAACGCCCTTGTTGGACGATTTTTATAAAAAAATATAGACACTAATTTTTTTCACGATGCAACTACGACTGCATTTCGTATAAATATGTGTACGAAATTCTGTGCAATAGTTCCTAAAATATAGTTGGCATAAAATTTTCTTCACACGCAATCACAGACATTTTCTGAAAATGATTAAATTGTATTCTGGACCTCTAACGTGTGAATCGAACGAATCCTAGCAGTCTAAAATCTTGACAGAACGAATACTTTCTTTTATTGAATACATATTAAAAATAAAAAAAAAAAAGAAGAAAAGAATTATAATACACCAATGTGTATTCTTCTAAAAAAAAAGAAAAAAAAAAAGTGTTGGAGTTTTCAAACAATTTTTGGATTATATCATTTGGTGTAATCTAGTATGTGTTAAATGAAAACATGAATAAAACCTCTCACACGTTTTGTTATAATTTGAGATGGTTGGTTGGTTGGGTTTTACTGCGCAGATGGGCAATTGGCGACGGTCTGGGATTCACCCCCCTAGAGGTGGTCCGTAGACATGCCATCGCAATTTTGATCATCCACGGAAAGAATGGCTCTCCTGCTTCTATTATTTGAGAACTGAAATTCAATAAATTCTGTGGATGATGTATATATATTGTCAAAACTTGCGATTACATAGATAAATATCATTTAGCATAAATTTCCATGTGTAATCAGATATATAATATTTTTCTTTTGTTATTGAAGATTGTTGTGTCCCATGTAGTAAGTCAAGTTTCTTTTTTTAAATGGCATTTCATTGAGTGAAAGATTTTTCATTTTACAATTAAAAATGGGCATTCAATAATAATAATAATAATAAAATTAAATTAAAGAAAACGTTCTGTATCCATGAATATAAGTGTTTTTCACATAAAAATTAATACAGATAATAAACTAGTTGGCATAGGTGGACTCTGCTCAGTTCCCCATTTATTGCCGAAACGTCAGTGGAGGCCCTCTGTTGAGACTCAAAACGGTTTTGGGCTGTGTCTGTCTGTCTGTCTGTCGCGCGATAGCGGCCGCAAAAATAGCGCTATTGACTTGAAATTTGGTACACATGTTCATGAGCCCTACGAAATCAGCTGTATAGTTTTTGGTATGTATTTTATTTGTAGTTCGTATACAGGGACACGCCAAAGTTGTTCTTATCATTACGGCCTAGGGGAGGAATTTGTATGTATCGCGATAGCGGCCGCAAAAATAGCGCTATTGACTTGAAATTTGGTACACATGTTCATGAGCCCTACGAAATCAGCTGTATAGTTTTTGGTATGTATTCCATTTGTAGTTCGTATACAGGGACACGCCGAAGTTTATCTTATCATTACGGCCTATGGGAGGAATTTGTATGTATCGTGATAGCGGCCGCAAAAATAGCGCTATTGACTTGCAATTTGGTTCACATATTCATGAGCTCAACGGAATTATCTGTATAATTTTAGGTGTGTATTCCATTTGTAGTTCGTGTACAGGGACACGCCAAAGTTTTTCTATCATTACGGCCTATGGGAAGAATCTGTATGTACCGCGATAGCCACCGCAAAAATCAAGCTATTGACTTCCAATTTTTGCCGAAACGTCACTGGAGGCCCTCTGTTGAGACTCAAAAGGATTTTGTGTTCCGTTTGTCCGTCTGTCTGTCTGTCTGTCGTGCGATAGCGGCGGCAAATATCACGCTATTGACTTGAAATTTGGTACACATGTTCATGATCCCCACGAAATTAGCTGCATAGTTTTGGGCGTGCATTCCATTCGTAGTTCGTGTACAGGGACACACCAAAGTTTTTTTTATCATTACGGCCTATGGGAAGAATTTGTATGTACCGCAATAGCGGCCGCAAGCATTCTCCGATTAACTTGCAAATTGACACATATATTCACGCTCGATATAGAAATAGCTATTTATTTTTTTAGGTCTATACTTTTTATGGATTGTATACAGGGACAAGCCAAAATACTTCACATTACGGCGTATGAGGTGAATTGCGTTTAAACGCATTTTAACATCTTTACTTTGCAATCAAGAAAATTAAACTAGCGTACGTCAGTAAGATGTTTAAACTTATGTTATTTGAAGAAAATATGTGCTCTTAAGCTTTGTAATTACTGTACAGGACCTTACAAAAGTGTTCTGACAATGTCACGTAGTCATCCAAACGATGTTAAATTTGGAACAATTATTAATTTTAAACGCAAAGTAAGCTGAATAGTTTTTACTGGCGTATACAATGTTTATGGTTTGTTTACAGAGACACGCAAAAGAATTTCGTAGCATTAGAGCCTATGAACAAACTTTTATTTAAGCGAGCACTTTAATGCGTTTATGCTGAATTGAACTTAATAAATTAATATACATTATAAAGATGCTTAAAATAATGTTTACTCTTAAAAAAGGTTATGTATAGACTAAATAATTTATGGGACCACACAAGATAATTCCGAGTATGTACTGTAATCATCCAAATGATGTCAAATTAGTTTGAAAAATTAATGAGTTATAATTAATTAGGTTTATTCTTATTATTGGCGTTTATAATGACTGTGGCTACTTTTCTGGGATACATAAAATAATTTCGTACTATTACGGTCTATAGTCGATATTTATTAAAAGTTTATTTTAACATGGTTACACCCCATCAAATATAATGAAATTTTATTAGAATTTTAAAAGCATGTTTTCCTGTTGATAATTGTGGGCATAGAATTGGAAATTAGTTTAAAGGTTACGCAAAATATTTCCGATATGCTATGTAATTTTTTTGTATGAAATTTGGTAGTTATGAAATTTGGTATTTATGAATTTCAGGGCAATAATACAAGACCGTCGTTTATTAAGAATACATATTGTTGCGTACTTGGGGGTCCGTAAGTTGTCCGAGAATGAAAAGCAAAACTTGCAAAAATTCAGTGATGTATTCACAGAAAGTTCCAGAAATATACAGGTCTATAAACCAAGTATCAGCTTCAATTCAACCAGTAAACACAGCTTAAACAACAACCGTTAACAGCAAAACAACAGTACAAACCGTTTAGGAATAGCACATAAAGAAAGTCTCATCTAAAGAGGCTCAAAGCAAAGCAAGCATTTGACGAAACTGACACAGATCTGAGACTGACCGCCTTGGCGAAAAAATGCTACTTTTATACTTTTCTATCGAACACAGACTGTTCTGGAAAATTCTCGTATCTCATAATGAGATTAGAGCTTCCATATTTAGTATATCCCTAATAAGGACTTTCTCGCCAAGGTCGCCAAATCCATTTCTTCTCTTATTGGAGCTTTTTAAAGTGTTTTTAAGGGAAAATCAGGCTATTTTAACGCTAAAACGACTAGAAATGCACAAAGTTAGCATTTTATTAACTTTACTAAACCTCTTTGAAAGAATTGATACAAAAATAAACGCAATTATTTACAATTCCGTAACACTTTATAAGATATGCAAATGGAGACACAGCGAGGGGTTGAGGGGGGCGGCAGCCCCCCTCAGGAATGTATCTGATTATGGTAACAAGTCGATAGAATCAATATATACGATTATATAATAAGGAATAAATAAAAATGACCTATTGAATAATGTCTGATATAAATAGGACGTTGAGGCTCCTGATCTGCAGATCTACTAGTGCACGTTCTAGTAAGTTTCTGCAGCAAGACATATTATATTCATGTTAGGAGAAATGAATAAGTCATAAATGTCAAGCGCTTGACACAGTGATAGAATGAAATCCCCGCCTAATAAGCAACCCACCGTTCAGTTCGATATATTTATCTTATTCTAACCTGTTAATTTATTTTATTCGGGTCAATTTCGTAGTTTAGTTGCTACTATTTCCAATCTATAAATTCCCAAAATACATATTTATACGGAATATCGCCCAATTTTGCTATTTTGATAAAATCTTAAATTTCGAATAACTTACGAAATTTTCCTATTAGAATATTTGTAGTTAGTGATGTTCAAATAAGTATCATAAACATTACTTTGAAGTTCGCTCAAAATGTACGTTTACGCGAAATTTTGCCCTATTCTGCCATATTAAGTAAATTATAAATTTCCAATGACTTGCGAAATTTTTAAATTAGAAAATTCATAGTCAAGGATATTTATGCCAGTACCTTATATAATATTTTAAAAGTAATCTGACATCTTTACGATGAAAATATCTCTCTGCAGTATTCTGCCATGTTAAAGAATTCGTAAATTTCGAATAATTTGCGAAATTTTCAAAGTAGCACATTTATACTTAATGATGTTCATCCCGACATCAAAATTGATATTTAAAAGCTTTTTCTTATATCTTTACGATAAAAATATTTCTTTCCTTCACGTCTAAATGAAATTTTGCCCTATTCTCCCATGTTAAGAAAATCGTAAATTTCGAATAACTTCAGAAGTTTTTTTATTAGAATGTTGCAAATAAATAGAGGTCTTGCTAGTGTCATAAATAATATTTTAAAAGTCATAAATAATATTTTTAAACAGACTAACATACTAACGGACTAACAGACACCCTACAGACGGACACCATACCCATTTTTACATTTTGAGATTCCTCACACCTGAAAACGCGTAAAAAGTAAAAAAAAAAAAAAAAAAATGAGGTCAAAAATTTTCACGATTACCTAAGTTCCCCATACCTATTGCATGATGAGGAACTAAAAAAAATCTCATAATTATAATGTATCCATTAGGGTGGTTCGAAAAAATCGATTTTTTTCTTTCGGAATCGCGTTACCTCTCAAAAGTGGTAGTTTAGTATCCTCAATTGGGGAAAAATAAAAAAAAAATTCTAAGTTGACATCTTCAGTTCGCGCACGAGGCTTAAAGTTTAAAAAAAATATGTTAAAAATTGAAATTTTCAAAAATAACAAAATTAGTTTTATTTTTTATTTTTTATAATGCAACAGTCATAAATTGTCAGTATATAGCGTAGTTTGAACCTAAAAAATATTTTATAGCTTTTACATAATATCTTCAGTTCGCGCATACGCCTTAAATTCGGCTAAAATCGCCCAAAATTTGAAATTTACGTGTTTAATATACAATAATACATACGTGACATATTTACGTTTCAAAAGTATTTTTAAAATTCTAAATTTGTTGAATATAACCTTTTATCACAGTATTATACGTACAAGTATAGTTACACACACATTTATATGTATATAATAACATTGCATGTCATAGCTAATTACAAAATGATTTATAGATTTTACCTATTTTTTGTGTCTTTAAGATTCCTCAGATGTGTTGGCAATGTTTTAAATTGAGATTTATAGTCAAATGATGGCATAGTTGACCTTGAGAGCAAAACTGTCTTTATGAAACCATCCCTGTTCTCTTCTCCATATACTTTAGTACAAGAGTCTGTTACGAGCTTTACAATTCTTTCGACACTTTGCGTGTGGCAAGGAAATTTAATTACCTCGAACACTGAGAGAACATTAATATTAATAAGTTCTTCTAGGCTGTGCGCTGACACATTGCTCATTATTCGAGGAGGTGTTAGTTTGCACTTGGACCAATCAATAAGTTCAATGTAATTTGAAGCTGCAAAATTTATGGTGGGTGGTTGAAAAGTTCGCACCGATTTCCCTTTTGGTTCTGTTTTCTTGCTTTTAGCAATCTTCGAAAAGCTAGCTGTCTTACGTGCACTCTCTCATCTAGTACCATTGTAATTAAAAGATTTTCGGGATGACAAAAATACACATTCCTCTAAATGACAGGATGAATTATTTTACGTACCCTGTCAGGCAGCTGTCTTGTCTTCTGTACTAATTTAAACACGTGAACTGCTCCAAACTTTACAGAGGGATGCATTTTAGTTCCAAACCATATTGGAGCGTATATCTTCATAATATAGCTGACCAGCAGTTTAATATCGTCAGAAGGTTTTACTTCAGAAATATATAGTCTTAAGATACTATTTGCACAAGTTAACCACCTAGAGATACTAAGAGATACTAAGAGAACCAGGGTCTTTCACAGCGAGATCTGGCGCACACTTCCTGTCTTGACTGCTCGATAAATATTAAGTAAATACTGTTGGTCCTTGCTTAAGTCAGTTTTGGTCACATTTATCTCCTCACTATTAATCGTTTCAAAATTAGCAACAGGGAGTTTTTTACAGTCAGTCAACTTCTTGACAACGTGTGGGTCCTGTAGTATCACCATCTACACTTTCAAAATGTCTCAACGGAAATTATTCGAACTGTAATAAACATATAAGCCATTGTAAAGGACGACCAAGTTTAAGCTCAAGGTTGCGAATAACACCGTTTTTCCATCCTGTGTTGGTCGCTGTTCCGTCACATCCAACTGCAACAAGCTTAACATAAGCAAAGTTATTGTTTTCTAAAGAGCAAAAGATACTATTAGCTATTTCACTTCCAGTGGCCCTTGGAGGTGTCAAATGTCCCAGATACTTTCCTCCAGGCTCTAAATAACTTTCTTAATGTGTAGTACTTATTATGGTAATCCTTTATCAATTTAACAATACGTTCATGACTGACCGTTGGTATAGAAGATTTACAGTACAGTTCTTCTATTTGAGCAGCAATGCAATCTGAAATCTTTGAAAAAGATTCGTTTTGTACAGATTTTGTTGTTTCTTCAAAACAAGCTAACAAAACATCTGCACATGTGGGTAAAACACTTTGACTTAACGCTTTTGGTGCACCGAAAAACGGACAAACACTTAAGCGTTTGACTTAACGCTTTTGATGCACCGAAAAACGGACAAACAGTTAAGCGTTTAGAAGTTTTCGGGGGTCTCATTATTTATTATTTGGAGAAAGGAGAACAATATAACAAAACTTGAGCATAAAAATCTCCAATAACTTTACAAATTAATCTACTCAAAGCAAAACACGCTGCACTTTGTGATTGACTTACAGTTACAAATTAAAGATGCTATTTGCTTAGCGGCTACTGACTGACTGACAAAGTGAGAGCAAAGCCTTTAAACTATCTACTAGAATGTGTCTACTGTCTAGACAAGTCGGCGGTGGAATAAGAATGCGACTGCGTGTCGCCAGCTTAGCGCTTGCCGGACAATTCCTGTTCGTGTTCAGTTTTTGACATTTTTTTTCAAATTTTAAGCCCCATGCGCGAATAGAATATATCATCTAAAAGTTATAATTTTTTTTTTTATGTTGAAATTACGCTATATACTAACATTTTATGGCTGTTGCATTATAAAAAATTACAAAAAAACTAATTTTATTATTTTTTGAAATTTTCAATTTTTAACATATTTTTTCAAACTTTCAGCCTCATGCGCGAACTGAAGATGTCAACTTAGAATTTTTATTTTATTTTTCCCCAATTGAGGATACCAAACTACAACTTTTGAGAGGTAACGCGATTCTGAAATGAAAAAATCGATTTTTTCGAACCACCCTAGTATCCATGATTATGAATATTTAATCATGAATATCCATAATCCATGTCTATACGTAATATCCAGTTAAAAATGAATACGGATTGTTAAAAGAAATTTCATAGTCCCATGTTATAGCGATAACGCATTTCAAAGTGTAATATTATAGTGTGATCCGAATTTTTATATTATTATTATTATTATTATTATTATTATTATAAGTATTATAAGTATTATTTTTTCTTTAAGACTTTACTGGTCTCATTTTTGGCTTCGGGACAAAATCTTCGCGAATATATATGTTAAATAACTTGCACTTCGCACCCTAGAATTTTCAAAAGAGACAAAACTTTCTAAATACTTTTGTTTGTTTTCGGCATTTATATACAGACACACACATATTCTACGTGTTTATTACTCCGACAATTTTAGTCCTAAATATATATAAAATTCAATGTATTTGTCGAAACGCAAAAATAATTATTAATATTACTGTTAATATAAAATAAAAAATATCCTGTAATATTATTCAGAGACCCTTGAAACAATATAACACTAGCATTTTCGAAAATATCTGTAGTATGTTTCGATAAAATTCAATAAATACAATTCCTTTTATAGTAATATTTTACACGAGAAATAATCAACCTAATGCATCAAGTCAGGAAAAGTAATTTTAACCTCAATAAATATTGAAACAGCTCTGGCGTTCTTAGCTGATTAAAACTAGATGTTCTACTTAATTCGACGCTTAAGATGATTTGGTTGCTATTTATTTCGTTAATAAGCAATGGAAAATTTATTCGCTTCCATTTTTAGCCAGATATAAATTATCCATTGGGTGTCAGAAATCTTGAAAGCTGCCGGAATTAAATTTATATCTTAATTCATGACATAGTAACGCATAATTTAACAGGCAACAATTTGTTCAGCTTTCGAAATTTAATAGTTTTAGCCTTAAATATTCTTGATTCATTAAATACAAATGCGTGGGTGTTTGACTTTAAAAGTAATGTTTTAAAGGAAGCATAAATAAGTTGAATGTTCTTTTTTTTATTTGCAGCTATTTATTATAAATAACCCCATTATGTGAAAGATGGTTAATTCCAATTTCAACTTACGAAATACGGATATTAAATAATATCAAATAATTTATTATCTCTCTGAATTACTTAGAAATATTTTGTGTGCGTTCGTTAGATTGATATAGGATGTATTATGTATTTGCATGTTATAAACTTTTAATTGAAATGTTCTTTTAAATAAAGTCGATTCTGGTTAACGTGAACACTGTTAATGCGAATTGCTTTTAACATGAACTGTTTCCACAGTCCTCGTCAAAATGAAGATTACTTCAGTATGAGGATTTGTTACTGATTGCATGAACTACTGATAACATGAAAATTTTTTTTATCCCCTTTGAGATTCACGTTAACGAGGTTCTACTGTATTGTGTTAAACTAATTATTACATGAAAAATTACTGTTTAGGACTACTTAAAATATGCCGATTACTTGGAAAACCGCCGACCTCCACGCGATGTCGATAACTTGATGGTGTTGCACAGTTTCACACTTTAATGTTAATCTTCTTTTTAAAATTGCTAAATTAACGTTAAAAATGGCTATTACACAGACAGCTAATCACAAATAAGTTACAAAAAAAAAAAAAAAAATCCAGAAGTGTTTGGTTTGAAGAACCCGTATGCTAATCTAATTACATTTTAATAAAAGTTATTTTCATATACAAATAACTGATATAATAAACAAATAACTGGAAAAAATGATAGCACGCCATTCAACATAAGGAAAAAAAAAAAAAAAAAAAAAAAAAAAAACTAGGCATGAGTGCGTTAATAAAACAGCAAGGTGCACTCGTGCTTATTAAAGAATTTAAAGTGACTCTTGTATATGGCATCGATTTTAAATTTCTGAGTAGTGCTGTTATCTAACGAACAGAGAAGAAACAAAGATTTAAAAGTCGATTAAAACAAAGGGAATATATTGAAAAACTGTTATATATATATAAAAAAAATCATTTTAGTGCAAAAACAAAGGACATTAAAAGGTTAAGAAAATATGTGTGAATCACTGATATAAAACAACTCACGATGCAACAAAAATCTAGTAGGAATGATTCAGAAATTATATTCAATAATACATCAGCCATGAATATTCATTTAGAAAGATTGGAGCGCAAAGGTTGATTTTTTATACAATCCGGGCTTTCCGCTTAACGCGCGGATGCTCTGCCACTGAGCTACCCTGGTTGATAACCAGCACTTCATTTCTCACCTGTTGTATCTGCGTTTGCGGACACGTTGATCTTGTCAACGGATATTAAGTGAGAAATGCCGAGCTGGCTATCAGCCAGGGTAGCTCAGTGGCAGAGCATCCGAACGTTAAACGGAGAGCCTGGGTTCGATTCCCGGTTCTGGTATTTTTCACATAGTTGATATAAAAAATCAACCTTTACACTCCAATCTTTCAAAATAAAAAGAAAAGATGCATATTTACAATTTATGTATACTTCTATCGTTTCTAAATTTATAAGCCAATCAAAAAGAAAGATTCTTATTTCTAACCTAATCTTTTTTAAAAATATGAAGTAAATCTAGCTCAAATAAATTTTTTACTCTTAATGATACGACTAGAATTCCCCAAACACTATTAAAGCGTACAGCATTTATTTTATCTAATGAATGTTAAAAATTAAACATATACGATAAAATGTAACAAAATGTTAAGAAATTTACTCATAAAAGTTTGAAACAAATTTTAGTTGGCTTGAAAAGAACATGTATTTCATAAGGCAAATACGTGATGGTTCTTAAAAAGCAAATGTTCTTCACTGGGAGCAGAAAATGTGTTTACAGTGGATTAAAAAGTAAAAAATATATATATGTGAGAGGGTTTATTACACTTTTAGAGGCGAATGTATTAACTACGTGAAATACAGTACAACATGTTTCACGTACAGGATTAAATTTAAGCACAGAACAGTATGTAATGTAGATTAATGCATTACGCTTTGTTGATTTATACGAAGTTCCCTTATTCGAAGGAAAACTACAGGTGTTCTTGAATTTTTAAGACGGTCACGTTTATGGTTAACCACACGTTTTTTTTTTCTAGGAGTAACATCTTCAATTACCTAAGAGAAACGTGTATAATCTCTTAAACCCGTGAGATTGCCGTTATTTCTCTAAGGAAAACTGGCGTATACATTATTACTAAAGCCGGATATTTTTACTTAAGTAGTTTTATTTTAGCTAATTATATTTAATTTTGCGTTTATCTAAAATTTATTTCTCAATTAATTTGTTTTACACTGAGGAAAATATTACTCATGAAATATATTTCTTATTTTACTCAGTATGCGTTTAGTAAAATATTATTAAATATAGCAAGTAATGAAGATGATTAAAAATTAGAAATAAAAATTCATGTATTGTAAAATTATATTTTACTTTGCTACACATTAAAATAATAATAATAATAATAATAATAATAATAAATTGCTGTAAAAATCTGTGGATGCCATTGACCTATACATAGTATTCGTTTATTGCAAAATTATATTTTACTTTGTTTTATAATAATAATAATAATGTTGTTGTTGCTGTTGTAATTAATAATAATAATAATAATAATAATAAAACAAAGTACAATAAAATTTGGGGATACTTTTGATGTAGATGTAACATAAGGTGTATAGTACATCATATTTATTTCTTGAAAAATTATGCTATCGCACTTTGTTCTTATTTATTAAAACTATGAGAGATTTAACTACAAAATACTTTTATAGATCATTTGTTAAATCTCACAAAAGGAAAAAAAAAAGTTTAAAAAAATCGTGATTTTATTTTAAAATTCTGATTCCGTATAAAAAGTTTCTTTTAATGCAAATACACTGTTAAAAAAATTCAACATTGCTGCCAGAAATTATCTGTAATTACAGAAAAATGCGTTTTGTCAGCGTAATTTTTTTCATTTTTCTCAAATTACAGAGAATTTCTGACAGCACAGTTTCATTTTTTTAACAGTGTACAGAGTGAAGTGGTAATTAATCTCGGCGTATTCAGAGCACTGTGTAGTTGTAATTAAAATGAGGATTAAGTCGAAACTTTGTAGATTGATATTTTACAGGATGTGCTGAAAGATTCTGAAAAAAGAAAAAAATCCGTTCGCATGCGCATTATAGTCAAAATGCATGAAACATAAATGTTTAAATAAAACTTTTCCTCTTTGCTAGTGTGTTTTACACTATATTTTGTATTATAAACATACTTTAATAATATTTTTAACTTAAACTATATAATTGAAAAAAAAAAAAAAAAAAAAAAAAAAATAGATTTTTGAGGAAGGGTCCAAAGGATCACTTTACACTCACCTAAGGGCAAAATAATCGTTCATTTAAAAGTAATTGTAAATTGGTTTTTATCTGCAAAATAAAGGATATAAAAGTAATTATGACAATACATAACGAAATAAAATAAGTTTTGCAATCAAATAGCATACATAATTTATTTTATGAAATTGAAAAAACGAAAACAAAAAAGTGTCTCAAATAACTTTAAGAAAAAAAGAAAACAAGAAAATGGAATATTTGAAAACTATGATACAGAAATAATAGATATAATAACAGACCCAAAATATTGTCAGAAATAAATGAAATAATGCCTTTTTCCGCCACATCCGATCCAAATAATGGAATCATAACGATCTACATAATGGATAAACGATCTAATAACTGTTGTCTATTTCAACCATAGATATAGTTTTAAAGACATTGATCAGCGAGAGGGAAAAAGTGAAGCCTTTGTTTGGGGGGAAAAGTCACTCTGATGGCTGCCTTTTCCCGAGTAAATCACACACAGGAATACACACGGATAATTTAGTAAATAAAATTTATGAATGATTTATTTACTAAAGGTGAATGAAAAACTCCAGGTACAGTTTCAAATTCATTTTCCTTTTTATTCTTTTTTTCAATACTCTCTAATGGCTGATTTTAGAACTGTTTTTGGGCATCAAAATTTTTTGCTCGATAACATGGGGATGATAGATCTATATGCATTACTATATCTATGATTTCAACATTTTCAAACACCACGACATTTAAAATGGTTATTTTCACATTTTGAAGCGTTATGACAGGACAAAGAGTGATAATTGTAGCACTAAACGTGAAGAATACAACAATCTGGTTTGCATAAGCGAACGGATTCAGTGTAAATTCTGGGTGTAAAAGTAGGAGAATGAGTGAGTAGCATTCTTTCAATTACGATGGCTGTTAGTTCACCAGAAACTGTAGTTACCAGTGTTACCAGATTTAGACACATTTTATTTAATATCCACCACTAAATTTTAATTGAACGTTTGCTTAATCACTTTGAAGATTAATCGTCCATTTTATTTATCAAATATCACTTCTCAAAATTATTAGTGATTATTGAATGAAATGTCTTTAAATTTGACAGCACTGGTGGTTATCTCGAAAATGTTTTACGAAAACTTGGGTGACGTGACGGACAATGTTCGATAGATCACCATTGGTCTGTCACTGTTCATTGGTTTCACAGAAAGAAATGATAGGACCCCACATAGAACAATATGCTTTATACCGCTAAACAATCTCTAAGAAATAACAAAATTGCCTGTAATAAAGATGTTTGTATTGAAATTTGTAGCTTGTTCGAATTTTGGTGTATATTGCGCCTTTAGCGGTTTTTTTTTTTTTTTTTTAGTACGGAGAACTATTAGTCTCAGTCTACGGATAAAACATTGTCGCCAGTTTTACGATGGTTGGACATTTATCAAAAATATAATTGAATAATTTGTAAGCAATGTTATAATTAAAAAAAAAAAAAAAAGAAAGAAAGAAAGTCCTCCGTAATAAACTAAATTCTGCTTTTGCCAGAATTTCATCAAAATCGTTTTTTTTTTTTTTTTTTTTTTTTTTTTAAGAAAAGAAAATAATAATAATAATAATCAGTTTCGAAACGGACAGTATCCAAAAAGTCGAAGAAACCCTTTTTTAATCATTTATTTTAATTTTTAATTGTTGCCAAAAAAATTTACGAGTTCATTTTAACTTTTTTTTTTTTAATGAAAAGAAATTCACGCTTAAATATTAAAAATTATATAAAACTTTGTGAAAAATTAAACTTGCGGGGCAAAATTGACGTCATTATCGCTGTAAAGTTTTTTTTTTTTCCAGAATTTTTGAGTACAACCTTTAAACTGTCTATATAAAAAATTTCGATCTAATCCGCATTTCAATTACAACTACAACAGAGAGCGCTTAGTAGGCCAAGTTGAATTACAATCACTTTGTACTTTATTGTATGAAAAGTATTTTGAAGCTTTTAAATTAAACACTATATATATATATATATCAATCACATATTTATATATTTTTTATCCATCTCTTTGTCGTGCTACAGCTAGTTGATTTTAAATTATTTATAAATTATATCTTCGTACACGTCTTTCATTATTGAATTAAACAAACAAAACAAACAAACAAAAAAAAATATGCCAAGTTAATCAGTGTTTAGAAACTTTGTATATTTGTTTATTGTATTTGTCGAGTTTATTTAACCTTAATGCAGAGAAAGAAAGCTTTGTTTAGTGGGTGAACGATCTACTTGTAAAATTGGACACCGCTCAGTCCCAAACAGGAAATGTTTTCATAATCAGTGCCACATTTGTAATTCGATCAGGTCGTTTAAAGAATGATTCTTGTAAATAAATTTTTTTTTAAATAAAATACATCTTAACATATTGCAGAGATATTATATTTCAACTACTTATGTTTGTTTACACAAAATGCTTCTGTGACGAACGTCGCTTTGATGTAATAGTAAATATAGTTATATATTTAATTCATTCATTTTCTAATTTTGTTAATTCTTTACCTAAAATTATTTTCAAAAGCAGGAATAATAACACTGGTTTACAGTGGTTCGGTAACAACGGTCAAATTATTATTTTTGTTATTAATTCCAATTTTTATTTAAATATCTGCAAGCAAAAAAGTCTCACCACGTCACATTTTTTGTTAGAGTATCAGAAAATGGCAGTTTTCACGATTTTTTATCATTTTCACAGTATCACAGGTTGTAACCCTTCCTGCTGGCAATCCAGAGTCCTGGCAACCCAGAGTCCCGGCAACCATGTTTGTTCCATTTTTTTTTGTTTAAATATCAGAAAATGGCAAATTTCAATATTTCTTTATTATTTTTACAATACAGTCGACAGCAAAAGTATCCGAGCACTAGCAAATAATTCCGATATTAAAAAAATACATTTAATACTATTTTATTAAATAAATCCTTATCGAATCATTTTCTCAGACTAACTAAGAACATGACTCGGCAAGGATTTATTTAACAAAGCAGTATTAAGTGTACTTCTTTTTAGACAGGGATTATTGCTTCCAGTACAGATTAAATAATCGTAACAAAAAATCTGTACGTGTTACAGAGTTTTCGCTATTATTTTTTAATTCTGCACTACAAAATTAGGTGAAATTAGCTAATTTCATTTTTGTTACCCTCCAAAAAAATTTTTTTTTTGTCGACTAGTGTAATTAAAAAAAAATGTAAATTAAAGAAAGGGTTGAAATTTGAATTTTTGTTGAAGATGGTTTAGCTTATACTTATTAAAATTTTTCACAATATTAATATTACACAGACTTATTAGCTTATAATTATTTAGATTATACTGATTAAACATGTTCTTTAAAAGAATAAGTATCTGTAAAAAGAGCATATGTATTAATATTTCATAAGTAGTTCGATTTAAAATTCTTCTGTTTAGAAGAATATACTAGTTGTGTTACAAAAAGAAAAAACTGAAATATTGCTAATAAAACAAAATTTTAAATAAAACGAATAAAAACTTACCCTAATGGTTTACAAAAATCAAAAAATAACTTTTATTGGTAAATAACATCATTTAATAAAACGTGCAAAATAACTCTCATTTGAATTTTTATTCTAGTTCGTTTCACAAATTTGCATCTGTGGTACTCTGATATATACATACGTTTGTTTGAAAGTAAAATGTTCATAGATAATATCTGAGTAGACGACGAACTTATATAATTAGCAATTTTGTAGTTCAGACAGTTAAAAATTGACCCCCAGAAACTCTCAGGCTCAGTTTGCTTCGATGAAAATGGAAACTAGAATGACACTTGGGCTTAGACCTCAAAATCCCACCTAAAATCTCATCGGTATCCATTAGAAATCTAAAATCCCATCGGTAAAATAAGGGATTATAAGGATAGTCTCACCATTTCAGAATTTGGCATCACGTTTATAACAAACTGTACCAGTTTTAAGTAACTATTTATGATTTTCGTACACACACACACACACATATATATATATATATATATGCAGTCGAATCTCGTTAATGTAAGCACGCTTAACGTGAATTACTTTGAACTGTTTCCACAACCCACGTCAAAATGAAGATTAGTTTCTGAGTTACTGATAACATGAACTACTGATAACATAAACAATTTTTTTATTCCCCTTGAGATTCACGTTAACGAAATTCAACTGTACATATATATATATATTCATATGCATACATAATTTTGTAATATATATATATATATACGAAATTCGTATATGTATGTGACGTATTCTTTTACTCCATGTCACATAATATCTCTAATGAAGAGAGGCTTTCACGAATTAACGAGTCCAAGGATTATAGACAGTCGTTTACTGGCACATCTTGAACATCTTACAGGTTATGGTCCATGATTTAAGTCTGAGCAGGTGGAACCGAGTCCATCGGAGCCGAGGAGAACGGCGGCAGCCGTGATTACATCGCGTTACAACCTGGGGCTGTTATTTTGACGTGATTTTACTAGACAAGAGCACAAAAGGAGAGAGGCCTCATCCTCGCGCGTTTTCTGTTAAATATCGGCATTTTTAGCGCGAAACCTCACCCTTCCTTCGTCTAATCATTGGCTATTAACTTAATGATTGACAGCTTAGCTGAGGTCCAGATTTCCGGGATGAATTAATATGCATCACTTAACCACAAGAAATTGAAAGTTGCATTTGTTCAGCACTATTTTATCCTAAAATTCGTTCACTTTTATGACTTTCGCGTTAGGATCGTGCATTGTAATAAAACTTACTTTACAGGAGAAACTTTAGAATTAATTTAAGTTCAGAATTTTAATGGGATTTTCTTTAAGTTATTGCTCACTATTAATTTAAAATAATAAAATAATAATCTAAAATCTTACCTCTCTTTATCCTTTCATGTATATATATATATATATATATGTAATTTTCACATATATATATTTGTAAAATATCTAAAATTAAGAATTATAAGACATTTTTTTGCTCTTAAATTACGGTAGGAAATGGTGTCACAATAAACATTTATGTTTTTCTTACAGTATTAAAATTATTTGCAAACGAAATACTTATGAAACATTTAGATATATATCTATATAAGAATGGGTTAAAAAAATGTTTTTACAAATCTTTCAATTGACTTTTTAGGTCTGGATTTTTTAAATGAGAAGACTGTTCCAGTATTAGAGAAAATGGTGGATACAGGAGAATCTACTCGTAAGGCAGTGCCGGGGGATGAGTGAGTACTATTTATTCTCTCAGGATTTTTTTTTTTTTTTGCTGAATTTTTCGTTCAGTGCTGAGGAAGAAGAATCAAAGTGAATTTTGTAAATAACGTTGATAATGTTATACTACATAATAATTTTAATAATTTATAATGGTGTAATATATAATAATAAGAAAAGAATGTATTTTTACCAGAGCAATCATGAGGCAATAGAATTTTGTTTGGCAAAGAAAAACATAGTTCAAACTGTCAGGGGTATGGCCTAAATGGAGTCCTTAAACACAGGAATGCCGTTAGTAGAAAAGAAACAATACACTTCAAGGGTTATGGAAAACTTTTTTAACAAAAATACAAAAATATGTAGTTACATTGAAAGCAGTGGTAGTGACAAGAGAAAAACAGGAGCTTCATGAAACAAACACCTTACAGATGGTTAACTTCACATTTTGGAAATATGTTTTTTTTTCTTCACCAAACAAAATTCAATTTTCTCAAGATTGTTCTGGAAAAATATCACGTCATTCTGATCAGTAGTTTTAAAGTTAGATCGTTTTGAAATCGCAACTTTAAATATAATCAGTACATAGCCTCCTAAACTAGATGCCTTACGCGTGGCTCGAAAACTTGGCAACAGCTCAAGTGGTAGACAGCGCCACCTGGTACAGATTGTACGATTTTTTTATTCAACTGTCACCAGTAATTTTAAGAAGTAGTATATGATATATATAATTGGTGTTTCTTCGATTCTATTCGCCTTTTATGTATATCAAATCCCACATTTAAAAATTGTTAGTGGCTGTTGAATAAAAAAGTCACGCAATTGGTACCGGTGGCGCTGTCTACCGATTAAACTGTTGCCAAGTTTCCGAGCCACGCGAAGGCATCTAGTTTAGGAGGCTATGATCAGTATATATATATATATATATATATATATGTAAGTCGTGTATTTCTTGCTCCTTGCTTGTAATCGTGGAACACACAAGGAAAACAGTCTTGCTGGAACATCTCTTTACTGAAAACCCATTTCAGGGTTGGGGATCCGAGTCCGCTAAGGTAAGGAAAATCGATGGGGTATTGAAGGCGACCCCGACCGCATAAAACGAAATTTGCCTGCGCCCGACCTCTCACGTTAACTTTCAAATTCGGCGTCGGAGCTTTACTAGATTTTACTGGAAAGAGAACTAATCAAGGAAGATTCCTAATTTTGGCGTGTTTCATCTTTTATACTTGTAATTTTGGTGTATTTTTGGCGTAATCTTAAACTCCTCCCTATTTCTTTTATTGTCTACATTATTTAATAACACACCACTTCTTTGTTTCTTATTGTCTGTAATTTCGTGGTTGCTAGACATCATGACGCCGGTAATCGTCAAATCGCCAAGTCATTAACCCAATATTTATAGCTTTATATTTGACATAATTAATCAAACCCTAATTTATAATCGTAAATCCTTTATTTCTTTTAACATCGTTCATTTAATTTTTGTATTGAATCTTTCCGGCGCCAGATACTCATTAAACTTAATTTATTACTCATTTAACTTAACTTATTGACATGTTTATTCCAATTTACTTCACCAGATTTTTTTATTCTCATCATTTTCAAATGAACGCGATTATGAATTTCTATTTTGTTTTTTCTATTATTTAAAAGCTACTTACAGCCTTATAAAATTTCCTTTAATTCATTTTGCAATATTAATTTGCAATATGGAAAGAATACTCTAAAATATGAAAATAATAATTTAAAATATAAAAATACTAATTTAATTCTTACCTCTTTTTTGTCCTATTATATGTATATATGTGGGATGGCGAACTATTGTGGGCGTTAAACAGAAAACTAATACTTATTTACTATTAATCACTTAAAATTTAATGAATGGTTAAATCATAATATACAATATTTACAAGATTATAGTTTAAATTAAAATTAAACGGCCGACTAAAACAGTCACATTTGCAAGTCAAAGTTCACTTTCAATAGTTCACTTTTAGCACAGTTCTCGTCAAAATAAAACGACGTTGAAATGAGAACAGTTTTCTCCGTCAAAACGCTAATAGCCGTCTCATCCAGGTTCCAACGTCGACTCATCCAGATCCGATCGTCAACTAAACTCTCACCGGCCAGTGCTCTCAGTTCCCGTCTATGAAGATGCGAGCTCCGGAAATGACGTCCGTCTGACATCACGGCTACGTCATTCCTTTAAGATTCTACGCTCGCCGTCTGTAGTGCTAGTTTCAGAATCAAATGTTAGGGAAAGCAAGGTGCCGATACTACATATATATATTATTTTAACTTATGCTTCAGAAACTTGTACATTAACACGTATAGCTATACAAAAATTTCAAACAACCCAGAGAAGCATGGAGAGATGCCTGTTAGGATCATCCGAAGAGACAAAAAGCGAAACACTTGGATTAGGAAGCAAACCAAAGTTACTGATGTTCTTTCTAAAGTCAGGAAGTTAAAATGGAGCTGAGCTGCACACCTTGCGAGAAGAAATGATGATGATGGACCACCAAAGTTTTATTATGGATACTAAGAGATGAGGAAGAGACCACTTTGTCGTTGGAGAGATGAAATTGTGAAGTTTCGAAGAGCGGAATGGAGAAGAATTGCAGAAGATTGGGCAGTTTGGAATCACATAGGAGAGGCCTTCATCCTACAATGAATTGATAAAGGCTGAAATTCATGATGATGAGGATGATCATGATGATACACATACACAATATATATAGTATATATATATATACTGCTGTGTTACTTTATGTTAAATGTCATAAAAAAATATTTCTCTAAGGAATAATATCTAAGCCAATGTAAACATATCTCTTTCCTATATAAAAAAAAAAAAAAAGAATTAACTACTCATAAATAATTTCTATGCATCGGAATAAAAGTTAGAAAATATTGAATGTTGAAAACTTACTTATTGAATTGCAAATTCTTTGAACTCATAACATGAAATGTTTTTTGCTTTCTTTACACCTCAACTTAAATGCAAAAGCAAAGGAAAACTGAAATTAAAGGGTGAAATATTTATACTTTTTATCCTTTGTTGCAATATAAATTTTAAAATCTGTCAGTCTTACTCTGAAGTGAAAACATGCAGCATTTCCATATTTAATAATATGTTTATTTCTTAAAAATAAGAGATTTTAATTTTATGTGCCTTGTTCAGAGTGGAAGATGTGAAAAAACTTTATTTTTATTCACTTTATTTATTATTTTTTTTTTTTCATTGTATTTTTTCACAGAAAATATTTTTCTCATAAAGTAAAAAAAAAAAAAAAAAAAAAAAAAAATCTTTATATGACACTCTTATATAATTAAGAAAATGTAAAATAGTTCAATATGGTCTTGAATTTTTGTTGGAGAAAGATTTAAATATGATGAAAAAAAGAATTCACTGATTTCTAATTTATTTATTTACTTATTTATTTATTTATTTTTTTTTTTTTTGAATAATTTAAAGCAGAAAATATTTTTTAGATAAAGTAAGAAAAAATATTTTTTAAATTTCTTTTTCACACAAAGGAAACTATTTCAAAATAATCTTGATTTTTTATTGACGAAAATTTTAAATCTGTTGAAAAATTTTTTGAAATGTTTGATTTAAAATACTTTAGAAGTTTTTTTTTTTTTTTTTCAATATTTAATTAATGTGAGATGAGTTGGAAGAATGATACATAAATAGCTGGCATACGGTGTATCATCATGCCGTGCAAATGAAGTCAGTAGTTGTCTACTCAAGATGGCTGCCGCAAAAACAGTTAAGGCTACCACAGGAGCCATATTGAGTTGACCGAAACGTTGGTTAGTACTGTGTTGCTTTATTTATTTTTTTTTTTTTTACAGCTGTGAGATCTACATTTACAATTTCTTTCATATTGAGGACCGCAGTAACCCAGTCACAAGTGCACAGAGCTCGTAATTGGAAGATTGCGGGTTCGGTACCCGAGCCAGTCAAAGACCGTCATGTACACTAATGGTGGCTGGTACAGTCGGTAACAAAAGTCTCCGAACACTAGCGAAAATTCCTATATAAAAAAGTACACTTAATACAGTTTTGTTAAACGAATCCTTGTCGAATCCTGTTCTTAGTCAGCCTAAAAAAGGATTCGATAAGGATTTATTTATCAAAACTGTATTAAGTGTACTTGTTTTACATAGGAATTTTTGCTAGTGTTCGGAGACTTTTGTTATTGACTGTACATGTAAAATATCATCCATATTCCCATCAAAATTATGCCTCTGGGGGTTACCGAAGCGAGGGAACCATCTCCTCCGTAGAGGATCAAAATTGTAATGGCAGTTTCTGGATCACCTCTAGGAGTGAGTCCCAGACCATCTCAACTGGACATTGCGCAGCACTAGTGCGATGTAAGACCCAACCCACTAACAAACTTTCATACTTGAATGACCCATATCGCATGATTTCACAATAACAATGTATTTTTTTTTTTTTTTTTTTTTTTTTATAACTGTGTTACTTAATGATTTGTGGAGTTACTAGTTTGGATTTCATGTTTTTCAGACATTCGCACAAACATCCTCGCGGAACCAAAGCGGGAAACCGGATTAATCAAATTTCTGGTGATGTGGTTTTTTAGCTGCCATTCGTGGGGAAGGGAGATTTCCTCCTTTAACAAACCTTATGCTGCGGTAATTGGCATGGAAAACTTGAATTACTTTTGTAAAATTCTGCAAGGAGCAGCAAAAAGTATTGTCCTTTATTGCAAACATGTCCAAAAGTTCAAGGGTCACCTTTCCTATAAGGGATAATTTACGACATCTCCCGTGCTGGACCAGTGATGATGTTTCAGCGAAGCTTTATATAATTCCTCCAAATGAGATGATATAATTAGTGTGAGATTAAAGAACTCGTGAGGTTCTCGTCATAGATCATGAAAATAGTATGGCCAATCAATTGAAAGATTTTTTCCTCACTGAAGAGCCATTCACCCGTCTAACGACGAGAACTTCATTAACTCTTTTGTCGACAAAAAGGAGGGGTTTCTTTCGTGGTATAAGGCGCGTTATGTTTCAGTGGAACAGCGGATATTTCTGAAATTACTTTTCTTACTAGTCGAAATTGCTCTGCGGATTATTAAAATGTCCTGAAAAGCAATATCCTTCTAAATGAAAAGATCTTAGTGGATAAAAGTGGTAATTTGAACAAGATAATTCATTGATTCACATCTCTTACTCAATAAAGGATTGGTCTATGCAGAATCAAGTTATTCAGCTCACAGATTGTCACACAGATAGGACAGTGAAGCTAAAACGCGAACCGGAAATATAGTAGCACTACTAGTGTCAACAGAAAGGAACTATATGTGTTAAGTCTACATGAATAGCATCTTTGATCAAAAATTGTTTTTCTATTTCGCGAGTAGTTAGTAGCAGGTTAGTATGGGAAGTTTTCATTTTCTTCACTTTCTATTGTTTTTGAATTCACAAAATTATCCTCAAAACATTCACAGCTATTCTTCTAAGAAATAAAAATTAATTTTTATAAAGTTTAAAAATATGCTTTGTCAAACATATTAATATTCAAGTACAAATTAAAATTACAAACAATAATTCTGAAATAGCAGTATGAAATCATTAAATACTTAATGTTGCTTGGTATAAATAATACAAAATGCTTTAAAATGAAAAAATATTTTTATTAAATGTATATTTTCAAAATTTATTTTCTTAATATTTAGCACTTGCTTCTTAAAATAAATTGCTTTTGACAATCAAACTTGTAAACAATAATAAAGTTGCCAAACGAAAATGTATGTGCATTTTTCTTTCCTTCACTTTTTCTACTACTTTTAAATTCACAAAATCATAACATTCACAGCTATTTTCTAAGAAATCAAACTAATTTTTGTTATGTTTGAAAATAAATTTTGCCAAACACATTCATGTTCAAGTGTACAAATTAATATAACAAACTGTAATGCTGAAATAGCAGTATGGTATGAAATCTTAAATATTTAACATTGCTTGGTTTAAATAATACAAAATGCTTTAAAATGAAAAAAAATATTTCTGGTTTATGTTTTTTTCGAAGTTTATTTGCTTAATATTTAGTACTTGCTCCTTAAAATAAATTGCTTTCGAAAATCAAGTTCGTGAACAATAACAAAATTGCCAAACGTAAACATCAATACAATGGTTAGTTGGTTGGATGTTGGGTTTAACGTTGCACTAATAATACAATATGAACATAGATACAATAAAAATAAGACGAGCTATTGTGTAAGCTGGAGAGCTTGAGAAACTTACAGCCGTTGACAATAGGGTCGTTGCAGTCAAATTTTGTTTACTGAAGAATATACGGGAGTGTCCTATCTGTATAATAATCTGTGATTCAGCTATAGAATGGCCTGACATCTGCCCAGACCTAAATCAATCCAATTGATAATTTCTGTGGAGCTCTCGCACGATAGTTGTATGCCCATGGTCTTCAGTTTTCGACTATTCAGAAATCAAAGCAACAAGTTGAGCAGAGTTGGTACTCATAGCAGCCACGTATTCTCCAAACTCTAGTTCTAAGCATGTCCGATAAACTGAGAAAAATATATTTATGCCGCCTTTCTTTATAATTAATAAGTGGTCATTTTCTAGATCCTTTAACTAGAAAAGTAGATTTCTGATCCATGCGCATAAGTCACGCCAATAAACCGAATAGACGAAATGATCGAGAATTTCTAGTCTACACATTTCTAGATGGTGAAACAATATTCTGAATATTCTAAATATTCTGAACCTTTTGTATGGCGAGAAATTCTCGCTTGATTATCCAGAATTGTGTCATAAGCCACGATTATCGTTGCTGAAACCCGCCTCTTATGTGCTCGCATTTATTTGGAGATATTTTCAAATAGGTTTGACCTCGATAATCTAGGCAAACTCTCTAGAATTCTAATAGGGGTTTCTAGAATTCGCTTTCAAAGGGGACTATAATTTATAATGTTGACATGGAACTATTTTTTCTAGAGCCATAATTCAGATTCTACATGTCAGTTAAAGAATTTTTTCTTAGTGTAGGATTTGCAAGGTAATTCAAAGGAATGGATCAAAATTTGGTTTTTAATACCAAATACTCCAACAGTCTTTATATGTTTGAGACAGCATGTTTTGTTCCCAAATTCTTATGTACTTACTCTCATTCACTACCGTATGTTTGTGAATCTCAACCAAATAAAAAATGCGCCTCTATTTTAAGGTAAATACAAGCTCTTACATTTGTCTCTGTGTGGCTCAGTTGGTGAGAGCGCCGTGTTAGTAATCCGGTGGTCTCGCGTTCCATACCCTGAAGGTCCGGAGTGTTAATTTTTGCAGACAATTAGTAGAAAAGATGTCAATTGATAATAGAAAATTTATCGTTGACTACACAGTATTCTAAGACTTTTTGAAGAGTTTTTTTAAGAACCCTTTTTCTTACATCTCTTTTTAGAAGCAAAAAAGAGTATTTTGTGGACTACAAACGCCCTCTATTGGGCGGAATATTCACTAAAATGTCAATTGAACAATTAACAATACAAAATAAAAATTATTAGGAAAAACACATAAACATTAACCAAATCAGTAATGTGAAGTTATAATATAAAAAAATAATTTAAAAAAAAAAGGTGCCTCAAACGAATAATTAAATTGCAGATATTGGTCCTTAACCAGAAAATGAAATCACAAAACTTATAGGCAATCGTGTGGTGCTGCCATCTGTTGCGAATTTTAAGAAATAATTTCTCTTTTCTTAACACAGTTGATATTTCCCCAATTTTGGTTAATAAACAAAATAGTTAGATTTTTTTTGCAAATTACATTTTATTCTAATTTCGAAAAGATTTGTATGACACGCTATAATAAGAATTTGGGTTTTTAAGGTTTTTTTAAATATATTATTTTTTATTTTTTTACAAAATTTCTATGAAACTTATTCTAGATTTCTTTGTTGTATTACACTTATATTCTGATTCTATGCATTTTTTTCATGATTATTGCTTCTTTTTTTGAACTATTATTAAAAAAAAAAAATGTCATGTCTCTATATTTTTTGAGACGCAATGTACTGTGTTATTCTATGGGGAAATTTGTTTATAGAATTTCCTATTACCCAATGTATTATTTAAATTCCGTTTTAACAATTATAACTTTTCACAACCGTTACTTTTGTTGTTGAAATTAATTTTCTAAATTTTAATATTTTGTTTTAGAATTGAAAAATACTGCAAATGATCTAAATGCATTTTGGCTGCAATTTATATCTTCAAAATTAAATATTACGATTTTAAAGCTAAATTTTGAGTAGCAATAAATAAATAAATAAAATAAAACTAATTTATAAGTTATGTCCTTGATCAGTTATGAATCTCATGTGACAACTGAATTAAAATAATAATAATAATACATTTAGTAATGTGTAATTTCCCTAGAGAATAACATAGGATTTCGTTGCTGGAGACGTGTAAATTGTTACAGATAGAGAAGAACCTTCAAAAGAAATTTTTTTTAAATATAGAAGAAATTTGAGAATGTTTTATTTAAAATTATTTTATATATTTTCATCCATTTGAAAAATATATCTTAAAGAAAATTCACGAAAAAGTCAATTTCCAATAATCATTAATAAAAATTTTGTAAGCAACCACCATAAAATGCATGTTCGAAAGTATACAAAAAGTATGCAAAAGTATACAAAAAAATTCTTTCAGCAACTCAAAGAATTTTTTGTATACTTTTGCAGTTCAAAGTATTGATTTCCATACCAGTTTCTCAATGATTTTGATGACTGCTGGGCCGAAAAGCAGCCGTTTTTTAAAAACAAAATAATAAAATCACAAAAGGGCATTTTTAAAAAAGAAAAGCCACAAAAAGATACGGAAAAGCTTCTAATAGAATTACGATGCAGATTTATGACTAGTACTTGGAAAACTCAAAAAGGGACCACACATACTGAGCCCCTCAGGCGACTGCCACGAAGCCCCTGCTAAGTCTTAAGTAATGCATTAAGAAATCTAGAAGCAAGCAGATTGGTGCAAACCTGGTCCAATCAGAGAAAAAACCAATAAAGAAATTACAAAGTGAGACTCAAGCACCCAATAAAAAAAAAAATACAAGTGAGAAGTCGTTCCTTCACATATATGATTTTAATTACAGTTTTAAATAAATGCAGTAAGTAATTACTATATTATCAATAAATTAAATGGCTAATAAAAATAGCTAACGATTTTCCAAATTACTTTATATCTATTCCCATTTGTCTCTATATATAGATATCTTAATTCTAATAATATTTTATCCGTTGAACGATTAAATAAATCTTCTGAGAACAAAAACATATTCTTTAAAATAAATAATTTATTTCTAATAGTCATCTTTTTATATGACATCTTTTAGAATTATAATCTCTCCTAAATCATTTAATAAATAAAACATAAAAAATATTATTTTCAGTTATAAACCGTTGTATACATAATTACATTTTCATTCTTTTAAAATTACGCAAGTCCACTTTGTTATAAATAAATTAGGCTATAATTTCCGTTGTAATATCATTAAAGGGTAATTTATACATTTTTTATGACAGGATGTGCAATAAATTGTAGTCTGACTGTCTCCCTTATTCAACGGCTTTCTGGCGATAAAATTTGGCATAGATGATTGGCGTTAATTCTTTAACGGACTTGCTAAATTCAAAATATTTATATTAATTTGATCTAGAAACAATAGAATATCTTTGGCTGTAAAATTTGGCACTTTTTCGAAAATCTTGGCGTAATTCCGCAGTATGGTCTGGATTGCGACTCAGTCAACTTCAGAATCCGCTCCTAAACTGACTTGAACAACACGTAATCAAATAGCCCTCTCTCTCTACCTGAAAATTTGTTTTACACCACCTGAATCTCTCAAAGATAATATTTTTATGTAACTTGTCAATTAAACTATAGAATAATTTTTAGTCCATAGCTGTGATGTTTATCTTGAAAATAAAGTGCTGTCAGTTAAGAAGATTGTTTTTATTTACGGCTTACTTTATCTATTTTCCTGGTGTATTGCGGTTATTCATCTTGTTTGCTTAAGAACAATTTCCATGTGAACTTTAGCGCAAGAACTTCATCATAACAAGAATAAAACCCCCACAAAAAATTATAATGAGAGACCTCAAGGAAAATGATAAGAAATTTTCAAAAGTAGATTCTGTCGATTGTCTTCATGCTGAAACCATGTAAAAGAATTCTGTTTACTGCCTCATCGTTATGACTTAGGTCATCTACGCTAAGAAGTGCTCGCCATTTGAGCTTACTGTAAAAAAAAAAAAAAAAAAAAAAGGCCGAGCCTTGGCCATGATGAAATTATATAAAATTATGTAGTGCATTTATTAAGCGTCAAAAAAAAAAAAAAAAAAAAAAAAAAAAAAAAAAAGAATGAATTAAGTGCCTAAGAAAAACATTTAAAGAATTGTTCCAAGTGATGATCCACCTGTCATGCCCTAGCTGCTCCCCAGCATCTGATCTGGTGAGAAAACTCATTTTATTCATTGGTCAGTAATTTTTAAGCAAAACGCATGTTAAACACATGCCCGTTTCTAAGTACTCATCTTTATCCTCTTTCGATGCAATTGATATAATTGTGATTAAGAAGGTGATCATTGTGATCCCATATATGTTATGTATTTTGAAATTATGAAAATCATCAATCAAACTAATATTGAAAAATGGAAATTTAATAAAGAAATTAATTAAAATTATATGAGTCTGGAATTATTTGATAAGAGTAATTTTACTTATTAATAATCATATTCCTTTTCAGATTAATGTTCACATCCTTAATTAGGTTAATTTTAGGGCATTTTACAGCGCATGCCCGAATACCGAATTGATATTTAAAATATACTACCACTTAGAAGTCACCATAGATATAGTAATAAGACATAGATTGATCAGCGAGAGGGAAAAAGTGATACCTTTTTTTTTTCGGGAAAAGTCACTTTAATTACTGCCTTTTCCCAAGTAAATCACACACAGGAATGCACACGGATAATTTAGTAAATAAAATTTATGAATAATTTATTTACTAGAAGTGAATGAAAAACTCCAGGTACAGTTTCAAATTCATTTTTCTTTTTATTCTGTTTTTCAATACTCTCTAATGGCTGATTTTAGAACTTTTTTTCGGAATCAAAATTTTTTGCTCGATAACATGGGGATGATAGATCTATATATATATTACTATATCTATGGAAGTCTCCTTAGAGCCACGGACGTAAGGGTAGTTTAATTTGGCTTGTTTCCTCCCAACAATGACAAAGGAAGAAATAGTACAATGTTATACAATAAAGAAAATAATTCGTTAAAATTTTGCATAATAAATGTACATAAAAATTATTAATCTGAAATATGACGAATGTGATTTAGATCCCTTTAAAGGAAAAACTTTTGTAAAACAACATGAATCTCTTAATAAAACTTTTCCTCTTTGCGAGCGTGTTTTACACTATATTTTGCATTATAAACATACTTTAATAATATTTTAAATTTAAATTAAATAATGGGAAAAAAAAAAATAGATTTTTGAAAAATGATCAAAAGGATCATTTTACACTCACCAAAGGACAAAATAATCGTTCATTTAAAAGTAATTGTAAATTGGTTTTTATCTGCAAAATAAAGGATATAAAAGTAATTATGACAATACATAACGAAATAAAATAAGTTTTACAATCAAATATCATACATAATTTATTTTATGAAATTAAAAAAAAAAAAAAAAAAGTGTCTCAAATAACTTTAACAAAAAACGAAAACAAGAAAATGGAATATTTGAAAATTATGATACAAAAATAATAGATATAATAACAGACCCTCAATATTGTCAGAAATAAATTAAATAATGCCTTTTTCCGCCACATCCGATCCAAATAGTGGAATCATAACGATCTACATAATGGATCAAAACTATTCATATAAATGAATCATTTTACCCGACAACATGGCCATTCATTTTAGGAAGACGAACAGAAACATAACAAAATTACCAAGTGTAATATACACCTAAAAATATGTTATTAAGTAAAATAAGTCATATTTCTGAACATGAAAGATTGTGTATCTAATTAAATAGGAAAGTTAGTGCTTAACTTATAACAGACTTTATAAAACCCACATTCTCAAAGAAATCCATTCAGACTTGCAACGCTGCAATCGCTTGAATACCGCCATTGCTTCTTCTTCACTTGGTACAACTAGTTCAGGGCACGAAATTTCAACTTAGATTACACACGCTGAAAGAAAAAATTTTCTCGCCACAAAATATTATTATTTTAGGGTAGGTGCTCCAGTAATTGACATCTGTCAAGAAATAATCAATAAATAAGAAAAAAAAAAAAAAGAAAAGAACATATAAGAATACATATAAGAACTTTAACATTGTATGTCAAGCATTGGAGCACAGGGTGCCAATAACTGGTAAAATGAAAAATTAGCAGTGTCAAACACTGGAGCATAGGATGCTAATTACTCGTAACGTGAAAAAATAGCAGTGTCAATTACTGGAACATTGAGTGGGTGTAAAATAAAAATTCATAAAAAAAAAAAAAAAAAAAAAAAATATTATTAAATGTATACATTTTAACATATATGTGGTTCTGAAAGTCTTTCATGCCATACGTATTAACTTAAGATTTCCAAACATAATTTCTGATGACTAAAACATTAAAAACATCAGAAATTGCTCTAAAAGTGGCAATCACTGGAGCACTTACCCTACTCTATTTTTTAAGTGTAAGTTGACCAGATTTTTTTATTGGAAAAAGAGGAGAAATTACGCAATGTCTTATTTTATAAGAAAATAGAAGACATTCAATTTGTAAAAAGAGATCATTTTAGAGGACACAAAATTGAATGAAAATGATTATAAAAACCGATTCAAAGCTACTTTACACAAGTAATGGAAACATTTTTATCTCAATCGATGAATTTGGATCAGTACACCTTAATTTAAATTAATAATATGTGGATACGAGAGGAAAAATCCCTAATTTTTATAGTTGTCAATGGCCTAGCACATATTTATGCTAGTTTCTGAGAAAACCACGGAAATCTCCTAACGGCTAAGCCAACGAGCGCGACCAGGTATCGAACCCAGCGCCTCATACATACCAGCTTCGAGGATAGAACCTCTCGGTCACTGGTGGGCCTATTTTTATGAGGAATATTTTTCATGAAAAGTGAGAACACACGTCAACCCACCGTATATTAACCGGATCACCACCTTCTTAATGATTTCGCGACAATTTCAATTGTGATTCTGTCTTATGGATCAAAGAACTGTACAAATATAGAGAATACTTTCATTTCTTTGAGATTCGAAGAATCTTAATAGACATAAACCAAACATGCTTTGGCGAGTTTATTAGAAAGTTGTTCTTTTGCGAACCTAACGCAGAAAAAATTTTAGTGTTCACCGTTCGATACAACCAACAGCCGACTGAGCTTCCCAGTTTTGCGAATTTTTTTTAATTAAGGACTAAATCCTTTTCATTTGAAAAAGAGGACTTTGTAGTCCTATAAAGTTTTTTTTTTTTTTTCGTTTAAGAGGGCAGAGCGTTGAAAAAGAAGACTGTCTTCCTAAAACAGGGAATGTCTTTGTTTGGTCATCTTACCTAAGATTAGCATGATTTTACGTTTTTACATCTATATATATATTTTTTTGGAGCACTGTAAGAGTTCTATCTACATTTAGACCGAAATTTTACTCGCCACAGTAAAGTTTCCACTCGCCAATGGCGAGCTGGCGAGCGGAAATTTCGCGCCCTGAACTAGTTTATATGTTACCCGGTAGATAGCGCTACCTGTTTCGAAGAAAACATGTGTGGATCGTTTCGTCTGCTAGGACCATTTTAGACTACTTTCCCTGACATAGTTTTGAAAACTTACTTTCAGAATTGGGAATTCTTTAAATTCATTTATATGTCAATAGATAAACAGGAAATAGTTTTAAATTCATTATTCCTGATTTTAAACTTGAAAAAAAAAAGTATAAAGGAAAATGTAAATTAAATTGTGAAATGTCTTTCTGATTTTTTGATTGTTGCAACATAATTTTTAAAGTTTTTCAGTTCACCCCAGAAAAAAAATAAATACTTGCAGAATTTTCATATTTCATATTTTTTTTCTGCTTCAAAATATGAGAATTTTTTTTTTCCTAACTTGTTAACAACAAGAGGTTGAAATTTTATTTTTCCTAAAGTGTATTTTTGTATAGAAAATATTTTTCGCTTAAAGTAAGATAAAAGTTCTTTCTTTATAAAACTTATAATTTCAAGAAAATGAATTTTTAGGTTGAGGAGAAAATTTCAAAAGTATTGAAAGAAAGTTCAAAATATTTGATTTAAAATTAATCATAATTTGTATTTTTTATCTTTAGTTGACAAATATAATATCGCATAAAATAATTCACTGAAAACATAAAATCGAATAACTGAGCTTAAAAAATATTGTAAGCAAATACCATGTAATGACTATGCACGCAAGTAGATTTTTTGACTAAAATAACTCATGACGTCTTTTAGCCATGAAAGAATTTTTGTGTGCTTTTGCAGTTTAAGGTATTTGATTTGAACGACGTTTCACAGTCATTTTTACTACAGAAGAACTAGTACAATAATTCACAGGAAAAAATACATTGTTACTTTTTCTTCAGATTAGATATAAGTAAATTTAAACAAAAGTTCTTATTCTTAGTTGTAATATCGTATAAGATATGCTCAATAATGTGTATAGAAATATAATTATCTTCTCTGTCTATCCCAGTTTGAGATATAACAATTTCATGTAAAATTTCAATTTTTACTTTCCGAACACTATAGTGAGGAAAGTATTGTAATCATGTCAAAAATCCGAATTGGAGATTTTGATGTTTCTATACGTTTCCAGGTCCCCTGAGTCCGTTTCCACTATTTTTGAGATGATGTATGTATGTGTGTGTGTATGTGTGTATGTGTGTATGTATGTGTGTATGTCTGAGAGTGAACACGCTAGCGTCTAAACGCTTTGTTCGAATAAGTTGAAAGTTGGTACGTATATTGTAAGTCACCATAGTACGAACCCTATAGATTTTGGTGAATCTAGCACTTATAGTTTTTTTACAGGGACGCAAAGAAAAATTCTTTATCATTATGGCCTATGGGACCAAAATCTTAAAAGTGCGATAGCATGTAAACGCCTTATTCAATTGAGCAAAAACTTTATACACATATTCTAGGTCACAGATACTCAATCTGTATAGATTTTGGAGAATCTAACACTTATAGTTTTTTTACAGGGACACAAAGAAAAATTCTTTATCATTATGGCCTATGGGCCTAAATTTTTAAAAGTGTGATAGCGTCTAAACGCCATATTAATCTGAGCAAAAAATTTGTACACATGTTATAGGTCGCATTTGCACCAACTGTATAGATTTTGGTGAATCTAGCACTTACAATTTTTTTTACAGGGACACAAAAAAAAAATTCTTTATCATTATGGCCTATGAGACCAAATTTTTAAAAGTGCGATAGCATCTAAACGCCTTATTCAATTGAGCTGAAAATTTTTATGAATATTATAAATCACTGTTGCACTAACTATAAGCATTTTGGTGAATCTAGCATTTATAGATTTTTACAGGGACACAACGAAAAATTCTTTATCATTATGATCTATGGGCTCAAAGTTCAGTAGCGTTAAATAAAACCTCGTGTGATATATGGAGAAAAATACTCAAACACTCTATTATGGTTTTCTCTCTTTTGTTTGTTTAGCAACTCCTCTTTCTTTATTTTATCTACAAACTGTTAGTTACTCAATGTTCGGAAAGTCGAGTGAGTCACTCCAGATTTTTTAGATGCAAAAACAATTATGATGAAAAAATAATTTTGATGCAGAAATAACACCTGTCGATGCATAAGGATTTTTTATTTTATCTTATTTTTTCTTTTAAGCATAATGCTTGTATGCGTTAATTCACAATTGGCATATTATGTTTCTACATTAATGTTTCTACAATTGGCATATTACACTGAGAAAAAAATGTGTAACTGACATCTAGAATCTAGATTGTGGTTCTAGAAAAAATAGTTCCATGTCACCCTTATAAATTCTAGTCCCCTTTGAAAGCGAGTTATAGAAACCTCTATCAGAATACTAGAGCGTTTGTCTATATTATTGATGTACAACTTATTTAAAAATCTCAGAAAATAAATGCGAATACAAGAGGCGAGTTTTAGAAACTATAATCTAGAAAATTCTAAAAAATCAAGCGAGAATTTCTCGCAATACAAAAGATTCAAAATATTTAGAATATTTAGAATATTGTTTCACCATCTAGAAATGCATAGACTAGAAATTCTCGATCATTCCGTCTATTCAGTTTATTGGCGTGCCTTATACGCATAGCTCGAAAATCTGTATTTCTAGTTTAGGGACTTGAAAATGGACCATTTATTCCTTCTAGATGAAGACGGTACATTTTCTTTTCTCAGTGTTTCATTATTTTTTATGCAATAACTCTTTTATTTTTTCTTTTAACGTTCTTACTCGTGCCTTTTATTTTTGTTTATTTATTCTTTTACTTTTTCTTATCCTATTAACCAATTATCCTGTAGAAAATATTGTTTTGGGGTTGGATTTTTGATAGTGATATTTTGTTATATTAACTCGTTCTGAGGTTACATGAATCCAAAAAGCCATACGTTTAGCGATTAGTTTGTGTGTCTATGTGTGTATCTGTCTGTGTAGCTCTGTATGTCTCTTTCCTTATCATAATATAAAAATAAATAATAGCAGAAAACCCAAATTTGATATGCTAAATGTGATTTGTATCATTTACAAATAGTGTGTATAAGGGCATGCAAGAAAATTCAAATACATTATGTCTATGGGTAAAATTTATGGTATGAGCTCAGCTTAACAATTTCAGACTGCACTAAACAAGATAAAATAACATATATGTTTTTATATATGTAAAAGCAAGTTTCGTTTACAATATTGAATGAAAAATCACTCGCTATTCTATACGAAGTATTTCGTTTACAATGCTACACAAAAGAATTACGATATATTAAAGCTATACTAGTAAATTACTGTTAGTGTATTTCAAAATGTGTTACGTGTTTTTCAAACAGTGCTGAATTTAAGTACACTTTGCAGTGTGTATATAATTTATAGATAATATACACGGCTACGCAAAATTTATCGAAAACATTCTTTCACCGAGAAAAAATTCTGTATCTGACATCTAGAATATAAATTGTGGCTCTAGAAAAAATAGTTCCATATCCTCCTTATAAATTCTAGTTCTCTTGGAAAGCGAGTTTTAGAAGCCCTTATTAGAATTCTAGAGCGTTTGCCTATATTCTCGAGGGCAAAGTTATTTAAAATCTGCACTGTTAAAAATGGTTTCTTAAAAATGAGCTAAATTGTCTCAAAATAGCTCCGAAACAATATACTTATCTTTGAGAAATCATGTACTCATTTTTGAGCATACTAACATGCTCAAAAATAGGGTTGACCAATAAGAATTCAAATATTCCCATGTTTCACTTGTCCATATACTCCAAAATGAGCACATGGGTTTTCAAATTTAAGTATATATTGTTTCAGAGCTATTTTGAGACAATTTAGCTCATTTTTAAGAAACCATTTTTAACAGTGTCTGCAAATAAATGAGACTACAAGAGGCGGGTTTCTGCAACTATAATCTTGGTTTATTTCCCAATTCTAGAAAATCAAGTGAGAATTTCTCGCAATATAAATGATTCAGAATATTGTTTCACCATCTAGAAATGTGTACACTAGAAACTCTCGATAATTTCGTCTATTTAGTTTATTGGCGTGCCTTATGCGCATAGCTCCAATATCTATATTTCTAGTTAAGGGATTTTGAAAATGGCCACTTATTCATTCTAGAGAAAGGCGGTATATTTTTTTTCTCAGTGTTCTTTGTTTAATGTAATTGATAGAAGTGCTTTACTAAATTTGACAAAATCAGTAAATTTTGTTTAAGAAGGATAATTATTTTTTCATACTCAAACGATAGAAATGTATTAACTTAATTCAAGTTTGTAAGTAGTACCTTCCAATTAGAGTCCTGCATCGGGTAGGGTAATCGCAGTTACCCGCGGGTTGCTAGTTTTGTGGGTCGGGTGTGGTCGAGTTAGCATTAATTTTGACGGGCGGGTAAAACCGTTCGTCTACCTGCAAAATATTTTTTCTCCGAAGAATATTTTATGTTGCCTTTTTTAATGAATATAATTTTTTGAATGCGGAGATTGGATGTTATTCTGTTCATTCATAACAGTTTAAAGCAGTCGCGACTCACAACATAAGTATAATTCGTAAAATAAAAAAAAGAGGATAAATGTTAATACTTGACGGTTATAACGTTATATAAGAAAATTTCTTACTTTCCAACTTATATTTGCTTCCTTATTTTACATTATATATATGCATGTGTATGTATATATATATATATATGTGTGTGTGTGTGTGTGTGTTTGTGTGTGTATATATCTGTACTGATAAGTATAAAGGATTTAAGTCCAAAAATGTCGATTTTGAGTTAGTCAGACCCAGAAACAAATTCTCTATCGATTGGTATAAAGGATTTAAATCCATGTCATTTAGTCTTTGAGAAAATCCATTGGTAAAAAAAGATTGAAGTCAGAAATTTAGCATTAATCCTTAGTATAAAATATTTAATTCAATTTTTTCCCTTTATTCAATGAAGATTGGTAATCACTGAATGTTATAAAGGGTATAAATCAACCAAATCCCTTTTTCCTAATCGATTCTTCTGATTAGTGTTTAGTTAGTTTAACTTCATTTTTCGTCTCCTGAAAAATCAAGAATATGGACTTAAATCTTTTATACTTATCAGTACAGATATATGCATGTATACATATATATATATGTGTGTGTGTGTGTGTATTGTAAATATTTAAAACAGTGGATTTTTTAAAAGTAAGTGTAATACACAAGACATTTTGTTTCTAATTAAACTAGTTATTTTTAATATACAGGGTGATTATAATTAAAGTTACGATTTCAAAACGCTATAATTTTAAAACTACCCATCAGAGCGATTTGATATTTTACCGGAGCAGTCGTGAGGCAATCAAATTTCGTTTGAGTGAGGAAAAAAGTAGTTACAACGTGTTCCTATAGATGGCTTTGTCGGGGTAATGTCAGGGGGAAACGCCTAAATGGACTCATTAAACACAGAAATGTTGTTATCAACTCAATGGAATAGTAGGAAACAATAGACGTCAAGGGTTTACTACAATTTTATTTCAGCAAAAAGGCAAGAATACGTGTTTACTTCGGAAACAGTCATAGAGAAAAGAGAAAAAGAGGAGCTTCATGAAACAAATACTTTACGGATAATTTGTGGCACATTTTGGAACTTTTTTTTTTCCGCCAAACAAAATTTCATTGCCTCGCGATTGCTCTGGTAAAATGTCAAATCGCTCTGATGGGTAGTTTTAAAATTATAGCGTTTTGTAATCGTAACTTTTATTATAACCACTCTGTAATTTTCATTATACACTAATATTAATATAATTATATAATTTGATATTCACGTAATGATTAATTCTCTGCAAGATATGTTCAATAATATAACTGTATTTCGGGAAATAGAATTTTAATTCAGTTTCTTATATAATATAAATCAAATTATACTTTTTTTACGGGTTGCGGGTCAGAAGCTGTGGGTTCGGGTCGGGTGCGGGTCCAGTTTACTCGACCTGCGCAGGTCTCTACTTCCAATCTCCAGCTGGCATGACAGAACTGAAAAGGTTCGTTACTTCTAACGTAAAAAAAAAAAAAAAAAAAAAAAAAAAAAAAAAAAAAGGAAAGAAGTTGCTGTTAGTTTTGAAATTTTATTGTGTTAGTGTATTAAAGTGCTTATTCTTCATCTATTCTCAGGGTTCGTACGGGCCTTATTTTTTCCCTGAGTCTCACACCAGTATTCTGAAACAATAAAATTCATCTTAATCAGAAAGACTTATTTTATAACGAAAATCGTTCTAAAACATTTACTGGTATAAGACTCAGGGAAAAAATAAGGACCGTACGAACCCTGATTCTTCATCTATTTTTTATTGCTTATTAATAAAATTAGTTTCAGTGTATATCTATTACGCAATTTTTTAAAGAACTTATTTATACACTTTTCCTAGAATATTGTGGGCTCTAGTATCTTTAAATAGTACTCTGTTAAATATAAAGTGCAGCGGTGCACTCTTTTTTCTTTTCTTTTTTCTTTCCTTTTTTTTTCTTCTTTTTTAAGTACACTGTAAGAAAAAAAATATATATATATATTGTATTATCGAAAATTTTTGGCTGCAAAGTCACCAGAAAAAAAAGTATTTTGCGAAAAAAATATGCCGATAGAAATTTTCCGTAATAAAACAATAAAAGAAATATACACAACATATTTTTAACGTAGGATAGGGAATAAAAAACTTTTTTCTTTCATTTGCAAAATCTCTTTCTCCGGTCACCAAATCCATGTAACTCTAGAGAAAAAAGAATCACTTATCACCTAATCTATTTTTTTTTTTTTTTTGTCCTAAATCCGTTTTTACATTCCGAAAATTTAAAGTCATTAAATTAGCACTCGTTTTCCAAATATTTATTTTTAAATTTTTAGCATTTCATTTTTGAGCTAAAAAATAACAAAAATGCATTTAGTTAGTTTTTTACATATTAAAACTCAAAATTATAATAATAAAAAATTAAAATTTAATTTTTGGAAAACGAATAGCATTTTAACGATTGTCTTTGTGTTTGTGATTTGGGAGTAAAGTCGTCTGACTACACTAGGGTCCTAGGTCTGAGGGGGAGTGCATTCCGTGGGGGTCTTTCAAAGGGAACCTAGCACATATTCATGAAAGTTTCGGAGAAAACCGCCGAAAACTCCAAATAGCTAGGCCAACGTACGTGACCTGGGATCTTAACGATTTTGAATTTTCAGAACTTGAAAACGGTATTTAAAAACACCTATTCGGTAATGTGTAATTGTATAAACAAATTTTTCTTTAAAATAATTTGCGCTTTTTTTATCTGTGATGAATCTTCTCAAATGAAACCAGGGTCCTCCGCACGGTAGTTGACGCAGTTATCTCACAGCCACGAATGCACAGTTCATGCTGTTAGTACTTAAAAATCTTTATAGTTTTTCGTATGGAAAGCAGAAAAGATATGTACCCACCGTACCAATGGTTACAGATTTTGTTTGATTACAGAAAAAAAGATGTCTTTTCACAGACTGTGATATAATTTTACTGTACATTTCTGTAGGCTTAAAAAACTGTAAGAAAGTTATAAAAAAATTTCTGTTTTCTTAACAGCGTATTTTTACAGTGTAGTACAGGGAGCTACAGAAAAAGAAAATAATTTATAAAAATATGTGCATAATAGATGTTTACATTTAAACTAATTACAGTTATAAATCTATAATACACTTTTACTTTAAGACTCTAACTTTACACTCTAACTTTAACCTAAACGCTCTAATTTTAAGACTATACAAGTCAGAATGACTTGATTAAAATATCAATTCATTCTGAGAGTGGAATCTTGTTTGGTGAAGGGAAAAAGTAGTTCCAAAATGTGCCTATAGATGGCGTTGTCAGGGTAATATCAGAGAAAACGTCCAAATGCATTCATTAAACACAGGAATGTTGTTAGCAATATAATAGAAGAACAGGAAAAAATAGACTCCAATGGTTTATGACAATTTTTATAACGAAAAGGAAAGAATACGTGTATACAGCAAAAACAGTAGTTACAAGAGATAAAGAGAAGCTTCAGGATTAACGGCATAGTTAGGAATTATTTTTTTCCCTTTGCCAAACAAAATTTCACCACCTGACAATTGCTCTGGTAAAATATCAAGTCATTCTTACATTTAGTTTTAAAGTTAAAGCCTTTTGCAATTGAAACTTTAAGTATAATCACCCTCCATATTGTATCCGATTTATATGTAAAGCCTAAATTAAAAGTAATTCTAATGAAATATTTATTGTTTAAGGCATCGTGTTTCTTTCTTTGTATTATTTATTATATTAAATCTATTTCTGCTTGCTGTGTTATTTAAACCAAAGTAATAATGATGATATATTTAGTTTTGTTTCTAATTTCAAAAATAAATTTAAAAAATATATCGTCTAAGACTGAAATTATTTTCATACATTGAAATAAGTTTTGCGCAATGCAATTTTGAAAACTTATTTTCAGGGAAAAAGAACTTATTTTTCTTTGAACTCATTTACATGTCGATATTTAAACACGGAATATTTTTGCCTTCATTATTCCTCATTTTGAATGAAAAAAAAAAAAATAAATAAATAAATAAATAAATAGCGAAAAACTTAAATGAAATTGTGAAATATTTATTCTTTCTTCCTTGTTGCACTATAATTTAGAAAATCTTTTACACAACTCTGAAATAAAAACATGGAGGATTTTCATATTTAATAATTTTTTTCTTTTCTTCAAAATATGAAATTTAATTTTATTTCCTTGTTAGAAGTGGGAGACGGAGAATAAGTTTATTTTGTTTTATATTTTCTTCCAATTTTCCTCACATATATTGAATGCAGAAGTATTTTTTTTTTCGCATAAAGTAACATAAAATTCTTTCGTATAGCTATTATAGTTATGAAAATGTAAAACTATTTTAAAAAGTTTTTCAACTTTAGTTGAGGAGGAAATTTTTTAAATTATTGTGAAGATTATTAAAATATTTCCTTATATATACTTTTTATTTAACAAATGTAAAACCTATGGCATTTTTGTAATGTATTGTATTTAATCACATATATATCATAATATAGTTTTGATCATATAAAAGCATGAGAGTTTTGATCATTTAAAAGCATGCTGTAACCCCACACGTATCTTTTAATTATTGTAATTGTTAATGGCCATAGGGGCACTTTTAGCCATTTAATTCATTTATTCTACTTTTTTGTATTGAGTTTTACTTTAGTTTTGTTCTATAATTGTTGGTTTTCATGTAAGTTTATTATACGTTATTTTTGTTTCATATTTTCAATATTTTATATGACTAAAAACATATTTTGATATCTTATATACATACATATGCAAAGTAGAATTTCAATATATATATTTATTTATTTTTAAGGTGAAGCGTATTTTTAACACGATTTATTAAAATTAGAATTAGACTTTGAATTTAATTAATAATAATTTTATATTTGTTAACATAACTTTATAAGAAAGTACCACAAATAGCAAAAGTTTTCAACTATTTCTTCGGATCGAAATAACGCAGAACAGACCTTCATCAAGCAAAAAAAAAAAAAAAATGTTCTACTACTTTAACGTTGCACTCGTGCCCTCATTAATTTTGCTTCATGTATGTCGTACTTAATTATTTAAATCCAAAACGACTACTTCGTTTTGTTTTTACAATTTATCATGTTGCTTATTCAGTTTTCTTTAGTGAATCCTATGCTTCGTTGTTTCGTACCAATATATGTATTTGGACATTTTCAATTTTAGATTTTTTGTAAAATATCTAACAAAATTACTTATGAATCATCTTGAAATTTTGGGAGCAAAAAGAACATGTTATATCTCATATATCTCAGCAAAAATTTTGTCCCGAAGAGGATTAGGGCACCAGTAAAAATGTAAACAAAAATTTAATATTATGGTCATAGAATAAAAAGGAATACTTGAAATGGCTTTTTTTTTCTGTAGCATGTAATTATGACGCTTCTTGTAATTATCTGTATAAGATTTTGCTAACATGAAGCTAACACATAAATTATAAGCAATTTCTTTAAAAAAAATACAAAAAAATTGCCAGCTTTTAAATAATAACATGTATCGTATTAAACCCAGCGCTAAGACATTTTTAGGAAACTTGGTATAGTACGTTAGACACAGGATGCTTCAATCAGAATGAAAAAAAAAATACCTTATTAAATATAATCATTTTTACTACGTAAATTTGAACTATGCATGTGCATGTATATAAAGAAAAAATCATTTGCATAATTTAATAGCCAAGCGTATTATAGATCTACTTACATGAAAACTCTAAACTATTGTATTAATTAAAAAATTTGCACGTCATAGAAAGGACGGATATTCATTTTCTCTCAAAATAAAAGCTAAGCTCTATGTGATTTTACTTACATTTTTATTTTGATTCAATCAACGGTAATTCAGTGTTCGTTGGTTTTAAATAAATATTAATAAAACTCTCTATAATTCCCCCCCCCCTTTTTTTTTTCAGAAGAACTGAAATTCTATTCTTTCTATCTCTCATAACTTTTTCAATTTACAAGATTTTCGTTGGGAGCTTTCATATAAGATTCTCAATACATTTGGCATTCAAGTTATGCAAATTAATTTTTATAAAAACTAGCGCATGCCTAGTTAAAAACTACTTAATAAAAATGCTCATAGTTAGTAAGATATTCAACATTTTTGCATTCTGATTGCAGTATACTATGTAAAATGTAGTATGCCAAATTTCCTAAGAATGACTTTGCACTGGGTCTCATAACCTACGTGTTATAATTAAAAAATTGGATTTATTTTGTTTTATTTTTTATTTATTTATTTATTTATTTATTTATTTATTTTGCAAAAGAAATAATCTGGTGTGTCACTCACACGACTTTCTCTTACCCTGAAATTTAATATTATAAATACAGGTTGAAGATTAAGAGGTAAGATAACGAGTACTGTTATGTAAACCTACGGTAAACAATTCAAATTAGGCTTCCGAAGAGTTTTATATGATACTTAGTTCTGTGTGAGGGGGGCTACCGCCCCCCTCAACCCCCCGTTTCATTAATGCACCTACATTTATATAGAATTTAATTCGGCTATTAAAAAATAATTCTGTTTTTAAAAAATAATTTACTAAATTATTATTTAAAAAAAAGTATATTTTATGATAATGTAGACAATTTCCATATTACAGAAGTAATATAACACTAAATATTAAAAAAAAAGTCCATTTTATGAAGTCCAAGAAAAAAAAAGTTTTTTTGTTAAAAGTAAAAAAAATCGATAACTTTGTTTTAAATTATCGGAGATCGATGGTTCAACCATTCGTTTTAAAGGTATTGGCGAGCTCTTTTGAAAGATACCCATCATGAAAATTTACTCCCTGAAAAGGTACTGGAATTCCGCCCCCCCCCCCCCCCGCACACACACCCAAGGGGGAGGCGAGGCTCCTATGTACCAATTTTTTTTCCCTGTTGACAAAAAAACCCATTACAAAAAATATATATTCATTTCATTTGGTTTAGTGCAGTCTATAGATGTTAAACTCTACTTACCTGCAATTTCCCCAAAGACGTAATGTATTTGAATACTTTTGAGTGTCTTTGTACACGAACCATTTGCTTGATCTTAACGAAAAGCTTAGTGTAGCATCCTTATATGATACACATTTAGAATACCAAGTTTGAGCTTTCTGCCATAATTTGTTTTTGAGATATGCTGATAACAGACAGACAGACACACACACACACACAGACATACACACAGACCATTTGCTAAAAAAAAATTATTTTCGTATTAAGGGGACCTCAGAACATGTAAATATAACAAAAACTCGCGTTCAAAAATTTGACCTAAAAACAATACTTTCTCTACCTTATGGGTAAGAGAAAGTAAAAGAAAAGTTTATCTCCGTTTTATGAACAGTCAAACAAATAATGAAAAAAAAAAAAAAAAAAAAGAAATAATAATAATAATAATAACATGCTACAGTCAAAACGCATTTAAACCATTATTTTTTACAGGGTGATCAAAAAGAGTTTGATTTTTGTTTAATTTTTTACTTGTCCCTTTTTCTACTTCAGGGTACAATTTCTGCTGCATTATATGGGATACGTTACTTTTTTTTTTTTTTTTTCCAACGTTTCCAAATAATTCGCAGTTCACTCTGTCACGTACAACTTGCTGAAATTACAATTTTTTGTTTGGAGTTTTTATAAAAACAGCTGAATTATTTAAATTATTAAATTGTTGAAAAAAAAAAAAAAATAGAACCCGTGCAGGTTTTGTTAAAAATTATTTATTAAAAATGCTCATACTTTATTAGATATTAAATATTTTTGCATTCTGATTACAGAATGCTATGTCTAGTGTAGTATGCCAAATTTTCTAAAAGTGGCTTTGCTTAGGGTTTAATACACTGAATGTTGTAATTTTAAAAGTGGCAACACTTTGAGCAGTTTTTTTTTTTTTTTTTTCTTTAAGAAAAGGCAATATCTCCATGAGTATATGAGGTAGCCTCATAAAAATTTATGCAGATATTAAGAAGCCTGAGAATAACATGCTACAGCCAAAACGTATTTAAACTATTATATTTTATAGGATGATCAAAAACATTTTAAATTTTATTTAATCTTTTACTGGTTCCTCTTTTCTCTTCTGGACAAAACTTTTAGTGAAATATATGAGGTGTGACACTTTTTTTTTTTTTTACTCCCAACGTTTTTTACTCCCAAAGTCGAATTTTTTTTTAGATATTCGGCAAAACGTGTAAATGTGAAAAATATCCAAATACTTACCAGTAGATACTGAATTGTAATGTGCTTGTCGTCTGTTATGAATATATTTATTTATTTATTCTATACATATATGAGGAAAGTAATAGATTCATGAAAAAATTTCTCATCTTGTTTTTTGTGGATACACACCTTTTTAGAAGTCCTTAACAAGTTTTGACCAGTTTTAGACAAATGTATATCTGTGCTAATGCGTGTGTTACCAAAACTAGGTGGAAACTGTACCTCACAAATCATTAAATAGATGGTTACTTGGATCCTTAACTTGGATCTTAACTTAAATTAGAGCCAATGTTACATTTAGGGATAGATCTCTCAAACGGTCGCGCTGCCATCCCGTTTTATAACTTTTAATATGACAGTATAGAATAGTACTTCATACGTACTTAATGAGATTTTTTTTTTTTTTTAACCAATCGCTGTGAAATATTATTTATGATAGTTATATTTAACAAGGAAAAAAGAAATAGCTTAGGTAGGAACATCTTTTTTTCCTTAAGGAAGAGTATTCCACTGACGGAGAAATTCGCAGTCTGAATAATTTTCAAGAGAAGAACGTCAATTTCTACAAAACAAAAAGCTGAATGATAGATCTATGGTAATTCGAAACAAAGTTATCAGTTTTGTCATTAAAAAAGAGAGAAAAAGAAAAACTGAATTTTGTTAAAAAATTTTTTTAATTTTGGGAAAAGTTAATTTTATGAGAGAAAGTTAATTTTGTGAAGACATCTGAGGAAATACCTTTTTAACATTTTTTTCTTTTTCTTTTTTATTAAAAAAGAAAAAAAAAATACCGATAACTTTGTTTTAAATTATCACAGATCTGTGGTTCAACCATTCGTTTTAAAATTATTCAAGAGTTCTTTTGAAATATACCCATATTGAGTGGGGGAGTTATGCCCCTACATATAAAGAAATATCCTACTGGTTGAGTTTTACTATCAGAAACATATGTTTTTGAATTTGGCATTGTAAAGCTAAAAATAGTTCTTTGTGTTTATTTGTGAGAAACGTAAACGAGTATACAGTAAATGTATAAGAGGCATTTATACGAAATGTATCCCTGTGTACATTATTTTATGTGCATTTATACGAAATTTTGCCCTATAGTGCCATATTAAAAGTAACAAAAAAAAAAAAAAAAAAAAAAAAAGATGACGGTGATTATTGAGCAATTGATTACAAAGTGTTCATCAATAACTTCAACTCCCGGATCAACACAGAAACTTAGAAAGTGCATAAAGTCAGGGTGCAACTTTTCAGCAAAATTTGTCCGTTGCTTCTGCCATCTAGCGGCATTGTTACTTTCAGCTTTCTTTTAGCAGAAAATAACCAATTAATGATTATGTAAAATCTTCGAAGGTAGATGGCAGAAGTAGTCAGCCAAATTTTATTGAAAAGCTGCACCTTGCCTTTAGACGCTTTCCAAGTTTTTGCGTTGAACCGGGAGATGAAGTTAATGGTGAATATCGCCGCAAATCAATTCTAATGAATCCAGTCCAGATGCAACTAAATATCAAGAGTAGTTAAATTTGGCACACTGGCTCGTGAGGTACAGCGTCCACAAAAATGTTGACATACGCATATAAAAATAGACAGACAGACATTTTCTAAAAGTAATTAAATCGTGTTAGAACATCCCAAAACGTGTAAATCCACCGAAAATCTGGGAAAGAAAATTTTTCTAACCCCATGTCTTCTCCTTGCATATATAGGAGAAAGAAAAAAATTAAATCGTACTTGTTCTAGTAAACTTTTACGTTTTTACATTTCGTTAAAAAAATGTTAAAAAAAAAAAAAATGTATTTTAAAAAATAATTATCCCCATTTTATAATAAATGAAAAAATTCTGGATTAAGATTTCAATAGAATTATTTTTATCAAATCAAACTGATCATTAACAAAAATAAGAACACAAATTATACAACTAATTAATTTAAACCAAATCTCAAAATAACTTTTACAAAAATTTATTTTTAAAGAATTTATTTCAGAAATACGTTAATTACAAATAAAATAAAACAATTTCCGAATCCCTTTGTAGAATTGCTTAACTAGTTTAATCTTTGGAAAGAAAATATCATGGCTTAAGCAATTAAAAAAGAAAATACCTGTTTGAAAATGAACATTGTTAAAACAAAAAGAAAGGAATCTAAGCAAATAAATTGCATCAAAACAAATATTTTTAACAACATTATTAAGCTTCACTTCAAGTTAAAACACAATTTTTCATTGTAAGTCACGTACTAAATTCTTTTTTTATTTTTTTTATTTTTTCATGGAAGTTAATGCGAGAGATGTTATAAGAAAAAGTTTGACATTTAAAGGAGTCATTATTTTCTTTTTTCGAGGGTGAGTTTAATTAAGGGAGAACGGACGTCACTCCTTTTCAAATAAATTACTCTTTAAACGGAGTAAAATTTAAAAATTCTTGACGTTTATGTCTTTTATGTTAAGAAAATAACGAGAAGAACAAAGGCAAATATTGTTTTCCAATGTGATAATGGACATTAAAGAGCTTTTTTTTTTCTTTATTTATTTTTTATTAAATATATATGAAAATTAGATAAAGAAAAATGGCAATTAAGCAATCGATTATTTGTTTTCTTTTCTTTTTACCTAAAGCAATTCTACATTCTCTAGCAGTGGAACAATGTTTTTTTTTTCTTTTTCTTCAAAAAAGCAATTTAAAAGGAATACATAATATAAAATTAATTTTATTTTATATTATATAAATGTCAAGTAATGGGCTCTTCCCAACGTCGTCTGCTCAATCCCGCGATATAGAAAAACAAAGAAGCGAATTCAGTTAAATATTGTTCTAAAAAACAGAAGTATAATATTTAATATTAATATAAAATAAAATAAAAGTAATATTGTGTATTTGTAAACTGTAGAATAATTGTATTTGTAAGTTTAATAATAATAATAATAAATCATATGCTTATCTACCGGGTGATCCAAAAGTCAGGACAAACTTTAAAAATGAATAATTCGAAAACGAATCAAGATACAAAGATACGGTTTGCACCAAACGGATGGGAAAGAAGCCGGGTTTTGTGTGGCAAAGAAAAAAATAATAGTTCTGTTAGCGACCAACAGATGGCGCTGTCGTATTTCTGATGTAGGATTATGCAAAGCAACAAACGATATAAAAAGGAACAACTACAGCAGGTAATGGTAGTCGAAGCTTATATGCATTGAAATATCGCATTCTCAGTCGCTACTTTAATCACGCATGGTCTCCAAGATCTCCCGATCTGACACCCTGTGACTTTCGGCCGTGGGGATTCTTGGAAGTCAAAAGTGTACCGCGACCAACCGGCATCACTAGCAGCACTGAAAGATGCCATCCGCCAAAATGTGTCTGCCATAACGCAAGAAATGCTACTAAATGCTGTGAACGATGTGGTGAATCATCTCACAGCAGTACTTCTGGATGATGGACATTGAACAGTTACTGTAGTTGTACTAATTAACTGTAATTAAGCTGACTTGTAAGTTGTCAACATTTTTTTTTTCATTTGTAAATCATCTTTTGGTGAAATAAAACACTATAGCGCCATCTGTTGGTCGCCAACAGAACTAATTTTTTCCTTTGCCACACAAAACCCGGTTTCTGTTTCATCCGTTTGGGGCAAACCGTATCTTTGTATCTTGATTCGTTTTCGAATTATTCATTTTTAAAGTTTGTCCTGACTTTTGGATCACCCGGTATTTTCACAAGTAAGAATCGATTTTTGTATGTTGTAGTGTAACTGTTACATTAACTGATCTAGAGATAAATTGTGGAATGTTTATGGATTATAATTTGGAATTTTAAAATGTTTTCAATTAAATTTAATTGCATAGAGGTGTTATACCAAGTTAATTAACTTAGTTACTGGTCTAAATGGATTTACGTCGTACGATGTTGCACTGTCAATGATTTAAGTACCTAAAATCAGAGTATTTAACATGTTCTTCACGAACATCAATAACAAATATAAACTATATGATGATTGTAAATGTATACAGCAAACAAAAGATGTTGAATAATCACATAAAATGGATTAAAAATGATGATGTATAAGAAAAATAACACAGATTAAATCAGATTGATCAAAAATAAAAATATAAAATGTGTTATTTTAGCAATCGGTATAAATATTGAACACTTCCTCTGCTCTTTGTTTAGCTATGTCATGTGACCTCTGACGTCAGGTGGGAAGAGCCCATTATAAAATCATACTTTTATTGACATTTTTAAAGGATTACATGGGTTTCGAGCGCTAAAATAAAGCATATTTTCTCTCTCTTTCTCTCACTTTTTTTTTCTTTTGATATAATAAATAAAAATTTTTATTCAGACTATTTTAACGTAAAAAAGAGCAACATTTAAACAACATTTTATAAAATTTTGATTACAAAATTTAGAAATTTCAGCCGATTAGCCTCGGTTTCTGCGGACCCTTCAAAAAAGAGGTGGGCATGATTTCTCAAAAACTAATATGGAATTGACTAATGCTTGTAGGAAGAATATTTCTTTTTTCTTTCTTTTCCCTTTTCGTTTTTTTTTTTTTTTTTTTTTAATATTTATTTTTTTTTTTTTTTTATTTTTTACGTTACAACTAATTTTATAAAACTATATGGGAAAAAATGCACCAAAAATTGTATTGCTCTTGTATACAACACTGTCAAAAATTTAGATTTAATTTTCTTTTAAATTATTTGTGTTAAACATATTTTATTTGCTGATAAGATGATTTATCGAGAAGATTTGTTGTTTGGTGATTAGAAAAATGAACATAATTAAAATTTCTAATTATCCCTTTACTTTAAGCTGAAGAGTAATGAAGCAAAAAACAAACTGCATTGTTAACTTCTAATCCAGGAATCTCAGTAATTTCAAAAGTTAATTTAACTTTTTTTTTTTTTTTTTAGGCACATTATATTAATGTTCTTAAAAAATATATAATTCTAAAAATCAATTAATCACGTTGTTCATAAAATGGAATTTTGAACAACTCATATATGATCGATAAAAATAAAGTCGGTCCATATTCAATAAAATTAATCGGGAATAAAAGACAATTTTCTACTACAAAAAGAGAGACCAACAAAAGAGGTCTTATCAGCAGGCAAGCTAACAGAAAAGTGCCGGAAATGGAAAATGTTTGCCAAAAGTACTTACCAAAAAAAAAAAAAAAAAAAAAAAAAAAAATCGTCAACCTGTAGTTATAATCTTGCTCTAACAACTTTTTCGTACTCAGGGAGAATTTTATGCTTAATTTTAATGGTTATACTTTATGTATTTCCGTCATAATTTATAGTTTTACTTCGACACTTTAATAATATTGATTACAACATTTTTCGAATAATGTCACTCAAAATGTAAGCGGATTACTGCTGTTTATAAGAAACAAATGAATATCTTCAAATTTATAAAGGCAAAATTAACGAACGGGTATCTTTTTATATACTTTAAATGACTTTGAAGACAGATGTGTAATTAAACAACATTCAGGGTTTTTTTTTTTTTTTTTTTTTTTTTTGTAATAAAAAGAAGTGAGATATTGTAAATTATTACTTTATGAATCCAGATTTAAATAACATAAAAGAAGGATGCGTTATCATTCAATCTTATTTAAATCACACATCAAAATAATAATAATAATAAAAAGTACATATTTACATAAAAAGTTGTTAGTTGGAAAAGAAAAAGATTTTCCTTGAAGGAAAAATAAAATAACAATAAAATAAGAGCTAGCTACGATTCTGTTTTGTTCACAAAGCAAAATCATTTTACGTGGTAAAAATAAAAGCTTTTTTTTATAAACACTTTTCAGCTCATATTTATTTATTTATTTATTTATTTATTTTTGAATGAATGAATGAATGAATACTTTTTCGCGATTCACTCTTTATTGTTTGTAAAAGCGAAGAATTTGATTTTTTTATACAAATAAAAATAATTTTTTTCCGTTAAATGTGTAACCGTTTTTCTCAAATTACTGCTTATTTTATAAAAAAGTTTTAAAAAAAATCTTAGATTAATTATATATATATATATATACATATATTTTAAATAAATTCTTGAAAAAAAAAAAAAAAATCGCTAGTCAATTTTGAAACATTTGTTGAAAATTTCTCTAATTTTCTATCTTTATAGTTAACTAGGGATTGTATTAAGCAAACTTTTATCAAATAAACTAAATAGCTTAAAAATAATTTTGGATTATTATTTGAAAAACAAAGTTAAAAATATGCTTCACTCTAAAATTTAGACATTTTCTACAATATTATCTACTTTAACCAAACTTCATTAAGTTGAAAAACGCATTTCAATTATGTTAAGCATAAAACATTTTTTGCTTTCTTAAATTCATTAAAAAGAAAAAAAAAAAAAAGAAAGAAAGAAAGAAAAAAGACATTAAAAAACACAGTCTAAGTAGCTTTATCCCGATGGGAGAGTTTAATTAAGGAAAAATAAACTGCTCTTCTTTTAACATAAATTACCTTAATAATGGAAGTCAATTTTAATAACTCAGGATATTATCATTATTTTATTTTAAGAAAATATTGAGTTTAATGAACTTTTTTATAAAACCCAATGTTATCAGGAAATAATATAATACACTTCTTAAAGAAATATTTTCTTTAGAAAATTACATTAAAAAAAAGTTGTATAGCAATGTTTGATTTTCACCCTCACTTTTTTTTCTTCTTCTTCTTTCTTTTTAGTGAACATTTTTGTTACAGTCTATACAATGCTAAATTTTCATTTAAAGTATTAATCTTTAATGATCCTAATGAGAAACTGTATTTTAAATTAAAATATAAAAGTTTTTTTTTTTTTTTTTTTTTTTAATGAAACTGAGTTTTCTTAAAAACTATTATTTGTTTTATAAAAATAAAAGATGCTCCAAGGAAAAACAAATCAATAAAAATTCTTTGTAAATAGAAAAAAATTACAAAGCATTTTAGTTATTTGGTTTTAAAATATTTAAATTCGTTTATTAAAATATCTTTTTTTTTTTTTTTTTTTTTTTTTTGAGCGATTAGTACAGATATTTATGTATGTGTTAGTCTAAAGTACACAGTCTGAAGTAATTATAAGTTTGTTATTAATAAAAAATAATATTATAATTAATAAAAAAATTGTTATTAATAAAGTTTTTTTTATAAAACCCAATATTATATATATATATATATATATATATATATATATATAAAGTAAGTCAGCTTTTAAAGAAATGTTTTCTTTAAAATATTCCATAGAAGAAAGCTATTTAGTGATGTTTAATTTTCGCTCTCACTTTCTTTCTTTCTTTCTTTTTTTTTTTTTTGAACGCTTTGGTGACTGTTTGTATAATAATACATTTACATTTAATCTTTAATTATCATAGTCTGTGATTATCATAATGGGAAACTGTATTTTAAATTGGCGTTAAAAAAGTATTTTAATTATTAAATTCTGTTTTCTTTCAAACGGAGAATTATTTGTTTTATAAAAGCAAAAGATACTCCTAGGAAAAACAAAGAAAAATAAATCTTTTTCGTTGTAAATAGAGCAGGAGGAGAAGGAGTTTCATTTATTTGACTTTAAAATACATTAATTAGTTTTTTTTTATTATTATTATTATTTTAAGTGGTTTGTATAGTTATTTATGTATGTATAACTATGTATGCATGTATGTATTAATGTATTATACGTGTGCTATGTTTGTATAATTCAAAATGTATATTCTAAAATAATTAAGTTGAGAAATGTAAAATTCAATACAGTAATATATATTCTTTTTTTCTTTGGGGAAGTATATTTTTGGGGGAAAAAAAAAGAAAAAGTGTCCAGAAAAATATTTTATAAGATAAACAAAATCCAAAACATTCTGAGAAAGTAAAGAGAAAATAAAACCGTAGTTATTTTTGTAATTAGAACGAAATTAATGAAAGGTTTTTCTTTCATTTCTTCATTTTATTCTTTTTAAGTACAGTTGTTTTTAAAGCAATAAAAGTAACTGCATATAGATGTAACATGCAACGTACAGCTATAATAATAAAATATAACATACAGGTATAAAACATCCTAAAATAACTAAACGTTAATTGTTTTTTATCACTTTCTAGTTTTAGCTTTGCAATAACGATTTCTATACCTAAAGTAACAAAAATACATCGAAGATTCATTACAGCACAAGCCTTAAGAAATAAGCTGATAAAAACATATAACAATTAAACAATTGTGCAACGATGTACAAGAATGATTAGATAGTGCATCATCTATTATTTAAACGTTGTATTAAAAATATAAATTATGGCGATATTTTCAAAAATGTAACTGGAAATAATTATTTGAACACAAAGAATGCAGTATGTGGTACTGATAATGTGGCAGTCAATGATTATTGACTACACTGAAGTCCTAGGCATGGGTGGAGTAATCTACGTGAGTCTTCCTGCAACCCTTAGCCCGTATTTAAGTGGAATTTAGAAAAAATCACCCAAAAGCACGATCAATTAAACGGACAAGCGCGACCCAGGTTTGAACTCAAGAAACCTATAGAAAAAAAAGTATTATATATATAAATATATATATATATATATATATATATATATCATACTTGCCATCATACTTGCCAACCTGACCCGCGCGGTAGATTGTTAGTTTCCGCCCCTTTTTCTACACCACTTAATTTTTGGGTAATTTTTCCTGAAATATATTTATCTGCGCAGCACTATTGCGACGTGAAACCCAACCAACCAACCAACCTGAAATATATTTACGATTAAATAAGAAGTAAAGTATTCTGAAAAAAGACTGGTGTGAAAAAAATAGGCGGAAAGGGGCGGGACTAATAATCTTCCGGGTTAAGTTGGCAAGTATGATATAAATATAATCAAACATGTTTTTTTACAAAAGATCTAAATGCATAAATACCTGATATGCACCGTTGTTGTTCATAAGAAATATTAAAGAAATGAAAAATTAATTTAAAAAGGAACATTAATTACTGCTAAGAAAATTTCTATGCTATGTTATTAAACAAAAGTGCAATATTTATTTCAACATCAAAATGCAATCAAACTTTACTTTTTAAATCCTAGATCTTTTCCTCACATTAGGCCTACTGGAGAAAGTATGTATCCGCTAATTGCTTTTCATTAAAAATATCACTAATTTGTTTTTACTTCATTTATAAATAAAATATAATAAAATAAAGTAAATTGGAGCATTTCATTTAATAAATTATAAAGAAAAATTTTTGCAAATTTTAAACGCAGAAATTACGAGAAAATACAACGAAACTTAATAAATTTCAATTATTTTCAAAACTACTGAAATTAAATGCTGTATAAATGAGTACAAAATATTTTTTGCTAAGGAAATTTCTATCCGTACAGACATTTTTAGTTTTGTTAATGAACAAAAGTTGAACATTTATTTCAACATTAAAATGTAAACATAAGTTTAAAATTTAAATTTTGTATTATTTCTTTTTCCCTGTAATGTGTTTGCTGGTTAATGAAAAATAAAGAAATGTAACCGCTAATGTTAAAAAGGTAAAAATAATAACAATAGTTTGTTTGTACTCTATTTACTTAAAATTAGAAAACTTTTAAATAAAACTATTAAAAAAAGTTCTGAAACATTAAACAAATAAATTATGAGAAAATGCTACGAACTTAATAAATTTACATTAGTTTTAATACTGTAGAAATTTTAAATTATATCAAAGGTTTAATATAGTTATTTTAAAAATTTCAAACATGGACTAATTACGGTAGAAGATTAGATGAGAGAAATTTTTCAAAGATTTTTCGAAAACAAATTAGCAACAAATTAAACACTTTAAATTGATCTTAATTTAGAATACCTTAGATAAAAAAATCAAAATTATTTTAGCTGTTGAGAACTTTAAAGCGTTGATACGTAGATGGATACCTATATATTAATTTTTAAATAATTAAAAATAAAGTCTAATTACTCCTTAAAATTTCTTTAAAGTTAATTAACTAAAATGTATAAAGTAGACTACATATGTTTTGCGAAATGAAGAATTCTTTGTTTGAAATATTTTAAACTCAGATGTAAAAGAATTTTTAAAGAGATTAATTTTCATGTGAACAAATGTTTTTAAGTTTTTTTTTTTTTTTGTGTAATTTCTAATTAAATTTTGTAAGATGTTTGGAATTTAAGTTGAGAAATTTAGTACTTAGTTAAAAATGATTAGATTTTGTTTCTCTTTAAAACTTATCGAGGAAGAACAGTTATACTCTCGATTTGGTAAATTTTGTTTTAGAAATGCAACTTTCTATTTCTCTTTCATCCCTTGTTATTGCTACTCTGTTATTGCTACTCTATTAAAAAGAAAATAAAATAAAATAAAAAGTAAAGATTTTGTTGTTGTTGACTTTTTTTTTTTTTTTTTTTTTTTTTTTTTAAAGGCCGATTGACTACGTTAGGGTCCTAGACCTATATGTGGAATGCCCTCCATGATGTGTCTTTCTAAGGGGCCCTAGCCTGTATTTATGCGAGTTTCTGAGAAAACCACGGAAAACTCCAAAAGGCTAGGTCGATGAGCGCGACCTGGGATCGAACCTGGTATCTTCCATCTAACAGCTTTTAGTGCAGAACCGACGAAAAGTTAAGAAAAGTAAAGAAAACAAAAGAATAAAATAGTTATGTATTTTACAGTTTGTAAATTTGTTCAAGATTAATTATAATGGTTATAGTTTTTTTTTTTTTTTTTTTTTTTTTTTTTTTAAAGATGGATTTTTCTTAAAAATCGATCTACTGAAACATTTATTCTCTCTCTCTCTCTCTCTCTCTATATATATATATATATATATATAATAAAAATCTTAAAAATTATCTTAATCTTGCTGTTAATTCTTCTAAATTATCTTAAACTTTACACTTAATAATTTGACTTCAAAATAAAAATCTTAAAAATTATCTTAATCTTGCTGTTAATACTTCTAAATTATCTTAATCTTTCAGTCAATACATCTTATTTAACTGACTTAATGTTTTTATAGCTAACCGAAAGATGGCGCTTGCACTCAGTAGTCTTATACCTTCATTCTTCAGTCCTTATCTTAAACGATTTAATTATTAATATTTTTGGTACGATTTAATTTAACTCTACTAGTATTAATTTTAACATTATCATTTAATATTCACTCTGTGTATTTTATCTTTAATGTAATTGTTCTGAAGTATTTTCGATTAATCGATATCTGTCGAGCTATTATTTTAACTTCAATTTAGGTTTTGGCATCAACCATTTTTCCAGTTTGTGTTAACTGTTTTCCATATGGATACTCTGATTATTTCAGGTTATTACTTTGGTTTCCTTTAAGATTTTAATTAATATTTATTTTTTCTTTGTTTTAATTTAATTTTTCACTTTTCTCATTCTTTATGGTTTTTTTGCTGCACTGATCGGGGCGTGAGATGATATAAATTGCTATGATTAGCAATATCGTTTTACGAAATCGTTGCAGCTTTCTCTGCTTTATGAAGTATGCGCCCCTTGAAAGGTATGCTTCTAATTTTAAGCATTTATATCCAATTGATTATGTGGTTTATTATCTTTTTTCTCTTTCACAAGTTTAATGGTCCTTTTTTATTATCCTTCAGGGCGGCGTAAGTATTTTAAGTTAATATGGTAACTCATTGGTTCCTTATCTATATCGCAACTTTTTGTGTCATTCTTTCCTCTATGTTAAATTCAGTTCTATATTTTAGTGTGCTGTTATTGTTTTGGTTCTATTAATTGCTAAATTTTAAGATTAAATTTTATTACGTTATCTATTATTTATATATTTATATATATATACATATATATAACTATGTATTTAAATTATGATAAGTGAAGATATGAAAGTGGAATGTAAAAACAACAAGATTAACAATGTTAATAAGCAAGAAAATAAGTTACATTTAACACTATTCAAGCTAAAATTTCAATTTATGCTGTGTTTTCTTCGTCAGCAGGTGGGAACACAGCTATTAAAAGAACTATGTAGTACTAGCAGGTTTCTGGAAATATGTCAAGCTAGCATACTCCAGAATATATTTCAAACAGAATAGTAAAGAAAAAACTTGAAGTTATAAAGACTGAAATATGATTTATTTGAAAAGCATTTTATTTTAAATCAAATACTATTACTTATGGGTGAAACTATAATGAAATTTTATATCAGAATTTAGAAATTGTTTTATTAGATGAATTTTTGAAATGAAAATGCTAGCAAGAACATACCCCCACCTGAACCTGCCAGAAAAAACTCACCACCTGCAAGAGACAACAATTGCAAAATTTCATTTCAGCTTAAAAACTTTTAAATCATTGTAATACTTCTTCCGTATCCATAGATGTCCAATATATTCCTAGTCTGTTAGAACAATATAATTCCTTCCATCAGCATCACACTGGACACCTATAGGGACCACCAATCAAAGCAAAGTTAGTAGCCGCTGAGCTTTCACTAAAAATTTACATTACTAGTATAAAAGGATATAAATTTATAAAGCTTGATAATAAAGCTTGAAAATTATATATTTGTTTATCAAAATTAAATTTGGAATTGCATAATCTCTTAATTCTTAAAAGTGGATTGACTATTATGTTTATGTAAATTTTATGGCTCAGATTAGAATACTAGTGCGGCATACAGTTAGTAACAAAGTTGAAGTTTTTTCCTTTTACCATATATATCAGTACATAAATTATTATTTTTAAAACAAATGAAATATGTAAAAAATCTGCTTCAAAATTATTAGTATTAGCTTTATTTAATTTTAAAATATCTGGATATATTAAATTAAAAAAATTATCAAAATTAGTATAAAAAAAATTAAATCATCAATATAACGATAAACATGTAAACAGATATGAGTTACAGTGAACTTATATTCAAAGAAAAATAAGAAAAGGTTGGCCGCACTAGAAGAATAATTAGTTCCCATACTAGTACCATGTGACTGTTTAAAAATTTGATTATGAAAACAGATATAATTATTATTTAGACAAAAATGACATAAACTAAGGAAAAAATGGGATATTTAATTCATCTTCAATATAGAAAATGTCAAAAATCATTTTGATGATATCGTAAAGTTCATTTATAGGCATATTATAAAATAAGTTTTCAAAATCATAAGTTTGAATAGATGAAGGTTTAAAAGTAATATTATTAATACTATTATCAATATTATTAATACTATTATCAATAGACCCAAAATAACTTGTATTTATATATTTAAATTTGAGAAAATCATAAATTTTCTTTAAAAAAAAAAAAAAAAAAAAAAAAAAAAAATGCAATTTTACCTTAAAACATTTACCAATATTATTAGTTGTACAACATATAAATCTGAATTTAACAGGATTTTTATGAAATTTGGGTGCCATAAATAAAAACGGGATGTTATTCTCATTAGAAATTTTGATATTATAAGAAAAGAGACTTAATCTGTTTTGAATAAGCAATAAAACATTTCTTAACAATTACAGAATTCAAATTTAATTTAGTGCAATAAAACTCATTATTCAATTCTTCTAAAGTTCTTTCAAAATAAAACTGTTTGCATATGATACCATAATTAGTAGCAGCTTTTTCAACAGGAACAAAAACAAAATGCTTTTTAAAGGATTCCAAATATTCATTGTCCTTTTTATTAAATTGATGATAACTATAATTATTACTGTTTAAAAATTCAACTAAAAAATTGTCAAAATAACTTATCAGATTATATTTCCATTCATGAAAAGCTTTTATGGGTGTGTTATATTTATAACAAATCTTAAACATAAAATTATTTATATCTTTAAAAAAATTATCCTTAACATTAGATTTTTTAAGTTTTTTATTAAATCTAAATTTTGTGCCCAGTGCACAAAATCTAAATTTGTGTTCTAATTGAATCTAAATTTTGTGCACCATTAATAACCTTAAATTAACATTTTTTATCATATTAAAATATGCAGTTATGACATATTTGTAATTATTATCAATATAATAGTTAAAATCACCACTATTGCATAGACGATGAATGAATAGATGAATGAATATTCATCTTAGAGGGATCAACTGATAAAGCAAATTTTCTATAATTAAAATTATTTTTACTGAATGGTTTATTATATTTAAAAGCAGTTACAATATTTATATTTTTTACTGGAAAAAAGAAATCATTTTTAAATAGAGCTTTACTTAATTTTAGATTATCAAATGATTTTTGCAAAAAAGAAATTATAAAATATTTATTTACTGCAATACCTTTCTTAATTTTTAAAAGTTTGAAACCTATTAAATCTATAACTAAAATTTTAAACTGATTATTAACAAAACTATACTTAAAAAGATTATTTTATCAATTGTTTTTATTTTCAAAGAAAAAACCAATGCCTTTAACTTATTAACATTTAAAGAGTCGGTGAACATTTTTTCTCGTTCATTAGGCCAAAATAAAGGGATAATATCATTCAATTTCTTACTATTAATATGAGAATTTAACTTATTTTAATTCATATATATATGTAGATAGATATAGATAGATAGGCAGATAGATAGATAGGCGTCTCTTAAATGAGGGGAAAATTTTGCTTTTGATTTATTTTTTACTTTTTTATTTTTCGAAGTCCAATATGCGTGCCCACTAATTTTTTTCTATCTGACCCTGAACAATTTTTATCAAAATATCAGCTCTCTAGGATAATGTTAATATGTGCCAAACTGACGTGAAAACCCTAACATTTATACATTTATATTAAGATTTTCTGTCAATTTGGCACGTGTTAACATTATCCTAGAGAGCTGATATTTTGATAAAACATGTTTAGGGTCAGATAGAAAAAAATAAAAAAGGGTATACGTATCGGATTTATATATATATATATATATATATATATATTGTCGAACCTCATTAACGTGAATCTCAAGGGGGATAATTCTTTTCTTTTTTTATAATATCAGTAGTTCACGCTATCATTAACTAATCATAATATAACTAAACTGATCTTCATTTTGACAGGAATTGCGGAAACAGTTTATGTTAAAAGTAATTCACGTTACCAGTGTTCACGTTAACGAGGTTTGACTGTATATGTTACAAAATTCTAGAATGCAAGAAAATCAGGTAAAAAAAAATATCAAAATTATTCAGAGGAACCAAAATAAAGAACATCCAGAAATAATTTAAAGAAATATATGAAATAATCCACAATGCTCACATCATAATAAACGACAAATATACCTATTCATTTAAGTAATCGATTAAAAATATAACAAATAACAATAAATAGGAATGTCTATCCATACCGAGCGTTACAGAGAAAACAACAGTAAATTTTATTAAAAATTGAAAAAATGCTCAAAAATTGAACAAATACCTCTTCAGGGACCGTGAAATTCTCCATACCTCTGGAATTCTCCAGAGAAAAAAAGATCACAATCGAAAACTATAGTTACTGTATTAAGCCAAATGCTATAATGTGTGTGCAACAAACCTTGCGATGAAACTATTACCTAATATTGGTTTTAATACTGGTTTTATATTGCGCAACTCCTTATTTGGTTTAATACACAAACCAGCGTTTGCTCTTATTTGCCTAATAAAATTATTCTTTAAATTTAAAGAAAAAAGAACATATATTTTTAGCAAAGACATATGCTCTTAGCATATCATTTAACCTAACTTTAAACAAAAGCATAATTTTTCGATTTAAGTCACGTACAACAAACCCTTAATTTAAATTTATCTGGAAGGCATTATATTTTTTTGAAAAAAAAAAGAAAAATTTCTCCTTTAATAGTTACTTTATCCCAGAGGATGAATATAATTAGAGAGGAGCAAATGTCATTTCTTTTGAAGCTAATTATCTTTAAAAAGGGAAACAAATTTTAAGAATTCATGACATTTCCGATTCAATTCAAACAGAAATAAAGCGATTTGCATAGGAAAATATTAGCTTCGAATAAAATAATGAACGTTTAAATTTTTTTCAAAAGAACAAACCGAAAAAAAAAGGAGCAATTAGTAATAATTTTCCTTGTTTAAAATTAATATATTTTCTTTTTCTTTCAAGAGCTCATGCTTTCGTAACCAGGCAATTAAGAAAAATGAGGCTATATTTGTAATGAAACTATTTTAAGAAAAAAGTGCACGTGCATAGTAGAAAGAAAAGTTATGTAATTTATATAGATTATCGAAAACTTTCAAACTATTCTTTCGTGGTATACTCTCCAACATAAAACCTATAATATGTCCCCTTAAAATAAAATTTGTTTACAATAATTAAAAATGCACTTGAAGCTATTTATGCTTATAATCTATAATGCAGCTGATTCATTTATTTATTTATTTATTTATTAAATTTTTTTTTTGTTTGTTTCTGGCGTTGTAAAACTATCAGGAATGCTCATCATTTAATATTCTCTAGAAAACATGCTTTGTGCATCTAATGTATGTTAATTTCAACTTGTGTGATGCGGCTTAAAGGGGGATTCCATATATATTAATCTGTAAGTTACTTACAGTTATGGACATTTTCATGCACACGCATAAGAGTAAAGTATCATTACTTAGTATATTAAAATTTCCTGAAAATTATTTAAATTAAAAAAAATATATAATTAAAAATTTCTAATATTTTGAGCATGTTTTAAAGTTATTGAAATGTTAAGGTGTCGTTCTACAGTCATATTTTTTTGCACATTAATAATGCTTAATAGACTTTGACCTACAGGTAATACCGAACAGCTACGAACATCTATGCCTGATTGGTAATTCGAACCCGGCATTTACCAACGGATGATCAGAGCGTTGATTATTTGGCTGACAGATAAACTATGATTAGGTGTATTGACTACACTGCGCTGGAAAAAAAAATGAGCCTTTATACCATTCCTACTGATTCTGATACAAAATGACCTGAATCCTAATATGACCTCCATTTTGCCCCATCACTCAACGTTTACTCGGAACGCATTCCCCTCCCCCAATTTTTATCACTGTTCGGTAAATTTATGTCCGTGAATTTGATTTGGAGAATGGAAAAGAATTATTTTACACTTACAAACAAAATAAATAGAATGTATAATAACACTGTTAAAAATAGTTTCTTAAAAATCAGTATATATTGTCTCAAAATAGCCCCGAGACAATATATACTCTTAAATTTGAAAACCCATGTACTCATTTTTGAGTATGTTAACATGTCAAACATGGGGATATAGGGATTCTTATTGGGCAACCCCATTTTTGAGCATGTCAGTTTACTCAAAAGTGAGTACATGGGTTTTCAAATTTAAGTATATATTGTCAAAGAACTATTTTGAGACAATATATAATTATTTTTAAGAAACTATTTTTTACAATGAAATAACAATAATAATTGATTAATAAAATGTAATAAATGTGAATTATAATTTCAGTAAAAAATCCCTCCTAAATTTTGCTCTTGCTGCAAATGTTCATGTTTTAGAATTTATCACCAGTTAAAATAATCCTTTACCTTCCCTACAAATCAAATTTATAGCCATTGATTTCCAAAAAGTGATAAAAATAGGGGTAGTTAAAAAAAAGTAGGTGATAGGGCAAAATGTGCATCATAGTTGGACTCAGAAGATCTTTTCACACAAGAGGTCCACCAGCAGCCGAGGAGTACTGCGCTCAACGCTGGTAGACGTGAGGTGCCGGGCTCGATCGCAGGTCAGGTCACGCTTGTCGGCTTAGCCGTGCGGAATTTTCCGTGGTTTTCTCCGAAACTTGAGTAAAAACGTTCCAGGACCCCTTAGATAGACCCCCACGGAGGTTAATCCCCTTGAGGCCCAGGATCCAAGTTCAATCAATCGGCCTTAAACCCCACAACCAACCAACCAACCAACCATTTTACACAAGAATTTTCAAAAGTGGTGTTGGGGCGTATTTTCATTTAGAGCAGTGTTATTAGACTCATAAAGCTAATTGTGTAAGTGAGAAAACAGTTTTCTAACTTTGTATCATATAGGAAATTCATGCATATTTAAGTATTACAGAAGAATGAACATTTAATTTATTATTATATCAGTACTCGTTATTAGGACTGAAATAAAGAATTTTGTATCATTCTTTTGTAAAATAATGGTTTATCAATTCAATTTATTTATGATGATTAAAAAAAAAAAAACTTTTTTAGTGCGACAGGATTAATGTTTTCAGTCAGATTTTTCCACTTCATCATTGTGTGGTAAAAATAATTCCCTTTAGACGGCGCTGCGTCGCCGCTGAAAGAAAACAAAAGAGCTTAAATGTTTTTGTTTTAGATTTTGGCAATAGCCAATAAAAATTTTAGTTTAGATTTTGATTCTTCGACTGCGTTCGAAGATTGAATTTTTCGATCGCTCACTATGAGAGTTTATTAGATTTGGAATTATGTTCTTTTAAGTTTTTTTTTTTTTTTTTTTTTTTTTGTACATAATGTATAAAATGTATATAGAATTTCTAATTTTATTATAATTATTAAATTTCAAGAAAAAGAATGTATCATTCTCCCTTTTTCCTTCTCTTGCTTAAAGCAATCCGGCATTTAATTTTTGTTCCTTTTTTTCTTACAAGGAAACATTCAAAAGGTGTCATCTTCAAAAAGTATTGAAAAAAATATATGTGATTCTACTCTTCATAAAACACCAGAAAATGAAAAAATTAGCGGCTGAAATTAATTACAGCGACCACAAAAAATTATCAAAATTAAGCATATTTGGCGACTTAGCGCTGTTAGGCTGATACGTTTGCTAGCACCGAGATTGCCGTGTGCGAACAGAACCGTGTTTTGTTTTTCCGCCAAGTACTCAAAATTGATCGCCTAGCGGTGTGAAATTGCCAAATATGCTTAATTTTGATAATTTTTTGTAGTCGCTGTAATTCATTTCAGCCGATATTTTTTTCATTTTCTGGTGTTTTATGAAGAGTAGAATCACATATATTTTTTTTCAATACTATTTGAAGATGACACCTTTTGTATGTTTCCTTGTTAAATTTCGAATACTACTGAACCGCGAATTGTTTATGAATCATTTGCCAAATTTCATCTTTACTATGTCAGGTTGTTTTTCCATTAGTAACAAATTGAAAATTCATTAGTTGAAAACTGAGATAAAATCTCTAAAGGAAATTTTATAACATGAATATTGTAACTGTTGCTAAGGAATGCTGCTTCATATTTTAAGGTAAAAACATCAGTTATTTATTTCAGTTCATTTATTTATTAATAAAGTATTTTGTATATTTAGACCAATTAAAAATGTTTTCCTTTTTCTCCCTCACGCAGCAAGTTAAAAAAAAAAAAAAAAAATGAATAAAATAAAATACTATTGAGAAAAATCGTGTTAAAGAAATAGAACACTTTTAATATAAGATCCCTTTCTCGAACATTGAAATTTGAAGAAGGCGATCTTAGATGTTTCATGCCAAGGTCTTTACTAACGAAATTTAATTCATCACCAAACTGACAACAAATCTTTAAAATCGCCAAAGGGGTTCCATACTAAACCTGTACTACGGAAATCTCAAGAAATGAAGAGAAACTGTTGCTAAGAAACACAACATAGTTGCTGCATGCCTTTATGTGGAAGACTAGCCTGAAAAAAGTCTGTGGTATTAAATTAAATTCTGTTTTGAACAAAATTTTATATGCATTACTTAAAAACAAAGAGCATTCTTTTTTTTTTTTATTATCATTATTATTTATTAATTATTTTTATTACTTTTAAAAAATTACAACTAACCTTTGAAATTTGTTAAGTTTCTAAAGAATTACATAGAGGAAATAATTAACATTTTGATGAAAATTTTTTATTCAGCATTGAGATAGAAAAAAAAAAAAAAAAAAAAAAAAAAACCTTTTCTTGAATAATCTTTGAAACAGTTTTTAAATTGCAAAAATCTGAGTAAATTATAACATTAAAAATTTCATTCTAAAAATTTGTTCTAGAAATTCTACAATGAAAAGTATTTATCAAGTTGTTATTTAGGATACGATTTATTTTGGATTAATTCTTAAGTCCATAAAAAAAGTTTAAAAGTTTTTAACTCCTTCTACTAAATTCTTTACCAAAGAAATAAAAGAAAAATTTCCAATGATAATTCATCAAAAGAGACTATTGAAAAAACAATAAATATCCATCTATTTTTAAAAATAGCTTCATTATTATTTGTAAGATTAAATAATTTTTACTTTAAAATTGTTTAAATCGTAGTTATAAAAAAAAAGAAAACTCTATAATTTACCATCAAAAGAGACATTTTAAAAAAGAATCGTTTAGCTATACTTTACTTAAAACAATAATTTATTTAAATTAAAGCCGCATATGTAAATTTTTGTGTAAGTTACGTGAAAGATGTGGAATAAACATGCTGGTGTTCAGAAGTTAAATTTTTTGAAAAGACAAGAGATTAGTTAAAAAAATAGCTTTTGAATAAATTTAAACTTTTAAATTAACAGCTGTTAAAAATTCAGAACATGTTTTGTTTAAAAAGAAACAGAAAATGAAGAAATCTAAATACAATATGCACTTTTAAAAACAATCAAATTTCTGTTTAAAATGCGCCAAAAAAGAAGAAAGAAACCATGATAATTTAGTTAATTTAAGGTTTTTATTTTATTTATATTTTTTTTATGGTCAAATGGCATAAAAAAAAAGAAAAAAGAAAAAAACTGGTGTGTAACAACCACAGGGCTTTCATTATTTAGTACTACTCAAATTATATACTCTTTTTGGAAACAGATTTGCTAAAAGACATAAAATTGACTTAACAAATCAGGTAATTAATAATTTTGCCGCAAAACCTAACTATTAATGACGTCATAAAAATACAGAAAACAGAGTTTATATAACAAGTTTAAATCAGTAGAGCTGTGTTTTGAAACACCAATTTCTGAGATCTAAAATTCCTCTAACTGATCGGGATGCATGTCTTTTTTCGTGTAAAAAAATATAAAAAATAAAAAAAGAAGAAGAAGAAAAGAAAGAAAGAAAGAAAAAGTAATACTTTCGAATGATGTATAAACAGTTTTTTCTTTCTTTTTTTCTTTCTTTTGATAGCAAATTAGAAGAAAACCGTTATAGTAGCTATTAAAATATCGACTTTCGGTTTTTCACAAAAATTTCAAAAAACTAAAAACCAATTTTTTTTGACTCGGTATACCTTAAAGCATTGAAGGGAAAACTAGGTATCTAAAGTTTTCATTCAATAAAAAACCGAATTCCATTACTTGCAGTAATCGGATAGTGGCAAGGTGGAAGAATCTTACTATTCACATACAATATGTAAGGAAGAACCGAAAATACCTAAACTCATCATACATATTACAAAACGTAATATTTTAATATTTACAGATATAAACACATATATTATCCATATATAGAACATAAATATACACGCGCACGCACACCTTAAACCAAAACTTATGTTTAATTCAATGATACTGCACGTAATGTAGACTTTTTTTTTTTCATTGAATAATTTATTATATCATATTTTTTTTTACCATTTTACATATATTTAATTCACATGTTTCCCCATACTATACATAGATTTAAAGAAGTTTATAAATTTTGGCAATATTTTAAAGATCACATATTTTCCTTCTTCAGCTTGAAACTGAAGTACTGAATTATACAGTTATATACAGTAAACTCATTTGTTTATAAATAGCTCTAAATAATTTGAGAATTTTCAATGTCGAAATAATCAGAGTTTATTTAAAATTGCGAACTTATTTTACTGGTAACGCAGGCCTACAAAAATAATGTTGTTATAATTTCAGTTGATAATTTTAACCCGATACATGTGTTTTTTTTTTTTTTTTGGCGCGTTGAAACCAAAAAAGAGGCCAGTTTTCTCTCTCACGGGTAGATTTTTGTCAATAAATGATGTATACTGATTCTATACCGATGTCAGTACTGATGTCTGTAATTTCTTCACTTTCGGTAGTTTTTAGTATGTTTCCATGATTAGTTATAATTAATCATGAAAACATACAATAAAAGTTACCATATAATTTATGTTGGTGGAAGAGACACGGGGGAAATTGTGTCTGTAGACAATGTGTATCGACAAAAAATTACATGCGATAGATAAAAATTGTCTTGAGTTTCAGATTCAACACACGGAGAAACATAAAAGTCAGCCAAATTTCAAAACAAAATTGTAGATGTTAGACCTGTGTACTAATGACAAACAATCTTCAAACTCTTTCAAAATGAATTTTATACAATACACTCGATTTAGTCGATTAGACGACACAAAAGGATGTTAAATCTCTCTTAATTGAAGGGGGTGTAGAGGAGGTGAGATTGGGGAAGTAAGAAATTCTCGCTTCACTTAAATAACAATAAGCAGAAAATTCTTTACATATTGAAAGTTCCACAAAAGGTTGAATTTCAGACCAAAACACAGAACCATCTTCACAACCGGTTTTAAGCTCTTGACGTAAGTGCAAATCTTTATCAAAATTGTTGGATATTCTGTGAGTTCTTTAAGAGTTTAGATATTAAAAGACCTTTGAAGCGAAAGTAATTCTTTAAAATTTCGTTATTGGGTTTCTGAGCAATGATACATATTTTTAAAAATAATCGACTGTGAATATTTTGAAATGAATGGAGATATCGCTCTCTATAGATTTAAATTCTGATTAATCACAGTTTTAGTATTTAGTTTTCTCTTTTAAAATCAGTGACGTGAAAACTGACTTGAACTAAAGGAATATGTATTCCCAAAAGAAATAAGTAACGTGACTGTGGCTTATATTATTTTTAAAATATTAAATAATTTCAAGTGTAGTTATGAAAAGATCGCAAATAAATTCGGTTCATGCCATTTTCTACTTCATGTTTCGAGTCTAAAAATTTCTGTTGAACTGAATCTCAAACTAAACATTTAATTCAGAGAAAAATATTCATTCATCCGTGCTTAGATTATGAAATAAGATTTTTAAATATTCTGATGCATAGGTGAGTTGAGCTTAATTCACAGAAATTTGTAATACGTTAATCTAAATTACAGAATTTGTATTTTATTTTACTGTAAAAAATAATGTATTTTTATTTTAATCGAAAGTAAGGATTTATAACATCGTAATTTGATTTCTTAGCAATAATATATATTTTAAAAATTAACTCACGATTTCAAGTATTTTCAAATGCACTGAAACCTTTTTTCTCTATAGAATGAATTTCTAATTACACGCAGTGTAATATTTAGTTTTACCTTTTAAAGCCAGTGACGTGAAAACTGACTTTTAATGTATTCTGGAAAGAAATAAGTGACGTGAATAATGTCTTAGTATATTTTAAAGTTTTAAATCATTTCATTATAGTTATGAAAAAATCGCAAATGCCTCTATACTATATTTCGAATCTTAAAAAAGCTTTGTAAGTGTACCTAAAAACAGTAGAACTGAATAATATATATATATGGGTATAGTTTATACTCATATATATAGTTTATATACTTTTTATAAACTTTTTTTAAATTTTCTGTTGAATCATAGCTATAGAACTAACTACATTAGCACTTTATCAATGCGTATGAAATCTTTAAACAGATAGTGACGTCAATTTTTGTGAGATACATAATTTAACTTTTTACAATTTTTTAACGCTCACGATTAATTAAATTATTTATTTAATTACGTTTATTTATTTATTTATTTATTTATTTATTTATTTTTTTGTCGAAAGAAAATGAACTCGTAAATTTTTTTTTGGCAACAATTAAATTATAGCTAATATTTTAATGGCTACCTGTAAGGTATTAGGAGGTTATTATTTTCATATTTTAATTAATTATAAGAAAACTATTCCAAAATTCGAAAATAGGACTTCGAAGTATTGTGTTGTCATCGGGTTCTGAGCTACTGTGAAAGTTTCAAATGTCTAGCTAGTGGGGAAGTTAGTTAAAAATAGATCGCAAGATTTGTACCGGACAAAAAAATAAACATACAAACGAGTAAACAAGAATAGAAGTTAATAAAAACATGGTAAAAATTGTTAAAGTTTAGTATGTGAAAATTTTATAGCAGCCAATATTTTCCCCATAAAAGGAATCGATAATACCAAATTTGGTCCAGAGCGCGTAAAAATTGTAAATTTGTATAAAGAAAATTCACTTTTACACATATTCCTAGAAAAAAAAAAATTATATTTGTTCAATTATTTAACAATGCTTTTGATTTTATACATGTAATTTTTTAGGCTTTTTTTAATTTGAAAATGATGCAGTGTATTACAATATTACACGGCAAACTTTTAAATACGTTTAAATGACTTCAAAATTTTCGATATCCAAATAAACATAGATATGTAGTACAATCTTCTTATTCGATTAAATTGAACTCCAAAACACAAAGCACAAATATATGTAAAAACGCTCTTAATCGGGAGGGGGAGGGGCATGAAATCTTAGCTTAAACTAAATGATAAGAAACAGAACTATTTTCACACATCAAAGATTAAACAAAAGAATAAATTTTTCATACTAAAACAACGAACATTTTTAACAACCGATTTTGAACGCAAGTGCAAATCTTTGTCAAAATTGTTAGATATTATGTGGATTCTTTAAGAATATAAATTTTAAAATATTTTTGAAGCGAAAGTACTTACTTAAAACTTCGTTATTAGATTACTGAAGAATGATATGTGTTCTTAAAAATAACCGATTGTGAATATTTTGAAATGCATGAAGATAATTTTAGCTGTAGATATAATTTCTGATTAATCACAAAAGAAATAAGTAACGTGAATAATAGAGAAGTATGGTTTGTATAACTTTAAAGTTTAAAATAATTTTACGTATAGTTATGAAAAGGCCACAAATAAATTCATCTTATGCCCTTTTTGTTTTATACATTTCAAATCATTCAAAATCTCTTTGATAACTAATCTCACAGTAAATATTTAATTCATAGAAAAGTTTTCATTCACATATGCTTATTTATTTATTATTTTATTTATTTTTTACTTCTAAAAATAAATATTATAGTATTCCATTCATAGAATTTGAAAGTATTCCTAATCTAATTAGAGGTGCTTTCTTTTATTTTACAGGATAAAAAAAAAATAATAATATAAAATAAACGCAATTTTCAGATGTATATATGCACGAATTAAAAACTGTGCGCATGCGTGTAATAATATGCATGTAATAATGTATATGCATGGGTGTATATATACACGATCTGTGTGTGTATGAACTAATATTCTATATTTCTTCTATAGAACTATATCGAGCATTATTAACCATTGTTGTTGTTAAAGCAGTTAAGATAGGCTGACCAGATCAAAGTACCTTTATAATAGAGAAGCATTAAAAATTGTTACAATTATCAAATTATGGATGTATTTTTTCATTCCTAATAAATAAGGACTAAAAATAAAGTATTATTGATTAATAGTTTAGTTTCTGCAATTTTTTAAAACTTAGAAGAATGCCTTCAAAAAAAAAAAGGGCGTCCCCATTTGTCCCCATTTGTAACGTTTGGTCAGTATAAGTTAAGGCCAATATAAATAATCTCTGACCAATAGTAAGTAAATAGTATATTTATTTTTAGAATTGAAAGGTCTGTATTTTAAATTTTTGAATAAACCAAAATTAAAAATAAATAAATAAATGGATGGTCTTAAAAGATTATGCAGAATATCAATGACAGAAAGAACACGAAATAAAAGAATTATAGAAATTATAGAAAAAAAAGTAAACCATATTAGTTGATCTTAAAAAAAAGCAACTAGTCTGGTAAAGTGATGATATCGCTTTTAACTATAAGTTTGTATACAAAATTTCGTAAATACATTGAAATAATTGAAGTGTAAAACTGGAAAATGATTTTAATGATTTAAAAAATGGTATATTTGCAAAAAGTGTAACAAGACTTAGTTTAATGATAATTAATATCAGTTAATATTATTTAGCATCATTTATTTTATAAGAATGTTTTGCGAAGAACTATTATTTTAATTGTTTTAAAATCTTTCAAGCAATTTCGCCTAATTAATGGATTTAACTTAAGAAATGGTATAAGAAAATAAAAATATCTGGAGTGACCCCACTCGACTTTCCGAACATTCAGGTATTAACGATTCTTCAAATAAATTATATTAAGAGAAGTCTGAAGTAATTCCACTCAGTCGAAGAAGGCAACGCTGTTTCACTTCGAATAATTTGAGCCTATAGGTCATAATAACAAATAATTTTTCTTTGTGCCACTGTAAAAATCTGCAAGTGAATCCCGTACATTCATCAAAATCTGTACAGTTCGTACCTATGGTGAGTTATACTATGTATAAAAATTTTCATTTCATTCGAATAAGACATTTAAACGCTATCACACTTGTTTCATTTGAGCTCATGGGCCATAATGATAAAGAGTTTTCTGTGTGTATGTGTCCCAGTAGAAAAAAAAAAACTGTAAGTGCTATATTCACCAAAGTCTACACAGTTCGTGCTACGGCGACTAATAACATACGTATCAACTTTCAGCTTATTAGAACAAATCATTTTGACGCTATCGTGTTCCCTTACTCACACACATACATGCGTATACATACACACATACATACATCACGATAGTACAAAATCGTAGATATCTCTAAAAAGGGGGAAAAGGGGTGTCGTGCCAAGACCAAAGTTAGAGTACAACTAGACAAGTGTACAACTAGACATCATGCCATAATAAAAGGAGACTTTGTCGCTGGATTATTAAAATCAAGAAAATCTTCAACGCCAAACAGAAAAAAACTTAAAAACAGACAGCTTTTTCGGTAACTTTTAGCGTACCGTCTTCAGTACACTGAAGAAAATCTATAGAAATGACGCAAGAGTGCCCTATAACATCTCTGCCAACTTTTACTACAACTGAATAAAGCGTTTAGACGTTATTATACTTTAAGAATTTTGAAACCATAGGTCATCATGATAAAGAATTTTTCTTTGTCTCCATGTAAAAGTATTATAAGTTCCACACTCATCAAAATCTGAACAAATCGTGAGATGGAAACCTATAACAAACCTACCACAACCTTTTATATCCATGAAATAGGCGTTAAGATACAATCACACTTTAAATAGTATAAATCCATAGGCCATAAAGATAATGAATTTTTCTTTATGGCCTATAAAAGAACTTAAAGTGCCACAAACAACAAAATCTATATATTTTGTGTAACGGTGACCAATAACACACCTTTAAACATTCAACTTAACCGACCAAAGCGTTTATACGTTATCGTGTATAGTCATACACATAGATACAAACATACATACAACACATTAAAAATAGCAAACATGAACTCAGGAGACCGTAAAACGCATAGTTATACAAATCTCTCATACTCGAAGTTCATGATTACAATACTTTTCTTACATAATATATGTTCGGAAAGTAAGAATGTCCCATTAAAAATAAAATTTAGCATAACAATTGACAATATCACGAAATTTTATTGTTTAATTTAATTAGCAAAGAAAAACCTATTTTTTAAATTACTTAGAAAATACTTTTACCAAAATTTGTTTATAAATTTTTTGCCTAAAATGTTAAAACGAGGCACGTACTACATTAAAAGAAAAAATCTGGAGTGACACCACTCGGCTTTCCGAACATTGAATAATTAACGGTCTTGTAGATAAAGTAAAGTAAGAGTAGTTGTTAAATAAACAAAAGAGAAAAAATTATAATAGGGTGTTTGAGTATATTTCTCCATATAGTACACGATGTCTAATTTCACGCTATTGTACTTTAAGCCGATAAATCATAATGATAAAGAATTTTTCGTTGTGTCCCTGTAAAAAAACCATAAGTGCTAGATTCACCAAAATCAATAGGGTTCGTGATACGGTGACTTACAACATACGTACCAACTTTCAGCTCATTCTAGCAAAGCGTTTATCCGCTATCGTGTTCACTCACACACATATGTACGCACTTGTATATGTATGTGTATATGTATGTGTACACACTTGTATATGTATGTGTATATGTCACTCACACACATACATACACACATACATACATCATCGTAAAAATAGCGAAAACGGACTCAGGGGACCTCAAAACGTATAGAAACATCAAAATCTCTAATTCGAATTTTTGACATGATTACAATACTTTCCTTACATATGTATGTTCGGAAAGTAAAAACAAATAAAGGAACACAATCAAATTCAGTTTCTCTTTTACTTATTTATCCTCTGATTTTTTTTTTTTTTTTTTTTTTTTTTTTCATTGTAACTATTTAAAAGCAAAATAAAATTCTCTCTCTTCAAATATGATGTCGTTAAAAGAATGGGTCTCAAGTAAATATTCTTTGAGATTTCATGACCCAAACCTCATTGCTAATATCTCACAAGGCTCCCATTCTGTTTATGATTTACTTTTCTTTGTGTTTCTCAATAGTCCCAACATTTCATTTTCTATTAAGAGGTAATAGTGAACTTTCGTCAGGTAATTTACGTAAGGTTTTCTTTGACACTTCAATAATTTTATCTTTGATTCTTTGCATCAATTTCGAAACACGATATATATTGTGTTGTTTATTATTTTTACTTTAATGGTGACTATTTTATTTTAAAACTAACCTTCCTCATCAAGATATACGGTGAATATTTATGTTATCATGTACGTAAACTAATAATAAGAAATATATATATATATATATATATATATATATATATATTATATATATATACTTTGCGCCAAATCACTTAATTGTAGGCTTATTTAAGAAACTGATTTAATAAAGCCCACTTATTCAAATTAGTTTAAAATTTTTTCTGACTATTTTGTCTAAAAGGAAATTGTTTTTAAATAAAGTATTGGTAAATAGAAAAAAATGTTTTGTTTTGTTGAGGCTGTATAAAAAAAAAAAAACTGGCTGTAATGATCAATTTATTTTGATGACAAAGCTTCAATAAAAGTGTTGTTGTTTTAACGACACATGTTCTTCTATGTAAATAACACACACATACACAAAAAAAATAAAAAATAAAAAAGGTAATTTTTTTTATATATATATTTATTTAATTGTGACTCTATAAAAGCAAACTCTCATTCATTTTGCGCAAATATCATATCATTAAAAGAATAATTTCAAACAAATATTTACAACTATTTCATGACCCAAAAACATAATCTCTAATATCTCACAATTTTTTTTATTTTTATTTTTATTTTTTTTTTATTTGCTCTTCTTTGCATTTTATGATAATGACTAAATCCATACTATATTACGATTTAATAATGATACAATTGTTAGGTCATTTACATAGATGCAGCAACATTTCTCACTTTCATTTTTGGCATTTATGTTATTAAACATGATATCTCTAATATTGTTACTTCTTTTTTTTTTTTTTTTTTTTTTTTTTTTTTTTTTTAAGTTAGGGAATTTTATTTTATTTTATAGTCAATCTTTTATGACCACGTATGCTGTGAATTATCTTAAATAATTATATACGTAAATATAGTACCGCAATAAATGAATAAATAAATAAAATAAAGTATAATAATAATAATAATAACAATAACTAATTTTAAATTTTTGTTTATAAACTGAAATTCTAACATAAAGACTATTATGTTGATGGAATCACAAAGTTTACTTCTATATTTTCTTATAGAAATTAACGTAGTGCAAATTACCTATTAAAATTACTTTTCATTATGAATGTAGAAAATTTCCATCTCAAAGAAGTATAATGTTAACCGTCAAAATAAAAATAAAGTCAACTTTTTGTGGCATATAAATTTACTTTAAGAATTTTTTTTTTTTTTTTTTTTTTATTATTCCTATGATTTATGAGGGGAAATGTCCAATACAAATATGCGTTGCTATTTATATTTCGGTTTTAATAATGAAACAACAACAAAAAAAAAAAAAAATATTTATGATAGAAATTGGTTTATTGTTTTTCAAAATATTCTCCATGAAGATCAGTACACTTTTCCATGCATTTGAACCAATTTTCGAAGCACTTTTTCCACTCCGATTGAGATAACTTCAAAACATGCGTTTTGAACGTATCAACCGCTTCTTCGGGTGTCGAAAATCGTCGCCCACGTAATTTATTTTTGATGTGCGGGAATTAAAAAAAAAGCCATTGGGTGCCAAATCAGGGCTGTACGTCGGATGATCCATCAATTCGACGTTTTGGCTGGTCAAAAATTCCTTTGTTTGAGCCGATGTGTGAGATCTCGCATTGTCACAATGAAGAATGATTCGCCTCCTCTTCTGCTTTTTTTTTTTTTCGAAATTTTTCGATAACTTCTGGCAAATAAATGGTTGTGTACCATTCGGAATTGACCTTCCTGCGTTGCTCCGGTGTCACCGTCACTATGGGCACCCATTTTCTTCGATGTGCTTCTTCCGCGAACAACTATTGTTGGATTTGGCTCGTCTTGGAAGACCTAGTCGAATGCTATTTTTTCGGACTTATATGCATAGATAAATTATATGCCACTTGTGTAGATGTTATACACAGCCTTTGAAGTAACTTCAACATATTTTTTCACCATTCCCTTGCACCAATCGACACTAGCCTTCTTTTGAGCGTTTGTCAGATTACGCTAGATCCAACGCGAACAAATCTCTTTTTGCGACCAAATGTTCATGTAATATCCTGTTTATGCTTGTCATACTAATGCCCAAAGATACTTCAATCTCAGGGTATGTCACATGACGATCTTGTTTTATTAATTCACGCACAGCATCGACATTTTCCGGCACAACAACCGATTTTGGAAGACTATCACGGAATTCGTCTTGGAGTGAACGTCGACCACAATTGAATTATACCAGTTTTTACAGTGCTGTAGGATGGTGCTTTATCGCTGTATGAAGAATCTTGATAAAAGCGGGGGAGACTTAACGTTTAGAAACGGGCTCTTTTCAATATCCACAATGCTATCAGAGCCGCTCTCTTGAGCCTCTCGCTCAAAACTGCTGCATAGTGGTGAGCGGCCTTCTTCCGTCTTTTAAATCTTTGAAATATTCACTTCGAAAAATTTTAAAAATAATCGCACGAAAATGTTCACGAGTCAATTCCATTTTTTGCCCGAGATGAATTTTTCAATTGACTGTAAACAATACAACTCACGTTAACATGGCAAAACGTTCTGAAGAAGTTATTGGTAAAAATATCAAACTTTCGATTGGAAATGTCAACGGTCGCTTGGCAACATTTACTTTTACCAAGGCCAGTAATATAGATAGTAACCCTCGTATATATATTTCATTTTATCCCAGAAAGATTTTCTAACCATTGATTCAGAAACATCTAAAATTATTTTCAAAAATACTAATACAGAAAATTTAACACCTGGCACTTTCTCCAAAGGGGGTAACGGTACTCCTACATATACTTTTTTTCTTCAATGCCTGCTAAATTTTATCAAGTTTAGGTATTGTATTATTTTACCTATGGTAAAAAAAGTTCTTGCTTGCGTGCAAACTTCAATGCTCAGTTTTTGTTACTATCGACTGTAGTCCTACAATTTACAAAATTTATATATTATAAGTCCTATGCTTATCAGAATATATACAGGTCGTGCGACGGGGATCTATAACATACTTATCAACTTTAATTTCAATCGAAGGAAGCGTTTAGACAATATAGTGTTAATAAAAACACAAATGACTGTACGAATAGCAAAAAATAATTCAGAAAACCTGAAAGAAAATCTCATAGTCAATTTTTTCTATGACTACATTAATTACTACCCCTTTATAGTTTACATTTCGAAAGTAAAAATGCTTTCATTTATATATTTTTTTAGTGAATTTGTCATGCCAGTAATTTAATAAATGTTATAGTTTAATTTGATATCTAATAATGTCATGTGAATAAATATTCACCTATTTTAACAAATACATTATATTTTTAAACTAAAAAGTTTGTGACACAAGGCATGAGACATAAACTTATAAATAAATGCACCAACAAAAAATGTACATAATCTAGAACGATTTATTTATTTATTTTTATTATTATCCATTTTAATCTCTAGGATTAAAAAACACATTCATTCACCGCAAATAACAAGTCGTTACAGCAAAATTTCCCCTCAGATTCCATTGCCAAAATCCCCATCGCTAATATCTCACAAGATTCTCCGTTTGATTGAGATTTACTTTTCTTTTTTTCGTGCAATAATCCCTATGTTCACAATAAGATTGTGTGAAACATTTACTCGTTGGCAAGATCATTTACGAAGTTTTTCTTTTGTTTTTTAACATTTCACTTTTTGATTCTTTTTGATTTCTGAAAAAAAAAAAAAAAAGAAAAGAAAAGAAAAGAAAACTCTAATATCATTTTTGTTTTCTAAGTAATAGATATGAAATTCTGGACAACATAGAATTTAATTTAGTTAAAAAAAGACAGGACTTTTTAAAATCTAATTTTCCATATGAAGACATTCAATAACTGTGTTGGGCCGCGGTAGCCCAGTCGGTAGAGCACCGGCCTCGTCATTGGAAGATTGCGGGTTCGGTACTGGAGTCGGCCAAAAAACGTCGTGTACACTAATGGTGGCTGGTGCACGTAAAATCTGTCGTGGCCGCAATGTCCTCCTTCATGTTCCCATCAAAAATCATACTTCTGGGGGTCACCGAAGCGGCAGAGCCATGCCTTCCATGGAGGATCAAAATTGTGATGCCATGTCTCCGAACCACCTCTAGGGGTGTGTACCAGATCATCGCCAATTGCCCATCTGCGCAGCACCAGTGCGACGTAAAACCCAACTCTTAACTGAAGCCGTTCCATTTCTTTAGCATGATTTTTAAAATTTTATTTTAATTATTTAAAAAAAATAGTTTGCACGTTCATTTTTCGACATAAAAAGAAATATATTTATTTCTTTTATTTTTGGCATCAATTTGTTTTATCTTTTAATAATTTTAATATTAAAATGGGCTTTTTATTTAATACTTTTTGAACCAACTGTCCAATTGAATAAAAAAATACGGAATTAGCTAGATTTTGCACTGCTTAATAAGTGTACCGACTTTTGATAAAATCTGATTATCCGGAGACATACACTGACAAACTTTCAGCCTATGCTTAGATAAAAACTAAAATGTTTGCGCGTTTATTCAAAGTGACAGATAAAAATTATTAACGATGGTAAAATCTTATATATATATAATATATATGTTTCACATAAGATCGAGCTTAGATCCCAAGTGTGTTTAACGGACTGCTTAAAATAGTACCTTTTTTACCGCCTGTTGTGTCATATTTGAAAATAAACATGTAGGTGTGTTTCATTCTGATTTTCCATTATATGTGAGTAAATGTAATTTAAATATTCAATATTTATAAGGCATTTTTAATTATGTTTTATTATTATTATTATTATATCAATAATTAAGCGGCAACAGCACTAAATATCCTGATTAAATATCTTCACAATTAAATCTAAGTTTAGCAGGAAATGTATTTCATAAAACAAAAAAATAATCTATAAATTCTCAGTCACGTACGAATATTTGTAGTTGTTTTTCGAAGTAATATATTATGTTCGAATTTAAAATAGTTTTTTATTTATTAGAAAAAATTAAGAGGTTTTCTTTTTTCATTATTTATTTGTATGTTTTTTATTATTATTATTTATTGTTTAAGCAACTAGTTAAATTAATATCTATATTATTTTTGTGGTCTGTCGTGTATTATAAAAAAAAAAAAAAGAAAGAAAGAAAGAAAAAGAAAAGAAACATATAGGAGAGTTTTATTCATCGTTGAAATAAAATTGTACAAAGAAAAATGAAAATCGATTAGAAATTCGATTAATCGACCGATTACTCGATTAATGAATAAACGATTAACCCAGTTAAAACTGTTAACCGATTACTACCCCTATTATTATATATTATATGTCCTAGTTATTATAATTAAAAACTTTCATTTTGTATCATTGTTTAATAAAATATTGATTTATAAACTCAGTATATTTCTGATAACTCAAAAAATAAATAATAAAAATAAGTAAAATAATATAAAACAATATAAATAAATAAATAAAACTAAAAATAAGAAAATAAACTTAAACTTCCTTCTTTATTTATTTTTGGTAAGCTGCTCTTCAATTTTTAAATTTTCTCCGAATTTTTGTTTTCGAATTTCTTTAGAATTACAAAGTACTGATTACTTTTCATTGTTTAAAAACTTTTATACATTCATTGTAAAAAAAAAAAAAAAAAAAAAAAATTACATTTTCTTTCAAATCCTCGAAATTGATTTTTAACTTCAGATCTTTGCTTAACATATATTGCTATAAATTTCATTCTAAAAATGCGTTTTATATTGAATAAAAAGTACTTATCAAGTTCTATTTAGAATACGGAATTTATTGGATTAATACTTAAGTTCATAAAAAGTTTAAAAGTAGTTAACTTCAATTTATTTACCGAAGAAATAAACCTTCAGTAAAATTCAGTTTTTTATCAAAACAGTACAATCAAAAATATTTATCTGTTTTTAACGATACCATCTTTGTTTAGCTTGAGAGATTAAATAAGTCTAAATTTAAAATATATTTAAAATTTAGATTCAAAATGTTATCAAATGTTTCATTAATGCAGACATTTTTTAAAAGAATGGTTTAGCTTTACTTTAAGTTTAAACAATTGTGTTTCAGTTAAACTCTCGTATGTAAATTTCTGTGTAATTAACATGTAAAATGGGAAATAAAAATGTTGTGTTTAGAAATTGAATTTTTAAAATGAAAAGCGGTTCATTAAAAAAAATAAAAAAAAAATTAATAAATTAATAAAAATTAATAAAATTAAACGTCTAAATTAATAGCTGTTAAAAAGTAATGTCATACTTTATGTTTTGTTTATAAAAAATTATTAGAAAATAAAACTTCTTTTATACATAGTGAATTTTCAGTTTAAAATGCGCCGAAAAATGGGAAAGAAACCATGTTTATTTTGCTCTATTAAAATATATATATTTTTTCATGAATAGATGCTTTCAATGGATTTAAAATAATCTGGTGTGTCACGCACGCGACTTTCTTTTACCCGGGATTCTAATGCTATAAAGACAGGTTATAGATTAAGGAGTGAATTAACAAGTGATGTTTAAAAACGTACTTTAAAAACCATTGAAAAAGTAGTTTTTGAAAAGAAAAATACTATAAAATTTTTTCTGTGTGAATAGGCTTACTAATCCTCTAATTCTTTGATAAAGCATAGTACATACAGTCATAGAAAATTTAAAGCTGTTATTAAAGTTTTTAAACTTTATTCTAAATTATTCAAACAAATTTTACCACTCCACTTTTTAAAACTTAGCAATCTAGATAAAAATTTTCAAGTAACAACCCCACATGATCTTTAAAATACTTCTTTCAATTATATTTGTTTTTACATTATGTTAATAACAGGTCTGTACATTAATAAACCACTAAAAGCTTGAATTTGTTATTCAGCGGTCCCCAAAACTCGTAGCTGTAGCAAAAAAAATCAGCGTTGAAGTTTGGACGCCAAACTAGGACTTTGTTTGGAAACAGGTTATGAGAAAGTAATTACACTGCTCGGCATGAAAATTGTCCCCAACACCATTTTGGCAAATTCTTATGTAAAATGGCCTCGTGAATCTGAATAGGACGTCCATTATGCCCTATCACCCACCGTTTTTTAGGGACGGCCGCCTATTTTTTATCACTTTTAGGTAATTTTATGGCTATAAATTTGATTTTTAGGAGGAGGGGAGGATTATTTTAACTCTTAAATATCTTTTGAGGGGCTACAGAGTTGAAAAATTCTAAAACTTCAACATTTGCGGCAAGGGGAAAATTAAGGGGGGGGGGGATTCGCCACTGAAATTATGTGTTACATTTCTTATGTTTTTTTAATCTATTATTAATGGTATTTATTAAACATTCTCTATATTTTTTTTGTTTTTAAGTGTTAAATTAATTCTTTTTCATTTTCCAAATCAAATTCCTGGCCATAAAATTACCGAACAGTGCTAAAAATTGGGGCAGGAGGGTGGTGTCCGAGAAAACGGTGGGTGACTGGGAAAAATGGTAGTGATATTCGAATTAAGGACGTCATTTTACATAAGAATCAGCAAGAATGGTATCAGGGGTCAATTTTTTTTTTTTTTTTTTGCTTCTTCCAGCGCAGTGCTATCAGTTCGCAGCCCTTTACAGTAAATTGGTAAAATTTAACAAAGCAGTTCCCTTAGCTACATTCAACAAAAAGGATGCATTCACTCAATTTTGAGTAGCCCAGTATATTGCCGATAAATTTTATACACACCACACAGTATTCTTAAATTTAGAATAATATGAAAAATATAATACTACCTGAAATGCAATTTCATCATTTTCAAAATATTGTCTTAATATATCTAAATTCTTTCTTGTGACCCTGTAAACGAATGGTAAAATATTGTTATATCATAACCCATGTTAAACTGGCTTTTTTACATAGGGAATAAATATCTTCTGTTTCATTTTGTTTAGGGCAGTCTGAAGGTGTCAAACTCTACTTACCATAAATTTGACCAGTAGGCGTATTGTACTAGAATTCTCTTGGATATCCCTGCACACAAACCATTTGTTTGACATCAACGAAAAATTTAGTGGTGCATTCCTATATAATATAGATTTAGAATTGGACTTCCTGCTACTATTTAGCTTTGAGTTTTGCATATAAAGCACAGATTAACTGCTAAAAACTTTATTGTTGGATTTAGAAAACCGCAAAACATGTAAATATAACAAAAATTCAGTTTCGAAAATTTTACCCCTAAACCATGTACCCTTATATGATTTTGGGTCATATGTCATTTTACGGGTAAGAGAAAATAATAAATAAAGCAAGATATAAAAATCTAGCTATTCACGTACAATATAACACTTTTTACCTGTACTTACCGAGTAGAATAAATAAATAAATAAATAAATAATAATAATAATAATAATAATAATAATAATAATAATAATAATAAAACTCGTCACACTTATTATACACATGAGCATTTGAATATTTATAGATATACACACACGCACTGCACACTTTTATTCCCACACATGTGTTCAACTCAATGTTACTGCATGTAACTTAGATTTTTTTTTCTTCCATTATCAGTTTATTTGATTATTTAAAACGCATTCAATTCATGTCTTTTCACAAATCCATAGATTTAAAATTGTCTCATCTTGGCATTGTTCTAAAGATTAAATAATTTCCTTCTTTAGATTTAAATTGAAGTAATGCATTATACAACTATATACAGTGACCTCATTTGTTTGCAATGCCTTGGAAGTTTGCAATGTCGAAACAATCAAAAATTCTTTTAAATTGCGAATTCATATCATTGATGATATTAGCAAACTATCTTCGAACTCTTTTGAAATAAAATTTATACAAACAACTCGTTTCAGTCGATTAAATGACACAAAAGGATGTTAAGCCTCGCTTAATGGGGAGGGAAGGGGGGGGGGTGATCTCAGCTTCACTTAAATGACAATAAGCACACAATTCTTGACAGATTCCACAAAAGTTTGAATTTCAGACCAAAACATTGAAGAATATCAACAGCCTATTTTGAGCTTTTAAGTCAAGTGCAAATCTTTATCAAAATTTTTGGATATTCTGTGTAATATTTAAGAGTTTAAATCTAAGAGGACTTTTGAAGCGAAAGTAATTCTTTAAGAGGTTTCTAAGCAACGATACATATTCTTAAAAATAATCGAATAGGAATAATTTTAATGCATGGAGATATCTTTCGCCATAAATTCAATTTCTGATTAATAACAGTTTCAATATTTACTTTTGTCTTTTGAAGCTAGTGATGTGAAAATTGATATTTAGTATATCTTCAAAAGAAATAAGCATATTGAACTATGGATAAATAGGGTTTGTATTATTTTAAAATTTTAAATTATTTGAAACGCAGTTATGAAAAGAGCGCAAATAAATTCAACTTACACTTCTTTCTGTTTCGTATTTCAAATCATTAAAAATCTCATTTGAAAATGAATCTATAATAATTATTCAATTCAAAGAATAATTTTCACTCATCTATTCTTCAATTATAAAAATATATTTTTAAATATTCCAAAATATATCTTATTTATATTTCATTCATAGAATTTTGAAACATCCGGATTCGAAATTACTGAATATTCTTTCCTTCTGTTTTACAGGATTTAAAAATAAAAAATAAAATAAAATAAACATAAACATAATTTCAATACATGCATAAGAATATATTAATGATTATGTAAAATAATATGCATGTAAAAACATTTATGCATGTTTGAACAGTCGGTAACAAAAGTGTCCGAACACTAGCAAAAATTCTTATGTAAAAAAAGTACACTTCATACGATTTTGTTAAATAAATCCGTATCGAATCCTTTTTTTAGTCAGTGTAAGAACATGATTCGAAAAGGATTTATTTAACAAAACAGTATGAAGTGTACTTTTTTTACATAGGAATTTTTTGCTAGCATTCGGACACTTTTGTTACCGACTGTATATGCATATTATATGTATGTGTGTATAAACCGATATTCAAGGTTTCTTCTTCAAAATTATGCCAAGCTATATAATTATTGATATAATTACGACTATTATAACGAATAACTAACCAATAGTAAGTAGGCAATATATTTAATTTTAGAATAAAAAGATCTGTAATTTACCTCTTTCAATAAAATATCATTTGATATGAACACAAAACCAAATTTTAAATGGTTACAAATTGTATTTAAAAGTGTCCTCCAAAATATTCAAAGGTGTTACTTAAAAAAAAGAGACAATAAATAAATAAATAAATAAACAGATAAACAAAACATAATCAAACCCCGTTCATCTTGTTTATTATCTTTTGAAGAGATTTCACTGTAATAATCTAAAATCAAAAGAACGTTCGTTCTCCGAAAATATGACGTCGTTAAAAGAATAGGTTTCAATAAAATATTTCCCCAGATTTCATGACCCAGATCCTCATTGCTAATATGTCACGAGATTCTTATTATGTTTGTGATATACACTTCTTTGTTTCTTATAATAATGTCTAAGTCCATTCTATGTTTACATGTAACAGTAACTCGTTCGTAAGGTCATTTACGTGGAGATTTTCTTTGATGTTTGGGCATTTCTCTCTTGGATTCTTTGCATTAAGTTAGAAATATGATATACTTAATCTTTGTTTCATTTTTTTCATTTTAAGGATGCTAATTTTCTTTTATGTCCGATGTTACAAAAGCAAATATTCAACAAATTATTTTACATTATTGTATGCATATTCTTATAATTGCAGCAATAAAAAATAAATGTTTCTTGATTTTTCATTAATAGAAAATCTCGTTAATAAACTGAAATAATTGTAATGTAAAATGGAAGTTGGGGAGAAATGAGTTTCATGATTAAAAAAAAATAAAAATCATAACAAGATTTAGTTTAATGGAAAGTAATATGAATTATTATTAATTCTGATTATTTATTTCAAAAGTATATTTTTCAAGGAAATTTTTTTCTTATTACTTTGAAAAATCTCTCTAGCAATTTTTATAAATACTTTATTGGAAAAAAAAGTGAGACATAAGTGCATGAAAAAAGAAAGAAAAAGAAGAAGAAAAGAAGAAAGAAAGAAAACGCGGGGTGGCGGTGAATACATATACATTAAATTTTGTTTATTATCCTTTGAATGCATTGCATTAAAGCCATCTAAAAGAAAATTAATACTCCTCCCCAAATATTTTGCTATTAAAATAATAGGTTTTAATTAAAGTTTCAATAAGAGATTTTATGATTCAAATCCCCATCACTATTATCTTACAAAGCTCTAATTTTGTTTGTGATTTACTCTTGTATATTATTAGTTCGTTGCAAAAGTTCGTGAGGACGCGGATTATTTTATTGCCTCCAAAGACGAGAGCTTCTATCGCCGTGGTATACATTTGTTACCCGATAAATGGGCAAAGGTTGTTGAAAGTAATGGGGAGTATTTTGATTAAAAATTGTCATTTAATTTGATGTATTTTTATGAAATGAAGCAATAAAAAACTGCACGAATTTATGCAAAGAGCTAATATAATAATAGCTATGTCCAATATTTGATTGGATGCGATAGAAAACCATTTGTAAGGTCATTTACATGAAAGTGTTTGATGGTTTAAGATTTCTGTTGTCGATTCTTAACATTAGATTATAAAAAGTAATATAGTCTTTTTCATTACTTTTTTATTCAATGATGACAATTTTTTTTTCATAATTTATCTATCACGATTAATTATGCGGCAAATTATTATAAATTCTTGCATACAAAACCTAAAAACTAGAACAACAGTTATAAAAACTATTTCTTTTCTTCTTCTTTCTTCTTCTTCTTCTTTTTTTTTTTTTTTTTTTTTTTTCATATACCTTGTATACAAGTTTTGAAACGGGGGCCTTTAATATACCTACCGAGTTTACTCTTAAATAAATGAAGGATTTTTTGGTTAACGTGTTCACTCGCGCTTTTATACACACACCGATACATCATCATAAAAATAGTAAAAATGAATTGCAAAGAGTCTTATACATAAACAAAAATTTTACAGTTAAACATTTTCATGACTGCATTCATTTACTTACGTGATACACGTTTGAGAAAAAAAAATGCTTTTATTTTTATTTATTTACTAGCTGACCCGTCCGGCTTCGCACTGATGAACAAATTTTAGTTAAAGATGGATTGATATCTAAAAAATCAAGAAATATATCAGTTTATATGTTATAGTCAGGCAATATTATTAACTGGAAAGTCAAAATATAATTTTACAATTATTTTTTTTTAATTAGTTGTTAAATGTTGGCAATTTTTACTTAATGCTATTTATTTATTTATTTATTTATTTCATAAAAAGAAACATTTCTTTACTCATGAATAAAAAATATTGAAAAATAAACCTATGAGATGAAAATGTTTTTGATAAAATTGACGTCATAATAGCTTTAATTATTATTTATTTTTCATTTCGCAAATATATTTAATTTTTTCCATAATTGATTATTATTTTAATAATGTATATTAAAGGAGAAATCAATAATATGAAACAATATTCGTACAATATATACTATTACAGAATCTGGTGTGAAACAACCACACGACTTCCATTACCCACTATTACACGTAATATATACAATTTTTTGGAGATATTACTTGCATTTTTTGAGATTTTCGAGTAAGAGAAACTTGATACACGTATAAAGACACATACAACAGAGTTTGCATAGCGAGTTAAAAAATAAGGGGAAAAAAATAGATAGTTATTTTTTTAAACACGAATTTCCGAGATCTAAAACTGAACTACCTAATCAGGATGACCGTTAATATTCCTGTAATAAGCACGTAATACTTGAGAAAGGTTATCTAAATTGGATTAAAGAAAAAATTTTTAAGAATACGTTAGAGCCGTTTTTGAGATACCAACTTTTACCAAAACTTAACATACTCAATTATTGACCTAAAAACAATAATTACATACAAAAGGATATTTAATAGGAAGTTAACATGGCGAGTTTGAAAAAAATCCGTACAGGCGTTTTTAAAGGAACGCACTTGCGAAGTCTGAAATTGAGCTGTTTATAGAGGACGCCTATCAATTTTCCTGAACTAAGCAACTTTTCAATCGAAAGGGCATCTAATATATTATTTATATAGCAACTTTGAAGAAAATCATTAGAGGTGTTTTTGAATATGGGCTTAGAGTCCCATTTCTGGTTTTCGATGACCCAATTCCGGTTTTTCAATTTTCACGAAAATTTGGAAAATTTATCTGTACACCAGACCTGAATCACTTGTGAAGTTAAGTAGTTCTATTTTTATTAGTTTTGGAGATATGACAGCCAGAAGATTACACACACACGTGCACATATACACACACACTGACCAATTGCCAAAACCTATACAATACTTCCACTACCTACGGTAGTAGGGTAATTGAAGTAAACACATACATCTCGTATTTACTACGATAATATACAGATTTTCGTATTACGTTTTCGATCGCCAAATACAAAAATCGCCAATGACGATAGATATCAAATCTATGCTTTGTTTTCAATTAAAATATTGAAAATTTTAATTAAAAATTTATTTTACCAAAATTTATTATAGCTTCTAGCACTTAGAGAGAGACAGTGTAACTTTTGATTATTGGAGAAAAAAAAAAAAAAAAAAAAAAAAGCAATCGGCTTTTTAGTTCTAGCGATCGTTCTCTACATATGCATATAAACCTTTCTTTTTTTTATATTAGTATAGCTATAGAGCATAGGTATATTAAATAGGTTTCCAGTCAACATAATATAACTCAAATAATTAAATGCTATTTACATTTCAATAATGGATGTATGCGCTATGTATATTGAGCTACTTGCCATAACTGTTAGTTGCTAAAAATAGTCGCCAAATAAATTTAAACATCTCAATACGCAAGCGAAGTATGACATCACTGACCGCCCGTGGATGCAAGAAAAAGATTTTCCATGTTAATCGCTCATTGGATTTTTTTTTTTTTTTTTTTTTTTTTTTTAATTAAAATTCTAGAAGAATTATTTCCCGATTTTAATCCTCATATTTGGGTATAGATATGTATTAGTTATTGTATGCATGCGTTAGATTGAGTTATTTTGCTGTCAAATTGACAAAATTTTAATTTTAAATTTCAAAACTGTCACCCTTGGCGTTTTTTGTATTTGGCGATCAAAAACGTAATACGAAAATATACATGCCAGATGTATATTTTCGTAATATGTATTGTACGAAATATTGTTTCATATTATTCGTTACACTCTTAATGTAAGTTTTTAAAATAACCATGATTTTTGAAAGGAATTAAATTATATTCGCCAGATAATTTGGCGATATTTTTTTTTTCTGCCATGGATGACGGATATCAAATCTATTCCGCTGCAACATATTAGTATATTATATCAGATACTTTATTTAGACATTTGAAAACAAATTTGACTTTAAATTATGATAGAATATTTATCCTTTCCCTTTAAATTAGTTTATTAGTTGGATGTTTATTGTGTAAATATCATCCTTTGAAATGAAATGTTTATGTTTTCAATCGAATATGCAAATTTGCCATTTTTTTTCTAGAGTTTTGAAATTTAAAATTCCAATTTTATCAATTTTACAACAAAAACAATTTAATCTAACGGATGCACATGATAACTAATACCAAATATGATAACTATATCCAAATATGGGGATTAAAATGGGGAAATAATTTTCCTCGATCTTTATTATTTTTTTACAAAAAATCCAGTTCACTTTTTATATTATTGTTCGCGAGAAAATATATTTTATTATATGTCTAAAAATAAATTAATTCGTAAATCTTTTTGGCAACAATTATAAATTAAAATAAATAATATTATAAAATAGAATTTCTTATTTTATTTTTTTTTATTTATTTATTTATTTTTAAATTCCAATTTCGTTTACACACATCAGTTTAAACCACGGAGTAAATAAAGACTCCGTGGTTTAAACATTGATGCTTAGATATTATATCATATCATATCAAATTAAATTATTAGAAAAATAAAAACTTTTAATTCTATAATGACGTCAGATTTAACGTGTAAGTTTAACAATTAAAAAAGCTTTATATGAATTTCAATTTAATGCACGTGCAAATATATTTCTTTTCTTTTCACGTCAAGATATTTTAAAAACGAAATGAATATGTAAATGTTTCTTTTATGTTGGCAGCAGCTAATTTTTTTAATATTTCATTATTTCCATTTCTATTACGGCTTCTATGGGGATTTTAATTAAAATGCTCAGATTTTAAACTAAAATTTATTTTATCAAAATTAAATATAGCCTATAACAATATGGCATACTGTAGCTTTCGGTCAGTAAAAGAAGTTTTTAAATCGGTTCAGTAGTTTCAGAGATTACCCTCCACAAACAAACAATTTTTTGCGCTTTATATAATGATATAGATTTATTTTCATGAAATGGAAGTGAAATTGTAGAAATAATTCCAGCTTGAAATTAAATTCTATAAATTATATAGGTGACGCAATTTTTTTTTTACATTTTACACAAGATCCCATTCCGTATTTAATACTGTCATGTAAATTAAAATTACTTTCATTCACTAATTTATTCACAAAAAAAAAAAAAAAAAAAAAAAAAAAAAAGGCCTTAGTAAAGAACATTTACATTTTTAATATTCTTTACTGAAAAAATATTCAAATTAAAAACATCTTATAAGACATACGCAATTATAAATAAATAACAGAATGTGATATAACCTTGTTTATTTTGTTTATTATCCCTTGAATGTATTTCATTCTAACCATATAAGAGTAAAAAAAAAAGTTTATTCTCTGTAAATATCACGTCGTTAAAAGAATATGTTTAAAGCAAGCATTTTCTCACATTTCATGAAACAAATTCTCATCGCTGATATCTCATAAGTTTGTTTATCTGTTTGGGATTTTACTCCTCATTGTATCTTATAATAATCCCTATAATAATCCCTAAAAACTTGCACTTAATAGTAACTCATTCGTAAGATCGTTTACGTACAGTTTTCATTTGATGTTTTAACATTTTTCTTTTGATCCTCACCGAATTAAGTAAAAAAAAAAAAAAAAAAAAAAAGGAAAGGAAAAAAAATTCTTAATTCTTAATCTTTCCTTACTCTTTTATTTTTAAAAATTTTAATTTAATTTTTTTACCTTTTTTTTTTCTTTACCTGTTAAGCGTCAAATTATTGTAAATTGTTACTTTTTAGGTTTCATAATTGCAGTTTCCATAATAATGGTTGATTTGTGAATTTTTCCTTAATTTTTAAATATCTCGTGCATAAACTGAAAAAAAAAAAAAAAAAAAAAAAACTAGTTTAAGATCAATGTTTTAAAAATTCTATCAATACATTAAAAAATGTTGAATATTAAGCAAGATAAATATTTTTTGGAAAATACGTTGTGTTATTTAATAGCGCTTTAAACACCGCGGTAGCTTTGTTGATAGAGCACCGATTTCGTAATTGGAAGATTGCGAATTCGATACTTCAGCCGGCCGAAGAATGTTGTGTACTCTGTTGGTGGTTGGTGCACGTAAAATCCGTCTTTACCGCAATGTCCTCCATGTTCCCATTCCAAATAATATCTCTGGTAGATCACCGAAACGGGGAGGCCTTCCCCTCTATGGAGTATCAGAATAGGGATGACATGTCTCCGGACACTAACGTTGTGGCAATTAGCGTCTGTGACTCCCACAGGGTAGGGCCTGTGTTCGAATCCCGGAAATGGCGCGGAAGTGTTGTTGTTAGCGGTAGCGATGGCCGCCCATTAGGTGCTTTTTCACAAATGGCCATTAGTTCGCCAACCCCTGGTCAGTGCTTAGTCGCAAGTATTGTGTTATTGTAAATAATAATAAAAGTCTCTGGACTAGTTGCTGCGAGTCGAATTGCCCACAGCATAGCACTAGTGTGATACAAAGAACTTTCAATTTAACATCATTTTAATTAAAGCTATTTATTCTACTCTCTCTAAAATATTTATTGAAAACTATTTAGTTTTTCAAATTTTTACCTTTTCAAAATACTTTTAGCAATTTTGCTTAGAAAAATGGATTTAAATTAAGGAATTTTTGCAATGGCTTACATACTTACAATAATGATATTTTTATAATATATTAGTTAGTTGTAGGACGACTAAGGCGCCCGTTGAAAAATAATCGCTTCATTTTATTTATTTCTCTCTTTAAATAATTCATATGCTAGCAAGCCCTTGCGAAATTTTCTCACTTTGTTTATCTCTTCGTTACCTTTAAAATTATTATTTTATAGACGTCACATTTTCATATGCATGAGCAAATTTATTTTTATTTTTATTTTTATTATTATTTTTCCTTTTTTTTTTTTTTTTTTTTTTTTTTTTTAACGGGAAAGCATATTTCATTTTATGCTGAAAAAAAAGCAAAGATTAAAAATTTTAAATGTATTTTAAAGCTTTTATTTTCACATTTTAATTAATTTTTAAAAATGTAATTATATATTCGTTACAAATACCAAATGAAAGGCGTAATTTTTCTGAATACGTCTGTTTAAATAGCTTATCGATCGGACAATTGCATTTTTTAAAATTAACTAAAGTATGAAAATTAGGAGACTGAGTCCAAAGAAATCTCTTAAGCTTAAAGTGTGACAGAATCAGCCACGGATGAGGGTAACTATATATGCTGATAATAAAATGAAAAAAACAAAAGAGTAATGTTTCATTATTTCTGTTTATTACCTTTTGAATGCACTTCACTGTTTTCACTACCAACTAAATAATCATGATTTTTTTTTTTTTTTTTTTTTTTTTTTTGAACAGATGCATTTCTTGTTTAAACTTCTTTGTCATCTTCTTATTTTTATGTAATCATTAACGTAATATGCTTCTACAAAGAACAACATTTCGTAAAAGCACACTATTAATATTTCACCATGTGATTGAAATTAACTACTCTTCTAATAAACTTTATAGGATTTCATTCCACTGGCGAATAGGCTGCCGTTCACTCTTCATTGCTGATAAATTAATTTTCCTGATAAGTGGCTTCGGCGTCATTGGTGTGTGATGATTTACGGGGAAAAGGGGATCTATATATTTTAATATTTTGTAAATCGAGGAGAAAAGTTTACATTCCAGTGATTCGTTCTCAGTTAAATGCAACGATATGAACTCCTCAAACTTAAACGAAATATTTTTACAAGATTTCTTTATTTATTGTCTAAATATACATAAGCATATATTTAAACTTATATTAATATTTTTAAAACACACATATATATATTAATATACATAAATGCATAAATTTTACGCACGTATTATACACATAGACAACAGACACACAAATTAAAATAAGTAAGTTTTAAGACTGAGGTAAAATCTGATATCTGCGTTTATAGAAAAAGGAAAGCATTAAACCCGCCAGACTGGTCAGTCACCTTGGGAACTGCACACAGAAACAACTCTTTGTTGTTGTTGATATTATTTGTTAATCTTGACGTCTCCGATGATCGTTACTAGTTGGATTAATTGATACCGTAAAAATCTAGAACACACAGGGTGGTTCTAATTAAACTTCCCCTATATACAACATCCTACAGCGCAAAAGGGTGAACGGAATGCAACGAAATTTGGTATACAGACTATACACGAGATGCGCGCATGAAATTTCGAAAAAAAAAAAAAGTTCCAGAATGTTCACCAGAGGACACCTTTTCTGGAAAAGCATTAAATTTAACACAATAAACGGCCAAAACGGAATGCTGAAACAATATTAACAATCCAGAACAAGAATTCTGAGTAGTAAAATGCAAAACCGGGAAAAGCTGTCAGTTCTAGGGAAAAAATGTCGAGATTTGCATGCTTGCGAAGAAGAGGAAGCTTTATTCAAAACAGGTTAGGGTATAAAACGTTCGCAGACGTTGTCATATTTTATGTTGCTTATGGTTAATATTGTTTCTGTATTCCATTTTGTTCGTTTATTGGGTTAAATTTAATTTGTTTCTGGAAAAGGCGCCTTCTGGTACACATTTTGGAACTTTTTTTTTTTTCAAAATTCCATGAGCGCATCTCGTGTATAGTCTATATACCATATTTCATTCACCCGTTTGCGCTGTAGAATGCTGTTTATACGGGAAGTTTAATTATAATCGCACTGTATTTTCAAAAACACATTTTGTCCAAAATAAAGTCAAAAAGGAAGCACGAGAAATGATTTTTTTTTTTTTTGAAATTGTAAAAAGACAAAGGCACTGCTTTTGGTTTTATATTATGTGATCATTTTTTTTTCTCAAAACCAATTAGCCCATTATCTACCGACGGCACTTTAAAGTACCACTAGTTTAAAAAGCTTATAAAGTCAAATTCATGAAAGAAATGAGAAAGATATTTATAAGAATAGAACGCACATACCTCCCTTAAATCTCACCACATGGCACTAGACGCTACATGTAGCCGTTTTCAATCCAGAAAGGATTTTATAGAGTGCTGTCGCTGCTTTTGCTTAGCATTTTTCAAAATCGTTATGTGTATTGTAATTACTTCCTATATTACTTCAAGAATCTCCCGCCAATCTTAGAGAAAATATAAAAAAACATAAAAAGTAAATATATATATATATATTAACACTTTTTCGGGGTCGAAATATATTTTTCCACCTCTATATACCAATAGTACACAAAAGTATCACCACACAAAATAGTCATTTGCTACTATGGTGATATGGATAATTTTTATTATATATAACTCTAAATAATACTTTGAGGTAACGAAGAGTATGTGATTGAAATACAATTTTTGTCTCTTTCGCAATGCAGTAGATAAAGGGATTGCTAATCATAGACTATTTTTTGAAATTATTATTTCCATAAATTTCCCTGACGACCCTCTGACAATTTCCAGGAAAAAGAAAAAAAAATCATATTTTACCATGTTTTGTTAACTTCGATTCTTGTTTGTCCGGTAGAAATCTTACAGTCGATTTGTATCTAACTTCAAAACTAGCTAGACATTTGAAACTTTAAGAATAGACCAGAACCCGATAATAACACAATACTTTGAAGCCCGATTCTCGAATTTTTGATTAATTTTCTTTTAATTAATTAAAATATGAAAATAATAACCTCCTAATAGCTTTAATAATATCCATTAAAATATTAGCTATAATTTAATTGTTGCCAAAAAGTATTATCGAGTTCATTTTCTTTCGATATAAAAATAAATACATTTAACTAAAAGCGAACGTGAAAAGATTGCAAAAAGTTAAATTATGCATCTCACAAAAATGGACGTCATTATCACTTTAAAAGTTTTATACTCATTGATAGAGTGCTAATGTAGTTCTATAGCTAAGAATCAACAGAAAATTTAAAAACATGGAATATAAAAAGATTTTTTATCTTATAATTATTTATAGTTGTGTAACCATTCTTTTACAGAATATTTCCTAAAATAACGATAATAAACTTTCATCCAATAGCATTCATTCGACAGAATTGACTGTTCTGATGTTAAGCTGAGGTATAATAAACTTCATTGGATTTAATTTCGATGTCGAATAGACTGCCGCTCACCCTTCATTGCTGTTAAATTAATTTTTCTGTTAACTGATTTCAACATCATTAGTATATGATAACTTACAGGAGGGAATCTGTACATTTTAATAACATTATAGAAATGGAAGAGAAATGTTTATATTTCACCGATTTGTTTTCGTTTAAAGGGAATATTTTCAACTCTTCAAATTTAAATTTTTACAAGTACACTTCTTTATTTATTTTCCTCAAATTTCAAATTTTACAAGATTATTATTTTTTATTTAATTTCAAAATACATAGATTTCTAAATATATTTAATCCTATTTCTCCCTTTTTTAAGAAGGATTAAACACATACAAGATATTTTAATACATGCATACACAACACACTCATCATATACACAAATACATACATATACAGGTACATAACATAATACTTGTTTGTGCTGAGGTACTATCTAATAGTTGCATCATACAAAAAGGAAATTCTGACTCTCGCAAACTGATCGTCATGCAAGCTCTATATATCAGGGCTCTTTTTACTTCCATTACCCTACTACCGTAGGTAATGGAAGTATTGTATTCGGTCCAAAATTTCGATAACGAGATTTCACCTGATTTACACGTTTTAAGACCTCCTGAGTCCCCCTAAAATAGATTTTGGCAATTGGTCAGTGTGTGTGTATGCCTGTATGTGTGGAATATTCTGACTATCATATCTCCGAAACTAATAAAGATAGAAATACAAAACATCAGAATTAATACAGGTCTGGTGTACAGAAGAATTTTCCAAATTTTGGTGAAAATTCAAAAACCGGAAGTGTGACATCAGAGACCGTAAGTGGGACCGTAAGTTTGCATTTAAAAAACGGTTCCTACGATTTTTCTCAAATTTGCTATATAAACACTCTGTTAGATGTCCTTTCGATTGATGTAGTTGGTTAGTTCAGGAATTGATAGGCGTCCTCTATAAATAGCTCAATTTCAGGTCTCGCTCAATTTCAGGTCCTTGATTTACACGTTTAAAGGTCCCTTGAGTCCAAAAAGTGGTTTTTGGCAATTGGTCAGTGTGTGTGTATGTGTTTATGTATGTGTGGAATCTTCTGACCATCATATCTCCGAAATTAATAAAGATAGAATTACAAAACTTCAGAATTGATACAGGTCTGGTGTACAGATGAAGTTTCCAAGTTTTGGTGAAAACGGGAAAATCGGAAGTGGGTCATCGGAAACCAGAAGTGGGACCGTAAGTCCGTATTTCAAAAACGGCTCTAAGGATTTTCTCTAAAGTTACTATATAAACACTCTATTAGATGTCCTTTTAAATGATATATTTGGTTAATTCACGAAAATTGACAGTCGTCCTGTATAAATAGCTTGATTTTAGGTCTCGCAAGTGCGTTCCTTTAAAAACGGCTGTACGGATTTTTTTCAAGTTCTTCATATTAACCAGCTTTTAGACATCCTTTTGTATGTAATTATTGTTTTCTGGTCAATAACTGAAAATACAAAGTTTTGGTAAAAGTTGTGTCTCATAAACAGCTCTAACAATTTTTTTAAAAATTGTTACATAAATCCATTTTGGATACCCTTTCTCATGTATTACGTGGTTATTATAGGAAAAATTAACGGTCATCCTGATTAGGTAGTTCAGTATTAGATCTCGGAAATTTTTGTTTAAAAAAATATCTTTTTTTTTTCCTTATTTTTTAACTCGGTATGTAAATTCTGTTTTATATGTCTTTATACGTGTATCAAGTTTCTCTGACTGGAAAATAAAAAAAAATTCTCATAATATCGCCAAAAAATGCATATAATACGTGTAATAGTGGGTAATGGAAGTCGTGTGGTTGTTTAACACCAGATTTTTTTTATAAATAGTGGAGCCACCAACGGCCTTAATTGATTGGATTAATTGACACAGCAAAAATATAGAACATCAGTTCACACATACACACATTTGGATCTAAACAAAGCTATGCCAACAACACACAAATTTCAGAATTTTTTGAAATTTTAAAGCGACGACACTGCTTGGCGTTGTACAATTATTCTCTTCAAAACCGATGAGTTTACCATGATGCATTTTTCTGTAAACACACGTTACATAAATGTCTTTAGAAGTCTCTATATAGATAAACGTCTCTTAGAATATTCAGAAAAAGCAAAACATTATTGTTGTTTTTTTTCTCTCCGAGAAAATTTCATAAATTAAGTATATAAAACATTAATCGTAAGGTACACACTCGACTAAAATTAACTGCTCTTATATTAAACGTAGATATGATAAAGTTTATTAGATTTCAATTAGCTTGCGAAAACGTCAACATTCAAACTTAATGGCTGATAAATTAATTTTCCTTCACCGTCAACGATGCATTTTTAAATGAAATCTATACATTTTAACCTTATCAGGTTTTGGGGATCGTTTGTGACCCAAGCCATTTTTCTTTTTCCTCATTTCCCAGAATATGCGCATAGGAGAAATACCGCAAATTAAAGCATTTCATTTTTTCCCTATCTAGTCTGAATTTTTGCCCGTAAAAAATACCATTCTTAACTTAAATTACGCAATTTGAATTTTTCATACATCTCAATTTGTTCAAAAGCTATGAATGTTTTAGTATATGCCTGTATTTCTGGCAGGTGTGTGCGTGTTTATGACATAAAATAAAATATTTCTTAAAAAAATTTTGCAATATTCATTATCTGCCCATAAAGTAGAAGCGTTCAAGAGGGCTTAAGAATTTTATCAGTTTTTTTTTTTTTCATTCTAATATGACTGGGGCCTTCAGCGACACACGATAAAATGGCAAGGTACCGAAAAAAGCGATAACCTGACCGAGTTAATAAAATTTTGGAAATGGAAGAGAAAACTTCAAATTTTATTAGTTAATTTTCAGTTCAATGCACTCGATTTTAACCCATTAAATTTTTACGAGAAATGTTTAAACAATTATTCCTTTAGTTATTTCAGAATATGCATACATGTATATAAACATATTTTACGTTTATTTTAATATTATTATACGCGCACACATATTTTAGTACATTTATACACAAAAACACACGTTATACATTCAAATTCACAGAGGTATAAAGACACACATATTACCATAAGCATTTTTTCTAGCTGACATGCTGTCTAATGTTCGCTTTATGCAAAACGGAAAATGTAACACTTACTATTTGTTCAATCACGTAGTATATTTTCGGGTAAATGTATTAGTAAATGCATTTATATTTACTAATACATTTATCCAATTTTATCGTCTGGTAAATGCATCAGAAAATACATTTTCTCAGCCGACAAATATTTTTTCTGGTTGAGGTATTACCTGATATTCACTTGATTTAAAAAAAAAAAAAAAAAAAAAAAAAAAAAGGAAAGTGACTACTACTAATTTTTCAATCGCGTATCAAGCAAGCTCCTCCCAATATCAACACCTCCCCATTTTCGTCAATCGTTATATCCCCAACCAGTGTTGTCATACTTTGCGTCTGTGTTATTTAGTTGTCACCAACATTTTTGAGAAGTGATATTTCATATATATAATAGACGATTAATCGTCAATTATGTATGGGAAATATCACTTCTCAAAATTATTGGTGACTATCGAATAATAAAACCGCAAAGTATAGCAATACTGTCCTCAACTACATTGGTTTAGTTGACAGAACATAAATATAGAACATCAGTTCGCAGATAAACTTTTTGATGCTATAAATAAATTCATGCGCATAGCATGAAAAAATGCTGAATGTACTGAAACTGCAAACAGACATGGACGGTACTTTTGGTTTCACAATCAGTTATCAACGACTTTAAGACCAATAAATTAATCATGCATCGTTTTTCTTTTAAGTTATTCTTTTAAAAAATATATCATTATTGCTATAATATTTCTCTTAGAGACTCATTTCATAAAATAACAATACTAAACTTTCATCATGTAGCATTTAATCAATTAAAATTGACTGTTCTTACGTTAAGCTTAAATATAATAAAGTTCATTAGATTTAATTCTGATTGCGAAAAATTGATACTCACTCTTCATTTCTGATAAATTAATTTTCCTGATAAGTGGCTTCATCATCATTGATGCGTGATGAAATTGTGTGGGAATCAATATATTTTAATAATGTTTTAAAAATAAGGGAATAAGTTTAAATTTCATTGATTCGTTCTCAGTATAACGGTTTCAACGCATCAAATTTAAACTAGAAATTTTTTTAAACTATTACTTCTTTTTTATATATATTGTATGCATTCGTTCAGATTGTAATCCTTTTCAATATAACGGTTTCAACACATAAAATTTAAACTAGAAAAATTTTAAACAATTACTTCTTTTTTATATATATTGTATGCATTCGTTCAGATTGTAATCCTTTTCAATATAACGGTTTCAACACATAAAATTTAAACTAGAAAAATTTTAAACAATTACTTCTTTTTTATACTATATATTGTATGCATACAAATACACATATTTATAACCATATTTCAATCGTATATTATTACACACTCCTAATTTAATACATATGCACACAAATACACTTACTATATATGTACACAAGTACGCACACAAACACGCGCATTAATTTAGTTCAGGTTATAAATTATTTTGAGATAAAGTGCTAACTGATATCTCATGAAATAGAAGAGAAAGTGTAACGCCCGCGATTAGTCAATCACTTCGAAAGCTCCACACAGTTCCTTTTTGTCAGTTGTGACGTTGTTAAAGATTAATATCGGTTTGTTTCGCTGATAGAACTGAAATTGCAAGCTTTGGTTCACACACACGCACACATTTGGTCTTTAACACACAGACTCATGCAGATTAGAAAATGCAGCCCTTTTTGAAGTTCCATAAATACATGGACAATGTATTTGACTTGGCAATGTAGGTGTCTCATTAACAAATAGTAAGAACTTAGTAATTATCAAATGGTTGACCATTTGCTCAGAGATATCGTTCTGAATTTCTGATCCTATTTTCCAGGGTTTAATTTCAGCTTTTCCAAAGCGATATGATAAACCCACAACATGGATGTGATAAAACCACAACAATTATCCCCATTGAGGAACAACGGAAGGTAGCACCAAAAAAAAAAAAAAAGTGATCCAACACACAAAGCCCGTGATCATTTCTTCACAGCTCAAAGTCTGTGACATTACTCCTAACATTTAGATTGCTCCGCTCGCTGTGCTACTTCAGGGGGTGTACAAATCCACAGAACTTTTGACAGCTTAGTACTGCGCGATCAAGCATGGTTGCATATCCATCATCTAACGTTCACCCTAGAGTAGACTAACGTTCACAAAAAGTCATCCACTAGTCACTAAAAAGTCACTAAAAGTCATCCAAAAGTCACTAAAAAAGTCATCCAGCACACAAAGCTCGTGATCATATCTTCACAGCTCAAAGCCTGTGACATTACTCATAGCACATGGGCTGCTCCGCTCACTGTGCTACATCACGGGGTGTACAAATCCACAGAACATTTGACAACTGAGTACTGCGCCATCAAGCATGGTTACATATCCATTATCTAACGTTTACACTAGGGCAAGAGAGCCGTCTCACGAAGAAAAACATACTGATCGTTTGCTCAGAGGTATAGTTATGAATTTATGATCCTATAGTCTGGGTTTCAACTCCAGCTTTCCTGAAGTGACCAATAATGTTATACAATATAAGAAAGTGTAGCTACTCATGAAAAATGTTGCTGAGAACCTTATTTACGTGAATTTTTCCAACGATTGATGAACTTTCTTTAATAAATAAATGAATTTGCAATGAGATATGGACACGATATTTCTGAGTTTAAGAAAAAGAAGTTACCCATGAAATACATTTTGTGAAAACACTTTTTATATAAATTTCACCGACGATGAACTTACAATTTTCCAAAAAATCATTACTTTACTAATCTTCCTTTCAGAGAACATTTTATGAAATAAAAATATTTAGCTTTAATCATGCGCTGCGTATTCGACTAAAATTGACTTATCTTATTTTAAACTTAGATGTAATAAACTTCATTAAATTTACTTCAGATTGCTAAAAGATCGACGTTTACTTTTCATTGCCGATAAATTAATTTTCTTGATAAATGGCTTCGGTTTTACTGGTGTGTGATGAATTACAGGGGAATTTATACATTTTAATAACATTTTAGGAAGGGGGAAAAAGAGTCTATAGCTCACTGATTCGTCTTCAATGAAATGCAATGGTTTCGACTCATTAAATCTGAACAATAAACTTGTAAACAGTTACATTTATTTATTAAATAAACGAATCTTTCTGACTTTCTATTTAGTTGATGAATATATATGATTTGATTTAAATAAGTTAATTTTTGCCCTTAATCACATATTTTTATCAACGGCAATATTCGAAAGAATGCAGTGTGATAGGGCTATCGCAAAACATTCATTTAAACAGCGCCACCTACCGGTTAACACCCTCAAAAGATTATGTACATTGCTTCTCGCAATAAACATTTTATACGTAATATATAAATATATAAATATGTTATATGTAAATAATAAAAGTTGTTTAAATATAGCCATATGTGTGGTCATCACAAAACTTCCTTTTAAATAGCACCCCCTATTCTTTAATAGGCTCAAAAGTTTATGTACATTGCTTCTCATAATAAACATTTCATATGTGCAGATTTCTGTAAATTTACACAAAAAATGTTGAAATAAAACCATCTGGAAAATTTCAGAAAGTAATTTATAGCAGTGCCAACTGTCAGCCATTGTACACCCAAAATAAAACAGCATAATTTTTCATACTATTCATCTAACATATCAAGTTTAGTACACTTCTATGCAACATAAGCTCAAATATACCCTTCCCGTAAACGTAGATAATTACAGCATGACAGCCTCACTTGTTGGTAGATATGCACCCAAACTGAATTATAAGCTAGTTTTGCATAATAGTTATGGCCACCTGACGCATCATGTTTTTCGCAGTTATACACTAAATCTGAGGTACTGCCTTCCCGTGAATGGGAAATCATAGCATAGCAGTGTCAACTATGCCAAAGTCTAATCAGTAAAGATTTATGTAATGATACAACCATTAATTAATTCGTGCGAAACAGGGCCCAAAAAGTTTGGTAACACCACACACATACACCAACTTTGCGAATGGAGAAAAAACAAACTGAGGCGTATTAATGTGACAACGATACTCGTCACAATTTATTTTTTATTCTCCCTCTTTTCTTATTTATATAAATTTTTTAACTACAAAAACTGAAACCTTGGATAAAATTACATGGCAATTATATAAAATGCGATTTGCATGCAATTATCTCTACTTACTGTTTTTATTTGTTTCAATCTACAAATAAAATACGGAAAATTAAAGTCTCAATAAGTCTTAACAATGAAAGGTCCCAGTAGAGCACTAACTTTAAAAAATAAATGTAATCACCAATTTAAAAATATTCAAACAATAATTTTGTTACAGTTAAATGTACTAAAATACTGATTTACAATGATTGGTGACGAATAAAAATTTTGCAAGGGACAAAGGTTGAAAATACACGTAATGTGTATTTCGAGTCGAATTAATTAACACTTTCGCCCTAACGAACGATATATCTCGTCTTTCAATATTGTTTTCTGAATGTCAGGACAGTGTTGCCATACTTCGCGACATTTTTATTAAATTGTTACCAATAATTTTGAGAAGTGATATTTTATATACATAATAAACGATTAATCGTTAATTATGTATTTGAAATATCTCTTCTCACAATTATTGATGACTATTGAATAAAAAAGTCACAAAGTATGGAAACACACTTTTAGAAACGAGATAACTCGTCCTATAAACCAGTGGTAGTCAACTCGGTCCCTACCGCCCACTAACAGGTGTTCCAGCTTTTATGGTGGGAGGTAGAAATTTTGTTCGATGCCGAAGCACTTTGATTTTCTAAAATTTAATTGAATTTTTAAAAAAACATTAAAACATGAAAACTATTTTTTATTATATGCTTTAACTTGCTGCAACTCTGTTTATAAATTTCATAATGTAAGATTACTTTCCTGCTTCAAAAATCACAGCTTTTGTGTAACTCGTGGGCAGTTAGAAAATTTTACTTCTAACAAAAATATGAAAGTGGGCGGTAGGTGTAAAATTATTCACTACCCTTGCTCCATAGAACTTTTTTGTATACTGTGGAGCCGTGTTCGGTATTTTGTTTTTTAACTGAATTTATTAATTAACTTATTAACTTAACAATTCACTTATTTATCTACTACCGCTATGGCGTGCGAACGACCACGAACACATTGTGCATATTATAAACATATGAATATTACAAACTTTAAAAATATTACACACACACACACACATATATATATATATATATTTATGCTTATGTATTATAAATACATCTTAATATTATTACCTTACCTACACAAACTTTAATGTATTTATGTATACTGCATACACATATATATTTTATCGATAAAAAACTATAATGCTGTGAGACCTCAGGTAAATACATTTTCAGAACATGTATTCGTATATTTTATGAATTTATTCTAATATTTTATCAATTAGACGAAAATAATTAACCAGATCTGTTTTGTAAAACTATATTAGCCCAAATTTACGATTAAACAATCGAAAATTTCTATCTACAATTTTGGAGATTAATTTTATAATAATATTTTTATATTTTGCTTGCCGTAAATTATATTTTTAAAAACATTTCCCCCCTATTTTTTACGGTTATGTGCTGCTTATACGGCAAATCGATTATATATCGTGTTTTACGTTCATTTTATTGTGAATGAACTGTACACCGTGAAAAGAATTTTCTTCAAATAACGGAAATTTTCCGGCAACGAAAATCCAAAAATTTTACTAAAATTATTGTTATTCTCTCGTTAAAAAGGGAATTTCTCGTAAGTTTAAAGTTAAAATCTCATTGAAAATTGTTATTCGTAAAATTAACGGGTTTTGAGAAAAGAAAAAGAAAAAGAAAGGAGAATGTCCCCAAAAAATATAGTAGAACTTTCATTATTTTAATTTTTTTTTTTTTTCACCAGTGTAACATTCACGGTAATTTTTTATTGTGTAATATTTATAATTGAATCAAAAATGTAATTATAAACTTGTTTTTCATTAATTTACTTGTTTTAAATCTGAATTTTATATAAATACAATTCGTTTTTTATATTTCAGAAAGAAACCAAAACATAAAGACGATAACAAAAAAGAAGAACAGAAAATGAAAAACCAAGAAAGTGATAGCAAATCAAGTAAGTTAGATACAACTTAACATTTGCAATTTAAGTTGAAAATGGGTTTAAAAACCTAATTAAGCATATTATGTATTATATTACAAATATTTTTAAAGTTTAATTTTTTAAATTTTAAAATAACGCAAACATTTGAGTAGTGGAAGAAAAATTTTACATAGACACATTGTATATATTTTACACATTAAATATTTTTATCTAAAAATATTTATAGATTAAAAAATTTAAGAAATAATTGAATTAAGTTTATATTTATTTTTTTCAGCATTTCCAATAAAGTTAATAAACTAAATCATTAAAGAAACTTAATAATAATAATAATAAAAAATATACTGTTTGTTTTATTTTCCTATTTTAATACATATAGCATTCAAATTAATCTTTATATGGGATTAGATACAGATAATTAACATTTATGTGAAATATATTACATGGTTTTTAAATAAAACTTTAAAACTCTACAATTCAAAACCATATTTTTTCAGCCTTGTTCTCTCTGTCCCTCTCAAAACTTATTTTTAAAAAATCTTATGCGAACACCAGATAAAGAAAGCAACGATGTTGGTTGTATTTTGTTATGTACTTTGAATTTTTGAATTTTATAGAAGTAATATCTACCGTAAGAATAATTTCTTATGTTAAAACTATAAGGAATTGTTATGCGAGCACAAGCGATGCTACTTTATTTATTTATTTATTTTGTTCATAAACTTGTTTTTCTCTTTTTAAAACTTTTTAAATTCAAAATGAGTTTTTTATTTTATACTTTATGAATCAATTACCTGATTAAATTAAAAAATACTGCTTTAGCTAGATTCCATCATGATTAATAAGTTCACGAATTCTCATAGTAATATCGGTTGAACGGTGTAGCATTGTACAACGAATTAAAACCTGACATATTATATATATACGCTCGATTAAAAAAAAGTGAGCTGCAAATTTCCACATCTCTAAAATGGCCGTCTGGAAACAAAAGTCCTGTAGTACTGAAAAAAAAAAAAAAAAATGCAGTTTAAAACTTTTGTTTCATTTAGAGATCTAATTTTGAATTCCGAAAATAAATATTTAAATATACGAAGTGTGGCTATTAAATAACGAGACAATTGCTGTAAAACATTTTATTTTAAATTTATACATATTTAGTTATTATCATCTTCAATATACATCCCTCCTCTATCCCTACAACTCTCCATACGAATTTTCCATTGTTCAAAACAGTGCTGGAAGTCTTGTTTCGTGAGCTCCTACATGAGGCATGCCGCTTTTTCTTTCATAGCTTCAACTGACTCAAATCTTGTTCCTTTTAATGAAAATTTACCTTTAGGGAACAGATAAAAGTCACATGAGGCAAGGTCAGGCAAATAAGGCCAACGATCTAAAAGTGGGATGTTGTACTTGGCTAAAAACGTCTTGACAGATAATGCAGTGTGAGCTGGTGCGTTGTCTTGATGGAGAATCCATGACTTGTTCTTCCACAATTCGGGTCGTTTTTTCCTTAAGGACCCTTCGGAGACTGGCTTCAACTTCGGTTTCTTTTGATATCCCTTTGATGTGGGAATTGAATTGACGCGAAGCAGGAGAGAGATTTTCTCTGCTGACAAACCTCCTACTGCGATCGAAATTGGGTCTCTTTTGTAAAAGAGCAATAAAATTTAATGTCCTTCATTGTAAATGTGTGCAAAATGTCAAGGGTCGCTTTCGGACAATGGATAATTTATAAGTTTTGAAGCTCTGCACCGTAGCTAGTATCTGAAGGATCCTTCACTCTTTCACGGAAATGAGTAGGCATCTCAAGATAGTAATGTTGATTAATAGTTTGACCTTCAGAAACTCAGTGAAGGTACACAATCCCATTAATGTCAAAAAAAACAACGTGGAAGTGCAACCCGGGCAGTCATCATCCCCAACGCCTTCTCGGCCATCTTGGAAACGCTCCAACCACTCAAAAACTTGCGCACGCGATAAACATTCATCGCCATAAAGTTGTTTTAATAAAAGATAAGTTTCACTAGCGGTTTTACCAAGTTTCACGTGAAATTTCACGACAATTCGTTGCTCTAATTTTACACTTATCATGTTTTCGGCATAACAAAACAAATACCTCTTACACAAACGTAGGTTACGGCCAGACTGATTTCTCGAAAAACACGGGAGGCGCTGCAATCGAAAGAGAAGGCTTTACGCTGCACAGCTGTCAGTCGTTTGGATTTGGTGCATATGTAGTTCATCTGTAGCAGCAATAGCCCGGTTATTTAATAGCCACACCTCGTATCTTATATTTAGTTGATCACTGATATAAAATCCGATTTCTTTCTTTCTTTCTTTCTTTTTTTTTTTTTTACTTTCATTTTTTTTTTTTTTTTTTTTTTTTAAATCTGACATCCTTAAAATACAAAGCAACAAAAATAAATGTTTTGACGCTGCACTTGTGTCTACTTTATACACCTGATGAAGGGAAAAGTATAATTATTTCGGCCAAAAGTAATTGCAGCGTGTTTTTGCATTTATGATGTTTGCTTAAAAATATTTTAAATCATGCATTTCATTACAAAAAATTATGTCAGTCTGCCAACAATACGAAAATCTGAAGTCATAACAAACAAAATTTTATGTTTTCTTTAGTCGAACTAAACAAAAGGGGAAAAAAAAAGAAATATATCCTTTAAATATTTGTATATATGTAGATTACAACAAATAAATGATGATGGTTATTTTTTTATTAATTCATTCAAAGTTCCAGTATTTCAATACATAAAGAATTACTTTTATCTTATTTAATGTTTTCTTATTGCCACATACTAAAGAAAAACTGCCAGATAGTGATGACAATTTGCTTTAATAAAATACCAAAGGAAATAACGTTTATTACATCTGATAATTAATCACCAAAAATTGGTGTAGAAATACTCGTAAAGTTGCTATAAATTATTTTCTAACTTGTTTAATCTATTTACAATTCTTTCGTTATAAAAATGCGTGTATGTGCCATAAAAGAATCATTTGATTGGCCTTTTCTCGAAAAAATACATTGTATTAACAAAACTTCTGTTAGAAGCAATGCCATAAATTACTTCTACGTAACATTCGAAAATAATGAATTTTTATTTTTATAATGGCAACGATAGAAAAAATAACAATTTTGAACGCTAGAGAATTTCCGTTTGTTACAATATTTATTTTGTTACAATATTTTTTTTTTTTTTTTTTTTTTTTCAAAACGTTCAAAATGTATTACATTAAAAACCAATCATTTTCACATAATAATAAAAATTATTATTTTTTTTTTTTTTATGTGTTCAAATAATAAATAAATAGCAGAATCAGTTTTTATGGCTCTCGAGTGCTACAGGGCAATACTTTTGAATGTGCTATTTTATGCTTTTCCTCACAATAAATTAAATTTGTTAGGAAATGAATATGTTTAAAATCTTCTTTTTTATTACTAGTCAGGGGGAAAATATAAATCAATCCTTCTTTGTAATGCATATATTTTATTTTCATGACAAATAAAATGGTTTTTTGTAGAGGTAATGTTATTTTTTCTTAGGCTATTGAAGTTTGAACATTTTGAAATAAATTCATTCAGTACACTTGAAAAAAGATACAATTCTTCATGAACTGAGTAAACTGCAGAATCTATATAAATATGTACAAACATATTTGCTGTTTTGAGTAAATATATGTTAGATGAAGAGTTCGAAGTTTTGATACCTCAAATCGAATTCAGGGTGAAAGCGTCAAGGAAGAGTAAGAAAGTTGTATTGTCTTTGAAAATATCTCTGCGATTTCTGAGATTGTTTTATACATATATAATTAAATTCTACACGTAAAAAATAAAAGTAATGAAAAAAGTTAAAATTGAAGAAAATGGACCCTAAAATTGAAGTCTGTCTTCTACACATTTTAGTTGTTTCGGCTATTTTTTTTTTCATCCTTCCATATATGAAACAGTATTTAGTAATTTATGAATGGTGCATGACAATACTATATGTATGTCCAGACATCTGTTTTTGTATGTATGTACGTACCTGAGCATATGTGTGCCTGTATGTGTGTGTGATTGCGTGTGCTTGTGCTTGTATTTGTGATTACAGGTATATATATTTGCAACTATACCCGGTAATACTGGCAAGGGATAGTAACATAGGACTATATGAAAATGTATATGGTAATTTGGAAAAGTATGTACAATCTTTGTTTTTTGTTCGGGAAATGACGTTTGATTTTATGCAAATTCCATGTTGCGTGTTAGAACATATTTTCCACAGATTTAGTACTGCAACTTTACAGGTTTTAACAATTAAAAAAAATAATGTCAATAGTTTTTTTTTTTTTTCATTTGTTCTAATTTATTTTGTAGATCCTCTCTGACCGACATTGTTTTTTAAATAATTGCTTGATAATTGGACATTAAATTGCTTTCCATGTTAAAACTTTCGCATAATAATTTTGCTTTGATTCAAAAGAACTTCTTGAGAGATTGTGTACACAGCGGATCGGCGGAAAAGAGTAGAGTGGGCGTGCTGAGACTCCAGGTGGTTGTACAATATTAATAGTGCACTAACAGCACAAAATATTCCCGAAACATAACAATCGTGTAACATCGAAACATTATAAATATTTCAGAGATTAAAAACGTTCACATTGCTTTCCGATTAGTTTCAAAAACGTAGAAATGTCCGCGATCGTAACAAAAAATCACATACGTAACAGAAACGTTTCAATCACTTAACAGATAGAAAATCAAAAAGGGCGAATATTTCAGAAAGGTATCATAGAGCATACTTAAATCTGCTACGTTTTTGAAAGATTGTAAGTTTTTTGCAACATAACTGAAAGAATCTTTGTTGTATGTGTGGTGTACCGACTTGAATGTGCATGTTGATTACTTCAAGCGTCTAACGGCTGTATTCACCAATAACTTCAACTCCCGGTCGAACACGAAAACTTGAAAAGCGCATAAAGTCAGGAGTACAACTTTTCAGCAAAGTTGAAAATGTTGCTTACGCCATCTAGCAGCATAGTTACTTTCTGATTTTTTAGCTGAAAATAACCAATCAAAATTATATGAAATATTCATCCCTAGATGGCAGAAGGATCCGTTCAATGTTTTAAGAAAGCTGTACTCTGTCTTTAGACGCTTACCAAGTTTTTTCGTTGAACCGGGAGTTGAAGTCAATGGTGAATACGGCCGTAAGGTAAAATGTGATTACTTCGTCTGGTTTTCAAAAATAAGTGCTTGAATTTTTTAAAACCTTCCTAAACAATTTTGTAGAATGGTTGTAATACGAAATACTTTTAAATTAACCCTTAAATGTCGATTGTTGCCTTTTGGCAACATACCCAATTTTATCTTCTAAAGTATTGTTAGAATAACATTGAAGCTCCAATCCCCCCATGTTTGCCTATTGGCAGCAAATTGCTTTTTAACTGTAAACCATAGTTAAAATAAAGTACGATTTTTTAAAGTGTTTCTCCCGTGATTTATTTAAGACAGGAAAGAAATAAAATCTTTTTAAATTGAATTAAAAATAATCAGTCATTTAAGGGTTAAATGATTTCACATAAGCTGCTAAACAAGACTATCGGTACGAGCACTACAGTTCTCTCTAAAAGCGAATAATTATGGAATAAAGAGCTGGGCAATCTCTCCTAAAATATTAGTTTGTGCTTTTGCTATGTAAGTGAGTCAGCGAAATGATTTAAAAAATTGTATACTAATAGAGATTTCGTAACTTATTGAAATGGCAAGACAATGAGGATGAATTTGTTGAATGTCTGAAACTATACCAGAAAATAACTTCGAACAGTGACTGGGCTAGTTCAACCCATTCGAGACGGCACATCTTTTTTGAGACCGCCCTCAGAACCAGACTTGTAGTCGATTACAGAAGTCCTTAATCGATTACAACTACGATTATTTTTAATCTTCAAAAGCCGATTAGGAATACGTAATCGATTATATAAGTTAGATTACGATTACAGTTTTGATTACGTTTGTATTAGACTTAGAATACGATTACATTCAGATTACGATTACTTTTTTTACTGTCAAATTACGTTTACATGAAAAATCGATAACGATTAAACTTCGATTATACAGATTTCTCAATTTCCATGTGATGGATATCGCTTGCATATAATCTTTCTTAGATATTTCTTCATATATATCCTTAAATATATATGACGATTATAATTTAAATATCTTTTTTTTGATTACGATTAGATTACGATTACAATTTAAATATTATTTTTGATTACGATTAGATTACGATTATAATTTAAATATTTTATTTTGATTACGATTAATCAGCGATTACGTTACTTTTGTAATCGATTACGATTACGCGATTAAGATTACTACAAGTCTGCTCAGAATCCGAAATTGAACATTATTCAGGAAACAACGATCGACAAAAGCCAGATCTCTGGGAATTTAACTATCGAATGCCAATGTTAGTCTATGGGAAAAATATCGCAAAGTATTTAAATGTTGTTATATATCTGTAATTTTGCAATAATTTTAAGTATGATGCTCAAGTTTTGTGAAACTGACGGCTGCTTAAACAGAAGCGATAAAACTAAATGAAAACAAAAAATATAAGCCTACTCGAACTTCTGTTTAAAAACTGTAATGGTCTAAATTTCAATAAAATAAAACAAAATTAATAAACGTAAAGAATTTTAAAGTTGGAACGAGGTGATTTCAAACCAAGCGAAATTTAGGTTTTATGTTTTGAACATTTTTCTACCGAAGATTTTGAGAAAATAATTTTAATAAATAATAAACGATGGACGGATTCTGGGCTTAAAAGTGAGTGGAACCAGCCATATGTCATTGGACAGACGGAATGTTACCCATCATTTTGGCTCTGAAATGCATTGCCAAAACAACTGTCTCTAACGGGTTAATTTGAATCAGGTGTTTGTAGAAATCTGCACAATTTACAAAAATAAGTGCAACGATTGTGAACAACGAGAGAGTCGGTCAGTAAACAAGAAATGTGAAGGAGTTTTCTAGTACAGGTATAATAATTTTCCGTTAGATAGTGTAGTTACCATTCGAGGGTTTCCACTAGGCCATATTTTCGTATAAATGAAAAGCTTTCCTATTCTTGCGTTGTTCGCTACCAGACCGTTGTCTGGTAGCGATTTATATCTCTTTGATTGAAAAATCCACGATTCAATACAGAGGTGTTAAGAAGGGCAAAATCCAGCAATCAATAAAGATCGAAACAAAAATGTGCACAAAGTTTTTTATTAACTTGCAGCATAAAATAAGAAGGAAAGGTGCCCCTAATGGATAAATTTTCAAAACCTACATTGGTAGGTGCTCAAAGCAAGAGCGATGATAAAAGAATGATAAAGTTCCAGCCAAATTCAAATTATCATTGCATATTGGCTTTTAATTTCTTCGCCAGCAAGAACACATAAAATGTTTTTTTTACGATACATTATACTCTAATCCAGCTAATAATTTTGAATAGACAGAGCATGGGTGCAATATATATTAACCCTTGAATTAAGCCAAACTTTCGGATGAGAAATGAGAAACCACAACGGACAGATACATGAAATAAGCTATAATTCCTTTCAAGGATAATTTTGACTAACTGAATAAAATTGCGTTACAAGTTAAACTATGATTTAGGACGAATATAAATGAAATGCGCCTTGTGTTATTCTATATAAGACGAAAATATATCGTGAGATTTTGCTTGCAGAGTGATTTTTCTTTTATATTTATTATTATTATTATTATTATTATTATTACTTTATTTATGAAGAAACAATTCGGTGATTATTAAAGATTTATATTGAATACATGAATAAATTACTATGCAAAGCGTTAAAATAAATTTGAATTAAAATTAAATGGAAACTTTTTAAATATATGTGATTTCTACATGATTTTGTGAACTTATCTGGTCTTGTCTTTTCGGATTCTTTAATATTTTTTCTTTAAACAAATTTTAGTAATACTTTTTAAATTTCTTTTATTTTTCTATTTCTTTAATTATTGAATTAAAATATTCATATGTAATACAAAATACAAATCGAATACAAAATTAAAATAAAATTTAATATAAAAATATTTGCTTACAAAAACCTAACAATAATGCCATTTAAGTGCAATTGTTATTAATAACAATGTAATTGTAGTTAAAATTAAGCGCAGTCTGTCCTAGCTATGCGCACAATCGCATCTATCATACAAGGAGAGATTGCGCAAAGTGGCTCTTTTGGTTTTATTTCAGCTGTTGATTTAAATTATAGTATAACAACAAAATAATGTTGGAAATGCATACAAGAAGGACGAATTTAAAATTATGCACCATGAGTATAGCAAAAAAATTAGTACTATTTGGTTGTTTTATATTGTTTTGTTGAATTGTGCGCAAACTATGCTAGCTTTATTTTGGAGGTAGATTACAACGAACAACTGGACAATTATTATTTTTAAATTTATTTATTTAGAGCACCATTATTTTAATATATTTAATAAATGAATAAATAAATAAATACGTTTTCTACTTTTTTGCTTTATTATTGACACATCTTTAAAAAAATTTGGCACATACCGATTATAATTTTTTTTACTAAAATACAAAAAGAAATAAATATCATCACAACGAATAATTAATCACCGAAAATTTGTGCAGACATATTCGTAAGGTTTTTATAAATTGTTTTCTAACTTGTTTGGTCTATTTATAATGCTTTTTTTATAAATATGTATGCATATGCCATAAAAGAATTATTTGTCTGGCCTTTCCTACAAAAAATTCATTGTATTAACAAAATTTGTGCTAGAAACAATCATTTCAATGCACATTCGAAAATAATGAGTTTGTATTAATAATAGCAACGATATAAAAAATAACAATATTTAACATTAGGGGATTTCGTTTGTTACAATACTTTTCCTGTTTCAAAACATTCAGAATGTATTACTTTAAAAATGAATCATTTTTATTAATAATTATTAAAATAATATATTTTTTTTTATGCAATCAAATAATGATTGAATAGTAGAAACAGTATTTATAGTCCTCCATTGCTACAGGGCAATATTTTTCAATATGTTATCTTATATTTTTTCTCACAATAAACAACATTTGTTGGAAAATGAATATGTTTAAAATATTTTTTTTTTTTTGCCTAGTAGGATTGAAAGCATTCGCAACATTTTTGTGTCAGTCGTATCTATATGTTACAATTAATTCTATTTTTGTTGTGTTGGTATTGTTTTATATCTATTAATTGCTAAATTTTGAGGCTAAATTTTATTACGATATCTATCATTTACGCACACATACATATATATATATGCAAACATATTTGCTGTTTTGGGTAAATATATGTTAGATATAAAGTTTGTAACTAGAACTTTTATACTGCAAAATGAATTCAGGTTGAAAGCGTGAAGAAAGCGTAGGAAAGATGTAATAAATTGAAATTAACCTTATCCGACATTGTTTAATATAAGTATATAAAAAAAATCCTCATGTAAAAAGAAAAAAAAAATAACAAAATTAACAAAGCAAAATAAAGTTTAAATTAAAGAAAATGGACACAAAAAATTAAATATGTTTCCTACTAATTTTAGTAGCTTTCTCCACAATGACTACTGTTCGTTTTTACAAATATGGAAAGGTATTTCATAATTTATGAGTGATGCATGGCTTTACTGCATGTGTGTGTGTGTGTTTTGACAGTATAATTTTAGGGGAAATGACCGTTTTACTGCCTAAACGGTCATAATCCGTAAATCAATGTTTTGAAAGCATTATTTAGGAGATGACTGTATAACTTTACGGGAAATGACCGTTTTGCTAGCTAAACAGTTATAGCCCGTAAATTGATGTTTTGAAAGTATAATTTTTACGCGAAAAAGCCGTTAATCTACGCAAATTTCTTTTATCTTCCACCAAACCATTTTATTATACCTTCAAATGCTATCATTTCAGTGACGTCATGAGAGTGACGTCATGACTTCCATTTTCAAACTGAAACTGTGATTGTTATTTATACTGATTGGATGTGTCTCATTATGCACGCATGACGCGTAGAAATATAAATTGGTTTTAATAAGCTATTGTTTTCTTAATTTAATTCAAAGAAATTCCATCTGGGTGAAACTGAATATTTGATACTGATGAAATTGATTTTCTTTGTGTATCGACACGAAAACATTAAAATAGAAAGCTAAAACGGTTTCTTGATTTGAAACCATATTTGTAAAATACAAACTACAACCTAAAAGTTGTTTTATCTATTAAATGCATTTTTTTTTTTTTTTTTTTTTTTTAACATACAGCATTCTAATTTCTCTTAACTGTTTAGTTAAGCCTTAGAAAACGGAAAAATTTAATGTTGTTTCCACAATGCAATTTTTACAATAGGCTAAAATAAAGTTTATTTCAATATGAGATAAAATTGAATTAGCCATTTGAAGATAAGTTTTATGATTATTATGAATGATCTTCACTGTTAAAAAACAAAGCTGTTTTATCTGAATATAACCATCAGATATGTACATGTACATCATTTATAACAGGTTTTGCCCTCGAAATAATTCAGTCTTTCAATGAAATACAGTAAAAAAAAAAAAAAAAAAATCATCTGCTATTCTAAAAAGTGCAAATACGCCTAACACTTCATAAACACAGTTTGGAAACCTGTTTGGATGAGTAAGAATTAGACTTTAGTTATTTCTGCTTTTCACCCACTACAGAAACCATAAAGATCGAAAACCATGAAAAAAAAAAAAAAATCATATAAATTGGAGATACAATTTCTCTGTGCAATGTAAAAGATTTATTATTATTATTTATTATTATTATTATTCAAAGTTTATTTGGGGTCTCGATTAATTTTCAGAGGTCTCGCATAGTTTCAAAATTTTAATTTTGTTTTTGAAGAAGGATGAGAAATTCTAACCCATTATTTTCCTCTAATGAGAACTTTGAAATAAGACTATATCTTTAGGGCTAGTGTTTACGAGTAAATACGATTTCGAAAAATTAGATTTTCTTTCTCAAAAACCAGTATCATAGTCTTCATAGAAAAAAAATAAAAAATAAATAAAAAATAAAAAAAGACTTTGTTTTCCAATATGAGAACTGACTGACTTCTTAATTTTGCAAAATATAGCAAATTTAGATTTTAAAATAGTCTTAAAAGAAAATTTTTATGCATAATTTGAACGTTAACAATATTCAATCACTGTAAAAAATTTCTGTAAAAATAAAGCACTTTTTTAACATAAATACAGCATAGGTTGCTGTTTATTTTTACAGCTAGTTTTGTAAAAATAATTGAAGATTTGTTAATTTACATTGTGCTGTAAATTGGTATCAAAATTTTTCCAGAAGTCTTTTGGTACGTATGACATGATTTATCAACCAATCAGTGCTGATGTTGGCCTTATCTGTTTTTATAAAGAAAAGTCGTTGTGAGCCCAACGGCGCGATTGGCAAAGTGCGAACTAACCTCTAGAACTAACATCTCTTGCAATAATGCCTCCGAGCTCAGCTCTACGTCCTGGAAGATTGGCCGATTTTAACCAATCAACATTTCCTATGATACATGTTGGATCCTGTGGATTGGAGGAAATCGGCCGATCTTCCGTGACGTAGAGCTCAGCTCGGAGGCATTATTACAGGTGGTGTTGCTAGAACAGGATATTGTGAGTTCGAACCCTGGACTACCCAAGATTGTTTGCTTCGCATGAAAAATAAAATTATATGCGTAAAAACAATAATTAAGTTGCTTTGTGTTGTGGAATACTCCCTCCACGCATGTGTAGTAGTTAGAGGAATATTTTTAAAGCATTCGAGAAACTCAAACTTTAACTTTTAATTTTACGGTTAATACTACTTTTTTTAGAGATTGTATGTTTCATCACAACGTAAAATTACTAGCGATTCATCATTCGTCTAAATGTGTTTTACAGGCTTTGTCTGGAATCTCTGCTGCCGGACTTTGCCCGTAATTTTACTGCAGTTTTTTTTACAGAGTACGTGCTTGAGCATGTACGAGGGTTGCTATTTATATTTCTGGCCTTGGCAACAGTAAGTGTTGCTAGGCGACCGCAGACGATTTTAATCGAAAGTTTGATATTTTTAAACGTAAATTCAGCAGACGATTTACCATTATTGCTTTATTTGTGTTGTTGACATTAAATTGAAAAGTTCTTCTCTTTCAAAAAATGGAATTGAATCGTGAAAATTTTCGTGCGATTATTTTTCATAACTTTCGACGTGGATTGTCAAGACAAGAGTACTTCGATGAACTTAATTCTTTATACAGCGATAAAGCGCCATCCTACAGCACTGTAAAAAATTGGTATAACGAATTTAATCGTGGTCGATGTTCGATCCAGGACGAATCCCGTGCAGGTCGTCCAAAATCCGTTGTTGTGCCACAAAAGATCGATGCAGTGCGTGAACTGATAAAGCAAGATCGTCATGTGACATACCGTGAGATTGAGGCGTCTTTGGACATTAGTATGACTAGCATCAATAAAATATTGCATGAACATTTGAGCGTAAAAAAAATTTGTTCGCGTTGGATCCCGCATAATCTGACAAACGCTCAAAAAAAGGCTCGTGTCGATTGGTGCAAGGAAATGTTGGAAAATACGTTCAAGGTACATCAAAGGCTGTGTATAACATCTACACAGGTGACGAATCATGGATCTATGCATATGAGCCGGAAACAAAACAGCAATCAACTGTATGGGTCTTCCAAGGCGAGGCAAAACCAACAAAAGTTGTTCGAAGAAGAAGCACATCGAAACAAATGATTGCCTGTTTCTTCGGCATTAACGGTCATGTGGCAACAGTGGCGTTAGAGCAACGCAGGACGGTCAATTCTGAATGGTACACGACCATTTGTTTGCCAGAAGTCATCGGAGAAATTCGAAAAAAGCAGAAGAACAGGCGAATCATTCTTCATCATGACAATGCGAGCTCTCACACATCGACTCAAACAAATGCATTTCTGACTGAGCAAAAGATCGAACTGATGGGTCATCCGCCGTACAGCCCTGATTTGGCCCCCAATGACTTCTTCTTATTCCCACAGATCAAAAATAAATTACGTGGACAACGATTTTCGACCCCCGAAGAAGCGGTTGATGCATTCAAAACGCATGTTTTGGAGTTACCTCAATCGGACTGGAAAAAGTGCTTTGAAAATTGGTTCAAACGCATGCAAAAGTGTATTGATCATCATAGAGAATATTTTGAAAAACAATAAAACCAATTTCGATCCTACATATTTGTTTTTTCATTATTAGGCCAGAAATATAAATAGCAACCCTCGTATGTACGTGTGTGCGTATGTTTGTATTTGTAATTGCAGGCATGAGTGTGTGGAACTATAACTACATCTAGTAATGTTGGAAATATGGGATTATGTGAAATCATAACCTCTGTTATGGGAAAGTATGATCCTACTTTTTAATTTTGTAAATAAGGTTTCTTCTTACGTCATTACTACGTTGCGAGTGGCAATGTTAGACAACACATATGGCTTTCTCCGAAGGTTTGATGCTGCAGCTTTTGTAGGATTTCAAAAAGTAAAATAAAAAATGACATTGATAAAAGGATTCTTATAATTATTCTAAATAATTCTGTAATCCTTCTGGTAGACGAACTTTCATAAAACTAAAATGAATGAATAGAAAAAACATTTATCATTAAATTTTGAATATAACTAGATTAAAGCGACGTATTGTACAATGGTTGCTTTTAAATTTATTTATTCATAGCTCTATTAATTCATGACAGATAAGAAAATTATTTTTTCTAGTTTTATGCTTTCGTATAGCGATATCTTAGATAAAAGTAGGCAGATATTGATGACACTTTGCTTTCATAAATTACAAAAGGAAATAATGTTTATCACAACTGATTGATGCATACATATTCGTAAGGTAATACTATAAATTATTTTCTATCTTGTTTGGTCTATTTTCAATGCTTTAGCTGTAAAAACGTGTATAAGTTATTTGTGTGACCTTTTCTCCAAAAAATTAATTGTATTAGGAAAATTTGTGTTAGAAGCAATGACATAAATTATTTAAATGTACGTTCGAAAATAATGATTTTTTTTTCCTTCCCTCTCTTTTAAAACATTCGGAATGATTTTCTTTAAAATATAATCATTTTCCCTCATAATAATAAAAATAGTATTTTTTTATGCCTTCAAATAATAAATAAATATTTGAATCAGTTTTTATGGCTCTCCAATACTACAGGGCAATATTTTTGAATATATTATTTTATGTTTTTCCTTACAATAAACTACATTTGTTAGAAAATGAATATGTTTAAAACGCTCTTTTTTATGGCTAGTCAGATGGAAAATATAAATCAAACCTTCTTTGTATTGCACATATTTTATTTCTTTGACAAATAAAATGGTTTTTGTAGTAGAAATGTTGTTTCTTTTTATGCTATTCCAGTTGGAACATTTTAAAAATATTTCATTCACTGTACTTGAATGAGAAGCAATTCTTCATGAACTAAGTAAACTGCAGAATGTATATGAATATATACAAACGCATTTGCTGTCTTGAGTAAATACATGTTAGATAATAAGTTTGAAACTAGAATTTTTGATACCAGAAATCGAAATCAGGTTGAAAGCTTGAAGGAAATTTAGAGATGATGCAATAACTTCAAATTAACCTTATCCGACATTGTTTGTTTAGTAAATAAAAGAAACAATTCTTATGTAAAATGAAATGAAAAAAAATTTGCAAATCAAAATAAAGATTAAATTTAAGGAAATGGACACAAAAAATTTAATGGGTCTCTTACAAATTTTTGTAGTTTTCCCCACAATGACTACTGTTTGTTTTTATAAATATGGAAAAGTATTTCACAATTATGGCTTTACTACATGTGTGCGTGTGATATGTGCGTGTATGCTTGTGTGTACATGCTTGAGCATGTGTATACGTGTGCGTTTGTGTTTGAATTTGTGATTGCAGGCATGAGTGCGTGCGACTATTACTGAATCCAGTAATGTCGGAAAGTGGTAGTAATGTAGGATTACGAGGTCTGTCCAATGTATACGCGAACTAAGGCTATAAAAAGTTTATTCTGTAAAATTTAGTCTACATCGATTTTGTACCCTTCAAAGTACTCTCCATTCGTTGGTATGCACTTATTCCATCTTCTTTTCCACTGTTCAAAACACCCTTGGAAGTCCTCGGCAGTCAGACCTTTTAGTTTTCTCGTCGTTTCTTGCTTTATTGTGTCCACATATTCCCAGTGATGTCCGCTCATCACATTTTTGGATTTTGGGAATAAAAAGGAGTCGCATGGAGCGAGATCTGGCAAATAAGGATGATGATCAAGGATGGTGATTGAATTTTTTGCCAGAAACTGGCGGACAATCAATGCTGAATGTGCAGGTGCATTGTCATGGTGAAGGATGTATCCATCGCCTTGAGTCAAATTTCGTCGCACACGACGCACGCGATATGTCAAACGTTTGAGAACTGTAAGAAAAATAATTTATTATTTTCGACAATTTCCATTTTCGACACACAGTAAAAACAAGGACAACAGAAACTAACACAACTGGCACAATACGCACAGCTCGACGACCCGCCATGCACTGAAGGTTCATTGGGTCTCAGGTAACTAGCACCGCTAGTGAGCGGGGCTATAGTCCGCGTCATGGTCAACAGATGGCACCAGTTCACGTATTTAGTGGACAGATCTCGTATGTGAAATCATAACATCTGTTATGGCTTTAATCTTACTTTTTAATTCTGTAATGTTTCATCTTACTTCATTACTACGTTGCGAGGGGCAAAGCTTTTTCCGCAGGTTTGATGCTGCAGCTTTTGTAGGCTATGAAACAGAAAAACAAAGAATGACAATTATAAAAGGATTCTTATAACTATTGCAATTAGTTTTGAAATACCGCTGGTTGATGAAATTCTCAAACGGTTTCTTAATACATTATTAGCATTAAATTGGCTTTTTTATTTAAAATTCCAGGAAATATTTTTTGCTTTAATTCATGACAGCTACTTCCTTATTATATTCTATACTAAAATTGGAAAGTAGGTAGGGTAGGTTGGGTTGAACATCGCACTAGTACTGCGCTATGGCTAACTGGCGACGGTCTCGGACGTACCACAAGGTATGGTTCGGAGACATGCCATCACAAATTTGATCCTTCACGGAGTTGATAGCTCCCCCGCTTCGGTGACACCAAGAGGTATAATTCTGATGACAACATGGAGGGCATTGCGGCCACGCCGAATTTTACGTGCACCAGCCACCATTTGTGTACACGACGGTATTTGCCCTGCTCGAGTATCGAACCCGAAATCTTCCAATTATGAGCTCGCCGTCCTACCGACTGGATTACCGCAGTCCCTAATAATGTCGGATAATGCTTTTTCTACTTTACGATATGGAAAGTTCTAGGAAAAGCTCAAGTAAAGAGAAATCTGTGTTTTATATATTTATATAATAATATTTCAACACAATAATAATCAAAATGCCGGACAGATAACGTGTCACACCCAAAATTTTTAAAAATCTTGCTTTGAGAAACCTCGTCTTGAAACTCATAAGTCCTGATGCAAAATTCATGCTGTCCTGAGTTTTTTTTTTTTTTTTTTTTCTAGTACACACACCTGCGCGTAAAAAAAAAAAAAAAAAAAAAAAAAAAAAAAATGATAAGAACAGCTATATATACAAAATTTTAAATTAAAACCTAGCATAATTGTTAAGGAGTCCTAACAAAAAATAAAATAAAACAAGTACAATTTATAATTAAGAAAACATTTAAGTTAAATTAAGACTACAGTTACTATAAGAATAAAAGGAGGTGCCGACAAGTAATGCAAACGCTAGTGAGTTTACTAAACGTGATTGTAACAGAACACAGTAGCTGAAGTTGACGGGGAATAACCAAACGTAAATGAATAAACTTCTCCTACTTAGGGGATAAAATTATTCCTCAAATTGCACAAGTTTTAAGAAACATATTTCGGCGTATTTCGCGGCAAAAGTATAAGACAGTCTGCTGTCACTATGCAAATCTGAAAAAAAATACCGAAAAGAACATGAATTTTCTTTCTACAATGAATGAATAGGAAAAACATTTCTCATTAAATTTTGAATATAGGTAGATTACAGCAAAGAATTGTACAATGGTTGCTTTTGCTTTTATTTATTCAGAACTCCATTAATTCAAGACTTATAAAAAAAATTACTTTTAGTAGTTTTATGCTTTCTTATTGCCCCATCTTAGATAAAAGTTGGCAGATATTGATGAAAATATGCTTTCATAAGTTGCAAAAGTATTTAATATTTATCACAACTGATAATTAATCAGAAAAGATTGGTGCAGACATATTTTTAAGGTTACTATAAATTATTTTCTAGTTTGTTTGGTCTATTTACAATGCTTTTGTTATAAAAATGTATGTATATGACATAAAGGAATTATCTGCATGGCCATTTCTCCAAAAAATACATTGTATTAATAAAACTTGTGTCAAAAGCAATCACATAAATTATTTCAATGTAATATTCGAAAATAATCAATTTTTATTTTCATAATCACAACGATATGAAAAATAATAATTTTGAGCGCTAGAGAATTTACGTTTCTTACAGTATTTATTCTCTTACAATATTTTTTCTTTCTCTTTCAAAACATTCAGAATGTATTGCATTAAAAACTAATCATTTTCACTAATATTAATAAAAATAATATTTTTTATGCCTTTAAATAATAAATAAATAGTAGAATCAGTTTTATGGCTCTCCAATGCTACAAGGCAATACTTTTGAATATGTTATTTTATATTTTTCCTTACAATAAACTACATTTGTTGGGAAATGAATATGTTTAAAACCTACTTTTTATGGCTAGTCAGATGGAAAATATAAATCAAACCTTCTTTGTAATGCATATATTTTGCTTCTTTGACAAATAAAATGTTTTTTGTAGCGGAAATGTTGTTTCTTTTTATGCTATTCCAGTTGGAATTTTTTTTTTATTTCATTCAGTACACTTGATGAAAAGCAATTCTTCATGAACTAAGTAAACTGCAAAACGTACATACATATATATATATATATATACAAACATATTTGCTGTTGTAGTAAATAGATGTTAGATATAAAGTTTGTAACTAGAATTTTTGATACCACAAATCGAAATCAGGTTGAAAGCTTGAAGGAAATTTAGAGAAGATGTAATAACTTCAAATTAACCTTTTCCGACATTGCTTGTTTAATAAATTAAAAAAAAAAATTAAGTAAAAATAAAAGAAGAAAAAATTAACAAATCAAAATGAATTTTAATTTTAAGAAAATGGACGCAAAAATTTTAATATATCTCTTACAAATTTTAGCAGTTATCACCACAATGACTATTGTTCGTTTTTACAAATATAGAAAGATATATTGTAATTATGGTTTTACTACATGTGTGTGTGTGATTATGCACGTGTATGCTTGTGTGTATGTACGTGCGTGAGCATGTGTGTACGTGTGTATTTTTGAATTTGTGATTGCAGGCATGAGTGTGTTCGACTATACTTGTGTCCAGTAATGTTGGAAAGTGGTAACAAAATAGGATTATGTGAAATCATAACCTCTGTTATGGCTTTAACCCTACTTTTTAATTCTGTACATAACGTTTCATCTTACGTCATTACTACGTTGCGAGTGGCAAAGCTTTTTCCGCAGGTTTGATGCTGCAGCTTTTGTAGGCTATCAAAAAGAAAAATAAAGAATGGCAATTATAAAAGGATTCTTATAACTATTGCAATTAGTTTTGAAATACTGCTGGTTGATAAACTTCTCAAACGGTTTCTTAATACATTATTAGCATTAAATTGGCTTTTCTATTCAAAATTTCAGGAAATATCTTTTCTTTAATTCATGACAGCTACTTCCTTATTATCTTCTATACTAACATTGGTAAGTAGGTAGGGTAGGTTGAGTTGAACATCGCACTAGTACTGCGCTATTGCTAACTGGCGACGGTCTGGGACGTACCACAAGGTATGGTCCGGATACATGCCATCACAATTTTGATCCTTCACGGAGTTGATAGCTCTCCCGCTTCGGTGATACCAAGAGGTAAAATTTTGATGGCAACATGGAGAACATTGCGGCCACGACGGATTTTACGTGCACCAGCCACCATTTGTATACACGATGGTCTTTCGCCGGTTCGAATATCCAACCCGAAATCTTCCAATTACGAGCTCGCAGTTCTACCGACTGGGCTACCGCAGCTCCTACTAATATCGGATAATGCTTTTTCTTCTTTACGGTGCAGAAAATTCTAGGAAAAGCTCAAGTAAAGAGAAATCTGTGTTTTATATATTTATATAATATTATTTCAACACAATAATAATTAAAATACCGTATAGATAACGTGCCACACCCAAAATTTATTAAAATCTTGCTTTGAAAAACCTCATCTTGAAGTCCTGATGCAAATCTGCATGCTATCCTAAGTTTCTTTTTTTCTTTTTTTCTTTTTTAGTACACACAGGCGTAAAAAGGAAAAAACAAAGAGATAAAAGAGATTCAAAATTATTTTAAATTAAAACCTAGCATAACTGTTAAGGAATCCTAACAAAAATAAAATAAAACAAGTACTAAAATTTTCAATTAAGAAAACATTTAAGTTAAATTAAGACTACACAAAGAAAAAAAAAAAAAAAAAGAAGGTCCGACAAGTAATGCAACAGGTAGGGAGTTCACCAAACGCGATTGTAACAGAACACAGTAGCTGGAGTTGTCGGGGAACAACCAATTGTAAATGAATAAATTTAACCAACTTAGGGGATAAAATTATTCATCAAAATGTACCAGTTTTGGGAAAAAATATTTTGGTGCATTTCTCTGCAAAAGTATAAGACAGTCAACTGTCACTATGCAAATCTGAAAAAATACCTAAAAGAACATGTATTTTCTTTCTACAATGAATGAATAGAAAAAACATTTCTTATCAAATTTTGAATATATGTAAATTAATGCGAAGAATTGTACAATCGTTGCTTTTAATTTTATTTATTCAGAGTTCCATTAATTCAAAATTTATAAAAAATTACTTTTTCTTGTTTTATTCTTTCTTATTGCCCCATATTAGATAAAAGAGATGTTGATGACAATTTGCTTTCATAAGTTACAAATGTAATTAATGTTTATCACAACTGATAAAACAGGGCTACAAAATTGAAGTTGACAATATTTGATTCTATGATTTTTGCTGGACTTTATGTTTTTGGATGTTCTGAAACCGAAAATGAAGCTCATTTCTCCACATCACGTACAGATTTCTGCCAATACAGGATTCTTACCGACACAATTTCTTACATATATCATCATAACAATAAGTAGGTTGGTTGGTTGGCATGGTTTTACGTCGCACTAGTGCTGCGCTATTACAACAATAGGTATCCACCATTAATTAATCATGAAAACATACTATAAAACTTACTATATACATGGAAGAGTAATGGAAGAAATTATATAGGTAGGCACCCTGTATTAGCAAAAATCTATACGTGATAGAGAAAAACGGACTTTATTTTCGGTTTCAGCACACCAAAAAAACATGATAAAGATCAGTCAAAATTATAAAATCAAAATTTTACATGTCGACCTGTGTAATTAGTCACAAAAGATTGGTGCAGAGATATTTGTAAGGTTACTATAAATTATTTTCTAACTTGTTTGGTCTATTTACAACGCTTTAGTTATAAAAATGTGTGTATATGAGTATGTTTAAAATCTTTTTTATGACTAGTCAGATGGAAAATACAAAAAAATCTGCTTTGTATTTTGCATATATTGTTTTTCTATGACAAATAAAATGGTTTTTGTAGCGGAAAGGTTGTTTCTTCTATGGCTATTCGAGTTTGAACATTTTGAAATAAATTCATTCAGTACACTTAAACGAGAAGCAATTCTTCGTGAACTCAGTAAACTGCAGAATACCTACATATATACACACATACACAGATACTCAAACAGATTTGCTGTTTTGAGTAAATACATTTTAGATACAAAGTTTGTAAATAGAATTTTTGTTACCTCAAATCGAATTCACAATTCACGCTAAAATTGCAAAGAAAAAGTAGGGAAGTTGTAAAACTTGAAATTATCAACGCGAACATTTCTGACATGTGTTTACCAGTATGCGTGTTGATATACTTATGATTACAGTATGTATATCTAAAACTATAACTAAATCCGGTAATATCGTAAAGTGATAGTAACATGAGACTATATGAAAATGTATCCAGTATTTTGGAAAAGTGTAATTAAATTTTAATCAGAAAAAGTAAGTTTAAACTTACGTCCTTTCTACGTTACGAGTAAGAACAATTTTATCGCAGATGTAATGCTACTTTTCTTGTGTGCTTATAAAAAATTAAGGAACAGAATGACAATTTGGAAAGTATTCTTCTAATTGTTCTAATTTATTTTTATTCCTTTGTTCGAAGAATATTTTAAACATTTACTTAATATTTACTTCCGGCATTAAATTGGTTATTACGCTTAAAATTCCACGTAATATTCTCATTTGGATGTAAGAGAATTTCTTCTTTATATTCTCTATATTAATGTAGGATAATGCTTTTCTTCTATAGCATGTGGATAGTTCTAGAAAAATACCCAAGAAATAAACTAGATAAATTAGATAAACTTATATTTATATAATGATATTTCAACAAAATAATGACCAAAATCTATGATACATAACGTGATACATGCAAAATATATGAAATTATTTTTATTTAATAATAATAATAATAATAATAATAATAAAAAAAAAAAAAAAAAAAAAAAAAAAAAAAAAAAAAAAACATGAACTTTGCTCAACACTGTACGAAAAATATATAAGTAAATAAACAAATAAAAAGATCTTTTAAATGAAGAGGAAACGCAAGAGGACGAGTAATAGGAAGAGACGTTTTTACTATGAAATGAAAAACAATGTATCAGAATAAGGTTGGAGTAAAACTAATTAAAGATGCCGATTAAGGAAAAGTTAGAAAAGACTGCGCGGCAGGAGAGATTGAGCACATAGCTGATCGGCGGGGAGGAGCAGGGTGGGCAAGCTGAGACACCACATAGCTGTACGTCATCAATAGTGAAGTGCCGATTTGAATGTGCATGTTCATTGTTTCTAGCTTCTAAGATTAAACGTAGTTATTTTGTCTCGTTTTCAAAAATCATTGCTTGAATTTCCATAATTCTCCTTAGGAATTTCTCTAGAATGATAATATTAAAAAATATTTTAAAATTAAATAATTTTGCATGGACTAGTTTATATATGTTTCTTGTTGCAGCTGATTACATGAAAGCCGCACCATTTGCAATAATAAGTGCAACGATTGTGGACAACGAAAAATTATGCCAGCAAACAAGAAAACATTCAATATGAAAAGGCAATGTTTTAATTTTATTGAAACGTGTTATCTAGTAACAATGTTTTTTGTAACCTTATTTGGACTTCTTCTTCTTCTTCTTTTTTTTTTTTTTTTTTTTTCTGATTCCCTAATATTTTTTCTTTAAATAAAAATTTTTAATTCTTTTTTAATTTCTTTAATTTTTCTGTTTTTATTAATATTATTACTTATTAAAACGATATTTTCACTCTTAATACAAAAATATTTGTTTAGAAAAACCTGAATACAACGTGATTTAAGTGTAAATTATTATTGTTAACAATTTAATTGTATTTATGAATGATTAAGCGCAATCTCTTCTAACCTGTAAGGAAAGTATACAAAATAGTTTCTTGGTTACACTGCAGCTGCTGCATATTTATACAAATAATAATAATAATAATATCGTGCTTGAATATTATTATTTTTAAGCATATCTTATCCCTAAACATGCATTAAAACTTCATTGTGTTCGTCTATACAAAATGTCGTCACATGCTACCACAGTAAAGATTATGATAAAAAGGGACGACAGAAATATGTATTGAGTGACATATACCAAAAGTTGATAAGCGCTAATTTATATCAAGGGGCAACTAAATATAGCTTTTTATGAAACTACCTGCATTAGTTCTCGAGCGAGAATTCATAGAAAATTTTTGTCTCACACACGTACACACTGAGATAGATAAGCGTAATAATAATTTTTAAAACTTGTTAAATCATATTATGGACCTCTGAAAACCTGTAAAGCCTTCGAAAACCGGATGTCAAAATTTTCACGAATACAATATTTTCTTCTATAGAAATATAAAAGAAAGTTAGAAGGGAGAGAGAGAGATATTAATCATCAAATAAATCAACCAAATCCCTTTATGTTCCTAAAATCAGGACTGATTAATACAGTAAAACTGTTATTCTCAAACACCTATAGAAACTTACGAAAATCAGGAGCATTTAGAATAAGAGTAATGTGACCAGAATTGTTAACGATGTTCCGCATTAAAATCATCCAAGTTATCCATGTAATTTATTCATATCATCTCCTTATTTTTCCAGGTTTTCTTTTCATCGAAAAAAGTCTGATGAACATCACGAAAGATTCCGGTGAAACGGTTCGGATGCGATGTGAAGTAAAGGGTCACCCCGTGCCTAAAATCCGGTGGTACAAGAACGAGGCACCCCTTGAACCGGAACGAGGGAAAGTGGACGTTCGGAAATACAGTTCTGATTACGGCAGGATAGGTTCCAGGCTGAAAATCGTCCACGTGGACATCCACGACACTGGTTATTACAAATGTGAAGCTACCAACGAGAAACATAGTGTTGAAACAACGGGCATTCTGATGGTAAAAGCAGGTAAATAAATTTATTTATCCTTAATCTATAAAGTGGACATTTTAATGACTCTCGTAATTTTAAACGTGGAGGCGTATTTAAAATCCTACAATTAATAGTAGGTTAGTTACAGTCGGCAGCAAAATTATTGAAGCACACATCCACACTTTTGGTATATATATACACTGATGGAAAAAAAAACACCAAGAAAAAATTATTGCACAGTAATGAAATTTCAGCAATACATTTGTCAAGGTAACATATTTAATTGATTAAAGTTTCAAGATCACAGGTAGAGCCATTGGCGAGAAGAGCCATTTCAAATGTGAAATGTTGGTACATTAGTAACCGGTGTAACCGCCAGAATTTTGAATGCAAGCATGCAAACGTGCATGCATTGTGTCGTACAGGTGTCGGATATCAGTTTGTGGAATGGAGTTCCATGCCTGTTGCACTTGGGCGGTCAATGCAGGGACGGTTAATGCTGGTTGTGGATGACGCTGGAGTTGTCGTCCAATGATGTCCCATACGTGCTCGATTGGAGAAAGATCTGGTGATATAACAGGCCAAGGCAACATGTCGACACTCTGTAGAGCATGTTGGGTTACAACAGCGGTATGAGGGCGAGCGTTATCCTGTTGGAAAACACCCCCTTGAATGCTGTTCATGAATGGCAGCACAACAGGTTGTATCACTAGACTGACGTACAAATTTGCAGTCAGAGTGCGTGGGATAACCACGAGAGTGCTCCTGCTGTCATACGAAATTGCTCCACAAACCATAACTCCAGGAGTAGGCCCTGTGTGTCTAGGCCGCAGACAGGTCGCTAGCAGGCGCTCACCTGGCCTTTTTCTAACCAACACACGGCTATCACTGCGACCAAGGCAGAACCGGCTTTCATCAGAAAACACAACAGATCTCCACTCCGTCCTCCAGTGAGCTCTAGCTTGACACCACTCACGTCGCAAACGGCAGTGGTTTGGAGTCAGTGGAATGCACGCTACAGGGCGTCTGGCTCGGAGCTGTCCTTGAAGTAACCGATTTGTAACAGTTTGTTGTGTCACTGTGGTGCCAACTGTAGCTCGAATTTCAGCTGCAGACGCAGTACGATTAGCCACAGCCATACGCCGAATACGGCGGTCTTCCCTCTCAGTAGTGCCACGTGGCCTCCCGGAACCCGGTCTTCTTGAGGCAGTACCTTCCTTGACCACTGCTGCCAACACTCATGCACAGTGGATACATTCCTGCCAAGTCTTTCTGCAGTATCGCGGAAAGAAAACCCACCTTCTCGTAGCCCTACTACACGACCTCGTTCAATATCAGTGAGCTGTTGATAATGGCTTCTTCGTCTTCTTAGAGGCATCCTTGACTAACATTAACCCACTACGTCAAATCTCAACTGTAAATAACGATCACGAACCTCACAACGCTTATTTAAAGCAAACCTCATTTGCATGTTCATAGTGTGTCTACTAGCGCCACACTTATGCGCGTAGCTCGAAATTTGAATCGACGTCATCTTTCATATGTATAAACACGCCTACCAAATTTCGTTTATCTAGCACAGCTCCTTCCTGGTGTTGGGATTTTTTTTCCATCAGTGTATATGTAAGATCTTGGCTGGGTGTCTAGAGGTGGGGTCAACGATGAGATGCAGATTAAATCACGTCACATTTATTTGAAGATACACAAAACACAAATTACACATAAATATTATTATAACAGCAGGTCTTCATTGTTAACTCACTCCGTGGTTTAACACTCAGAAATAAGCTCTCTTCATCAGAATATCACAAGGCAATATTTAAGAACCTACGTGTGCTATAATACACAAAAGAACCTACGCGTGCTATAATACAGAAAAGAACCTAAGCGTGCTATAATACACAAAAGAACCTACGCGTGCTATCAAATAGTGAGATTGAAGTATTGAGTCTTCCATGGCTCTACCCAACTACTCAGAGCGTTTCAAGCTCTAATTAGAAGAAAATGACCACATTAGCCCTCGCGCTGACGGTCTCAACAGCTTGCCATTGTAGTCGGATGCTAACTAACTCTTCCGCTTGTCAGATCGTTCTCTGGATACATCCGAGACAGCGCCATCTGTTGACTGTGCAAGGAATGACTTTCCACAGAGCTTTGCACATATATATGGTTTAATCGCTAGTTTGATCGCCCCTCAGAAGATATTTAACGGTTAAAATAATCCTTCCCTCTCCTAAAAATAAAATTTATAGCCATAAAATCACCAAAAAATGATAAAAATAAGGGGGGGGGGGGTCGTTCCTAAAAAACGGTGGATGAAAGAGCAAAATGAGCGTCCTATTCGGATTCAGGAGGTCATTTTACATAAGAATATGCTGAAATGGTGTCAGAGGCAATTTTCATGCCGAGCAGTGCAATTAGCTTACAGAGCTGCATAAATTTTTTTTGGAGCACTTTGCGGTGTAAATGAGACTTACTCGACGTCGTTTTAAATTCTTTTACAGTTTTCTTTCTTTCTTTCTTTTTTTATTATTATAATTGTTTTCAGTACATTATGGTGTACGCATGCAGTTTATAGACGATATAATAAGTGTACAAAACAAACAATTTTCTGCCTTTTCTTTAAAAATAAAGTTGTAAAAATGCATCAATCTAATTTTTTTACTCTATAATAAAAACCAAAATATAAATAGTATTCTGCCACAAAGGAAGTAAAATTCATTGGAATCAAACTATGCATAGAAGATAAGTGCAATTGGAAAAGTATTTTGTAATGTATCCAAAACGCATGATTTTCAGACCTATTTCTTTCATATAAAATAGACCAAGTAGAAATATTTTCCCATTGTTTCTTATGGCATTAAGTTAAATTAATCAAATTGCAACTGGTTGCAAAAAAATAAAATAAATAAATAAATAAAATAAATGTACATAATTATTTTCTAGTCTTAATTACATCCTGTTTAAGACAGAATTATAATAATTACTTTTTTAATGTTTAATTTATTTTCATTTTTTAAATATATTTGTTTGGAAAACAAAATATTGATACCAATGTAAATTTAAAATGAGATAATGAATACAAAAATTTTAAAAATTTTAAAATACATTTTAATTAAAAACATTAAAATACTCGACAGACGTTTCGGCTAGAAAACTAGCCCTCCTCAGTGTCAAATATACAAGCACATCATTTACAAAGAAATTCATAACACATCATAACAAGATTATATATTCAGGAGGAATAGCTTTAGCCTCGTTCAAGGCAGAATGTTGCATTTTAGTAAAAGCGCCCCTCTAGAAAAATACGGGATTCATATAAATTTACATTAGAGGCTAGAATTTTAAAGTTGTCAAAATCAGGAATATGACCACTATTGAGGGAATGGATTACGAGTTTCGATCTTAAATCACCTGTTTTATATGAGCGTTTAATTAAAATGCATTTTTAAAGTTTTAAAATTTTTGCATTTATTATCTCATTTTAAATGTTACATTGGTTTTAATATATTTATGAGACGTATAAATTACGTTTAATTTTATTAAAATATTGATAATTAAGATGTGTAGAATCTTTAACAATATGAATATTTTAATGCCATAGGTGACAGTATGTATGACGTCACAGACACCACAAGAAAAAATAAATTGATTTCCACAGTGCAATAAATAAATAAATGAATAAATATGAAGATGATATTCTGTGCATGAAATATTTTTATTAAAAATCAAATAAATCTGATCATAAAAAAATTATTACCCAGGATTAAAAGTAAATCAAATTGAAGAAAGTAATATAATGTCATGAAATAAAAATGGCTTCTCGTCCAACAATTAATTTTGTTTAGGACAGAATTTAATATACGAATTGCACACGAGAAACAAGTTTGAAAACATTTTATTAATAGCATTACCCTTTGACAGCGTTTATTATTATTATTATTATCATTATTACTAGCAAACCCATGCGAGATATTCGCACTTTATTTCTTTTCTTATTTACATTTAAAATTTGAAACTCATAAATGTTATATCAATTTCACTACCTAGTTAAAATATTAATATACCAGAAGCCAAATTATTAATAAAACCAAATTAATAGTGTACAATAGTGAAACCAAAATCATTCAAAGAAAGGTTTTCAAATGAAATTCATGGTTCACGACCCAATTTTCATACTTCCACAGGCAGTACAGTTTTAATATAGGACTCCCACGACTCATTTTAAATTTTTGTCGCCATTTTGGCGATGACTTTTTATTAATTTTTATTTTATTTTTTTTTTTTAATATAAATAAATGAAATGAAATAAACTAATTCCCATTTTGATTATGTTTTTATGATTGTGTTATTTAGTCAATTTATGACACAAAAGTTCATATTCTGTATATATCTTTAAAATATTGGTAGGTTTAAAATGACGCTTGCAAATATTCTGAAGAAACAACTGTTAAAAATGCATTTTTCGTAAAATAATCTCATCAGACAAATGTCCTCATTTTTTCTTATTAGTCCATTGAGCTAAGCCCGCGTGCTTAAATATTGTGCATACATAAATATTATTTTTCTATCCTCGCGTATCGTATCGTTTCGACAAAAGTACTTGAAACTGGTCCACGTTAGAGATATATTATATAGATTATTATTATTTTAAAGTGGGAGATTCAAATATGCGCGAAAATAAATAAATATAAATTAAAATAAATCCCCGGGTGTCTATCTTGATATAAAGCATTTTTTATATGTAATGCTTACACTAAGCTTTTTATTTTACATATTTTAATAATAATGAAAAGTAATTTTTTTTCGCAGGAAAATATTTTCATTAGAAAAAATTAAATAACTGTGAAGATCAGAAAAAGCTTAGGCTTAATCTAGAATCGGTTGTGCAAAGCAAACAAAGAGCTTAAGATAATAAGTAGCAAAAGACCTTATTGATTTTATCATTTTCTCTATAGAGAGAAAGACGTTTTCAGAGATTGAAAGCAGTTGAAGAGAAGATAAAAGCTCATGAAGATGGGTCTCTTTCATATACTGGCAGGTAGAATGTTGACAAAGGAAGAGTTTGGCGTACGGCAAATTACGGTAAAATTGTGTCTTTTCACAAGATGACGGGGATGATTATTTAGTAGATTTGTAAATATTTTTAAAGCGAAATATTTTGTAAAGAAATCGTTTCAAAAAATAAAGCAAATAAATAAATTAAAAATTATATATAATAAGAAGGTAATGAATAATTTACTATATTAAGTATTTTATATTACACTGAGAAGAAAAAAGATACCTCCTTCATCTAGAATGAATAAGTGGTCATTTTCTAAATCTCTTAACTAGAAATATAGATTTCCGGGCTATGCGCATTAGGCACGCCAATAAACAGAATAGGCGAAATGATCGAGAATTTCTAGTCTACACATTTCTAGATGGTGAAACAATATTCTGAATATTCTGAATCTTTTGCATTGCGAGAAATTCTCGCTTGATTTTCTAGAATTGGGTAATAAACCGAGATCATAGTTGCTGAAACCCGCCTCTTGTATTCGCATTTATTTGCAGAGATTTTTAAATAAATTTGCCTTCGAGAATATAAGTAAACGCTCTAGAATTCTAATAGGGGTTTCTAGAACTCGCTTTCAGAAAGGACTAGAATTTATAAGAATGACATGAAACTATTTTTTCTTGAGCCAGAATTTAGATATTAGATGTCAGTTACAGAATTTTTTCTCAGTGTAGGAATCAGATAAATTGTACAAAACGCAAACTTAAGTTTCGTTTGTAAAAACCCATGGTCTATAATCTGAAGCAAGAAATCAAATAATCTTGGCATAATTCTTGGGGTTTCTATACAACTAATTAGCCATTCTAATCAACAAATTGGCCATTGCTAAGCATTGCTGGCGAGTTATCACATTTTCATCTTTAATTCAGCCAACATAATCTGCAGGCCTAAATATTTGCATGAACTCGATTTTCTTCAATCTTACCATATTTTTTAAAAATACAAAAATATGATCATGTGTTAAATAAATCCTTGCCTAATCATGTTTTTAGACTAACCAGGAACATGATTAGACAAGGATTTAGTTAACAAAATAGTATTAAGTGTACTTTTTTTATGTAGCAATTCTTGCTAGTGCTCGGATACTTTCCCTGCTGATTGTACCATTTACACAGCTCTGTATGTATTAATTTTCTATTGGCTAATACCTCCATAATCTCTTAATGCGATTGGCTGTTAATCTGGCTCTAATATCAGCTTCCTTGTTTTCATATGAAATCAGTAATTCATCTTGTTATTCTTCACTGATGACGATATGTTTCACGCAACCGAAACTGCAGTATTCGAATTTATATTTTTGATACTGGCGTTTTAAACGTCAGTATAAATTTACTTTACTATATTAATTCAACGTCAATTCAAGTTTTTATAAATCAGCGATCGATTTATTACTTAAATTTATTTTATTCTCTATCGGACGTTATTTATAATTATCTATACAAAGAAAACTGGTTTATAACGGATAAAAGGTAATTAATACGGTTTATTTCACAAAATAGCAAACAAAGACAAGAAAAAAGAAGATTTTTGACAAATAGGGATAAAGATAAATTTTAATCGGTTGCGCAAAGAAAGAACTCGAGATAACAGAAATTAAGGGTGATATCGATTTTCGCACCTTTTTAATTGGGGAAAAATTCGGTGTTATCATAAATGAAAACAGATAAAAGAGAAGATAAAAGTTTTTTTTTTTTTTTCCCTTCCCAGAAACTAGCATATATAGAATTAAAAAATGAAAATTTCAGCGGATGGCAGTTACGATCCAACTATAAAATTAGTGGATAATGGTAACCGTATATAGTGGATTAGTAAATATTTTCAACCAGAAGAATTATAGAAGAATATTTATTACACAGAAAAAACAATTCTGAGACTGACATCTAGAGTCTAAACTGTGGCTGCAGAAGAAATATTTCCATGTCATCCTTATAAATTTTAGTTCTCACTGCTGGCGAGTTCTAGACAGTGTGAGTGAATACGCTAGCGTCTGAACGCTTTGCTCGAAAAAGCTGAAATTTGGTACGTATGTTGTAAGTGACCGTAGCACGAATCCTATTGATTTTGGTGAAGCACTTATAGTTTTTTTTACAGGGACACCAAGAAAAATTCTTTATCATTATGGCCTATGCACTGAGACAAAAATATATACCGTCTTCGTCTAGAATGAATAAGTGGGCATTTTCTAAATCCCTAAACTAGAAATGTAGACTTCCGAGCTATGCACATAAGGCACGCCAATAAACTGAATAGACGAAATGATCGAGAATTTTTAGTCTACACATTTCTAGATGGTGAAACAATAATCTGAATATTATGAATATTTTGTATTGCGAGAAATCCTCGCTTGATTTTCTAGAATTGGGTAATAAACCAAAATTATAGTTGCTGAAACCCGCCTTTTGTATTCGCATTAATTTGCAGAGATTTTTAAATAATTTTGCCCTCGATAATATAGGCAAACGCTCTAGAATTCTAATAGGGGTTTCTAGAACTCATTTTCAAAGGGAACTAGAATTTTTAAGGATAACATGGAACTATTTTTTATAGTGACCAATTTAGATTCTAGATGTCAGCTACAGAATTTTTTCTCAGTGGGAAAACTGAAATATTGTTGAGAATTCGGGGTTCATGAATTGTCCCTGAATGAAACGCGAATCTCTCAGAAGCTCAAAAGTTTATTCACAGAAAATTCTAGAAGATTGCAGGTCTATAAAACAATTATCAACTTCAGTATTACCAGGAAACACAGCTTACATAACTGCTAACAGCATTAAATTCACAGCATAAACTGTAGCATAGCATTAACACACAGCAAAGACTATTGTCAAAGAGGCTCAGTGCGTCTTTATGCAGCAATGAATGCCTTGGGAAAACTCAACTGCTTGGCGCGATCTAAGGCTCCTATATATACGAGCTGGCGCGTCAGGCATTTTGTTGCCTTAGGGTTGCCAAGTGTACCCAGCGCGTTTCTCTGATAAACAAACGACAAACATTTTTTTTTTTTTATCGTCTTAATTTTACTTTAGAGTAACTTGTTTTATTATATTTCATAAATTCAGCTAAATAAACTACGATATGGAAGTTTGTTTTGAGATAAACTGCTATAATCATTCAAGAAGTGATAGCGAATACAAAGTATTCAGGGATCTTCTGTTACTGTGTATTTGAGTTTTGGCGACATTTTGTAAAAGAAACAGAAACCGCCCTTGCAACACATCTTACCCTAGTACATCCATAGGATATCCTTTGAATAAAATGACATCCTGAGAATGTATTGTGAAAAAAATGTGTTTTTAGGAATATTATTGTTGCTTATTGCTCTTATCTAGACCGGATTAGCTTCAGATGAAGATTTTTTAAAATCATTAGGGAAGCGATAAGGACGTCAAGCGGGAATGTTGTCCTCTTCGGTGGCAAAAAATGGCGGTGATGCGCCGGCCTATTATTTTATTTAGGGGCTCTAGCGCGATCCGATTCCTTAAATTCCCGCGTAGAAAAATTGGGAATGTTATCGGAACTTTCCAACCAATCAGGTTAGAGCTTAAACATTCAAGATTTGACAAAGAAAAAATTTTGATCCACGGTATTTACGATAAAACTATGACTATTTACAGAATAATGGTAATTAAAAATTGCGGGTTAGTAATTGTTTTTGTACATCATTTTTATCCAAATGCTTTTTTCCCATGATAACACCCATTTATGGTGTTCGAGGCTGTGATTGCTAATTTTCCATTTCCCTCTGAATTTTGCAATAGGATACAAACATTCCCTTGTAAAATACAAACTTTTCCCCATAACATACAAATATAAATTTTGTATTTTGCAATTTCCCTTGCAACAGTCACTTGTGAAGGGTTTTATGGCGTAACACAAATAACCTTCATTGAATAATATTTAATAATTCGGTTCTTTAATGTATTTATAAGTTTCTCCGGCATCTTCCTTTTAAAAATATTCTTAAGATGCCTTGAAACTTATTTATATCTCAATTTCACTCTGGCGTATTCCCTATCAAAAATGATGATAGTATGTTGTGGCCACCACATGACTTTCATCTATATTTTCCTATACAAATTCACTCAGTAAAAATAATTTATTAAAATTATTATTAAAAAAAAAAATTATCTTCCATAATAATGCAGAAGATTTCCATATTAGAGAAGTAGTATAACACTAAATATCCAAAAATTCAATTTTATTGCCTCAATAGTACAATTTTTTTTTTTTTTTTTTTTGTTAAATATGAAAAAAATTTGATAACTTTATTTTAAATTATCTCAGGTCGATGGTTCAACCATTCGTTTTAAAGATATTGGCGAGCTCTTTTGAAAGATACCGATCATGAAAATTTGCTCCCCTCGAGGGGGTTATCCCCCTCCCCCCTCAGGGGGGAAGGTGTGGCTCCTACATACACAATTTGTTTTCCCCAGTTGACTATCTCCATTACAAATAATTCTTTTAAATTTCATAATAATTGTTAAAAAATAATTCTCTTTATGCACATTTATGCAAAATTTTGCCCTATACCACCATGTTAAAAATTTAGAAAAAGTGGGATGGCAATGCAAGCTGCTGGATAATTTTTACCAAAAGTTGATTGGCACTAATTTATGTCATTGTGTAACTGCATACCGATTTGTATGTAATTCTGTGCAGTAGTACTTGAGATATAGTCGCCAAAATTTTGTCACACCACACACACACAGACAGACAGACATTGGCTAAAAATAGTCAAATCGTGTTCTCAAAACGTGTAAATCCATCAAAAAACCAAGGTCGAAAATTTTTACGAATCCAATACTTTCTTCTATTGAATATAGAAGAAAGTAATAAATAGCACTTCTAGTATTGTACAGGAATAAAAATTTCTGCTAGGTTGTAAAAATTTCTGCTACGTTATAAAGTTTATTAACATTACTATTTCGTTATATTTTACTTAATTTTTAGCACACTATATAAAAGGTATGCGATTTTTAGATAATAAACAGGGTTGCAGATAGCAAACTAATTTATGTTCTCTTTGAAAGTTAAATTGAAAGTTAAATTTATCATAATTAAAAACAGAATACATATTAGAATATCATTTTGCTTGTAAGAAACATCGAAGGTAAATGATTCAACGGATAAGCACAAAATAAATGTATTTAGAAATATGCATATCAATCAGACAATACATTTTTATATTTTAAATAAGGAAAACATGTAGTATTTTTACAAAGAGATATTTTTAAAATAAATAACAAACTGTAGATCAGCTGTGAATTAAGGTTTAGTTTATAATCTGTTGCGCAAAAGGAGAGTTTGAGAAAACAGTATCAGAAAACGATATTGATTTTATCATCTTCTCTATTGGGATAAAGCCGTTGTTGCCAGAGACTGAAAGCAGTTGAAGAGAAGATGAAAGGTGATGAAGATGGGCTCTTTTCACAAACTGGCATATAGAGAGTTGACAAAGAAATGTTTCGGCTCGAGACAATTACGATAAAATTGAAACTTTTCATTGAAAAATGGTGATATTATGTAATGGGTTTGTATATATTTTTAATAAAGAAAGTATTATGAAAAGCCAAGTAATTTATAAACCTTGTCACTAAATAGAAAAGAAAATAAGTTATCCATAAATTAATAAGTAATATTGACACAATAACACTCAAATGTAAATATATATATATATTTACTATACAAAGCCTGAGTTTTACTTTCTTCTACATACAATAGAAAAAAGTATTGGCTGCGTACAAATTTTCAATCTCGGGTTTTTGATGGATTTACACGTTTTGAGAGCTGTAGAACACGATTTGACCATTTTTAGAAAATGTCTGTCTGACTGTCTGTGTGTGCCAAAATTTTATGGCAACTGTATCTCAGGAACTACTGAACAAAATTTCATACAAATTGGTATGTAGTTACACCTTGACCTAAATTAGTGCCTATCAAGTTTTGGTAAAAATTGTCTTACGTCTTACAGGTTGCGTTGCCATCCCTCTAAATTTTTAACATGGTGGTATACGACAAAATTTTGTATAAATGTGCATAAAGAGAATTATTTTTTAATAATCATTATGAAATTTACAAGAAATATTTATAATAGAGATAGTCAACAGGGAACAAAATTTTGTATATGTAGGAGCATCGCCTACCTCCCTGGGTGGGAGGTCCCCCTTGAGGGGAATAAATTTTCATGATGAGTATCTTTAAAAAGAGCTCGTCAATACCTCTAATATGAATGGTTGAACCATCGATCTGAGATAATTTAAAATAAAGTTATCGATTTTTTTCATTTTTAACATTTTTTTTTTTTTTTTTTTAAGTGTAATATTAAGAATAAAATGAACTTTTTTTGGATATTTTTAAATTTCGTTTTCACATTCAGAAAATTCATAATTGTTAAATTAGTACTTAATTTCGAAAAAAAATATTTTTCTTTTTAATTTTGAATACAAAAATACCAATTTTCACTAATTCTACAATTTTTTCAAGGACCCCCTCCACCAGTATTTTGATATAATACATTCCCTTTTAAGTTTTAAGACTTTTTTCTTATCGAAAATTGCTATATAATATTACTGGTGCAGAAAATCAAGAAAATTCGAGGACCGTACGAATTATGTTTAACAGAAAAGGAAAAAAAAAAATAATAATAATGTGGCGATTTATTAAAAAGTTTAAAAACACCCAAAAATCGAAAAATCTTTCACATCAAGAGAGTTTATTTTCCAGAGGGCAGCAGGTAAAACACAAGGTCTAAATGTTATTTTGCTAAATGCGCTAACCTTCAGTTGCCAGATACTAGACTCGAATTCTGGTTCAGGCATGGATGTGCGCAGTGGTTTAGAATCCACTTTAAGCAGAGCTGCCAACTAATCCGGCAAATTGTTTGTACCGCCCCTTTTTCTACACCAATTAATTTTGAGAGTATTTGTTTTCTTAATTCATCGTAAATATATTTGAAGAGAATTATTCTAAAAATTAAGTGGTGTAGAAAAAGGGGCGGTACTAACAGTTTGCCGGCTTAGGTTGGCAGCTCTGCATTTTAAATATTAAGTTCCGGTCTAATGAGCCTTGAGGTAAAATAAATGACTGTAGAGCATATTTGTCATCATTCTAATTAGTATTCCGTAGTGTTGTTAGTCCTGCCCTTTTTCTCCCACCAGTAAATTTGTAGAGTAATATTCTCCAAATGCAATTACGATTAAATAAGATGAAAAATACATTTAAAAAGTACTGGTGTCAAAAAGAAGGCGGGGCTAACGATACTACGGAATATTAATTAGGATGTTGACAACTATGGTAGTGACATCCCAAATCTCGAACTTTGCTAAATATTTAGTAGAGTATTGTGTAATTCAAACTTTTATGTTATATGCAGAGCTTCTGACAGACAATCTATTTTATGCTTTCTATAAAAGCAAAGTTATGAATACAAGTTTTTTGAGTTTTCTTCCTATATAAAATAAAAGCGAAATAGGCTTTAAGGTGTTACCATAGAGATAAAATAAATTAGATATTAACCCTTTATCGACCGCATTCTGAAAAAGATAAAAAATGTATTTGCAACGTTTTTATTTAGTTAGTACTTTTTGAATATATATGCAATAAAAATTAGTAATTAACTAGTATATAGTGAAATGATACTTCGGTGTGCCATTGGTTTACAGGGTCGAAAAAAATATTAGGAGCTTTAAAAGGGGTAAAAATGTATTCACTTTTTATGTTCCATACATTTCTTCCGAGATTAATATTAAATTTTTGAGGTAATATAGAAATTAATTAATTATAACACACGTGAAGATGATGAAAATGGCTAAGAGAAAAAAATTATTTTATTTTATTTTATTTATTTATTTATTTATTTATTTATTTTTCCGAATAACTAAATGAGGTCATCTAATACTTTCTCCTCTAAGTAGATTTCCATGAACTTAGAAAGGCGCAATCACTTTGAAAACAAACGCCATAAAAAATCAAACCCACGCAACAGTAATTTCGGACCGAAATAATTAAGCAACATTCTTCATTAAGTGAGAAAATGCATGCATGTGTATAGCGCGAAAGCATCCGTGCATTCGCCCCACCTATGCATAATTTTTCTGCCTCCCATACTAGATCCAAAGAATTAAATTGAAAACTTTCTATAAAACTCATAAAATGCACCCCCCCGCCCCCCCAAAAAAAAAGGGGCACGAAGCAGCTAAGTTAATGAATCAAAGAAATAATTAATAAATTAATTTTAATAATACATAATAATAATAATAATAATAAGTACCTTTAGAGCTATAATGACGCCAATTTTACCCTGCAAGTTTAAGTTTTCACAAAGTTTTATACCAATTTTAATATTTACGCGGGAATTTCTTTTCATTTAAAAAAAAATCAAAATCAACTCGTAAACTTTTTTGGCAACAATTAAAAATTAAAGTAAATTTTGTATTTTTGTCTAAAAAAGGGCTTCTTCAACTTTTTCGATACTGTCCGTTTCGATACTGATTTTTATTAATTTTCTTTTTTCTTTTTTTTTTCCCTAAAAAAAAAAAAAAAAAAAAAAAAAAAAAAAAAAGAAAAGAAAAGATTTTGATGAAATTCTGGCAAGAGCAGAATTTAGTTTAGTACGGAGGACTATTATTATTATTATTATTTTTAATTATAACATCGCTTTCAAATTATTCAATTATATTTTCGATAAATGTCCAACCATTGTAAAACTGGCGAGAACGTTTTATCTGTAGATTGAGGCTAATAGTCCTCCGTACTAAAACAAGAAAAAAAAAAAAAATCTATAACATAGTTTCTGAAACAAAAACGGCTACATGTAGCATCTAGCGCCGCGTAGTGAGATAAAATTGAGTTATATACGTTCTGAAAAACGTGGCGTGGGATTATAAAAACAAAGCAAACAACAACATCTAGAACGCCAAAAATAAATAATAGGAAACCACACAGTTTTTTCGGTAGCATTTAGCGCATCGTCTTCAGTGCATAATTTCATAATATTACAATGAGCAAGAACAACTATTTTTAGCTCTTCTGTGTCTTACATAAATCAATCTCTCTGTTTCTCTAAGATTCACTGAAGACGATACGCTAAATGCTACCGAAACAGCTGTCTGCTTTCGTTTTATTTATTTTTGGCGTTCTAGTCGTTGTTGTTTACCTTGTTTTTGTATACTTCTATTCTTATAAATACCTTTGACATTTTTTTTTCATAAATTTCATTTCATTTTATACGCTTTTTAAATTAATGCATACTTGCCAACATCTTAATTAATATTCCGAAGTGTTTTTAGTCCCGCCCTTTTTTTACACCAGTAAATTTTTAGAATAATATTCTCTAACTGTAACTGCGATTAAATAAGAAGAAAAATACTCTTAAAATATACTGGTGTGAAAGAAAAGGCGTGGCTAACAATACTACGGAATATTAATTAGGATGTTGGCAAGTATGTTAATGGTACGCTAAAATACGTTAAAACATGGTAAATAGAAAAAGAATTAAATGATGTAATCGGTACAGCTGGGAAATATTTTGAGATCGCTGTGCGATAAATAAATCCACAAAATTTTTCATTCTTGTTACAGTTAATTATTAACTTTAAACATTATCCGCGATTGTAATGAAATGCTCGCTCTCTGGTGGGCTAAGGTGAAATTATCACACCACTGCATATCATCATATTATGCAATCGATTTTTCATGATGTAATGGCTGAGAAAGAACAATAATAAATACACGTGGCTATTATATTTACTAACAACTGCAGTTCAGAGAGCGCCATCTATCGATCATTACAAACGCGGATCCGCAATTTATTATTATTACTATTTACAAATCTGACTTGAAATATTTTAGCTACAGATTCTAATTTCACTGTTACGTCTAATTTAATACTAATTACTTAAAATATTCTTATTTATGCATACGCAAATGGAGAGACGATCAAAATTCAAATGTCGCCGGCGAGTCAACATGAATAATCAAAAAACAACAACAACAACAACAAAAATCTTGTAATAAGATATGCGTTACTGAATAATACCGCCATTATCGTATACTAATTTTTAATATTGCTAGCTAGATTATTTTTTTTATATGATTTCATTGTAGAAGCATAATTAATTGCACTCGTTAGGGCTTAATTGAGAAGATAATTAGGCTAAGAAAATATTTGCGTGTAATGATGTAATTCAAGATTCTTCAGACAATTTATCGCAGCAATACATTGTTTTTTTTTTTTTTTTTCATGAGTGCAGCATCTAATCGTTAATCGAAACAAACCATCATTAAAACAGATACCGCCAATGAAATGAAGTAATGATTCAACAATTAAAAACAGTTTCTTTTATAAAATTAAAAAAAATACTTTTTCTTTTTAATTATTAGTAAAGATGAAAATAGAAATTTACTTAATAAATGATGATAATGGACAATATACATTTATTATAGGTGACAGAAATTAAAAACATATATGGAACATTAACTTATATATACATGTATACAGAGAGATAGGGGGAGAAAGAGAGATTGATATTTTTAATAAAAGTTAATTGATTATTATTATTTTTAGAAATGAATTAGGAATGCAGCTTTAATTTAGACAAGAAAGAAAATGCACGCATCACACATAGATTACGAAAATTTTTCCGGATATATTGCCAATGACGAATTGTATACCAGTAGTTCTTATACAATAAATAAGTAATTAATAAATATTATAATATTATAAATACCTAAAAATCATATGGTAATCAGGTCAGTTGCAGTAATGTACGGCATGCCCATTATAATGCATATGGGTAACATATTACCTTCTATATCGATTCCATAAATTTTTGTCCTCTTCGGAGCCTAATGACATAGGCAAAGATTTGGATTAATATTGGCGAAATATCGGTCAATATCGATATCTCATTGGCCAAAAAACGATCAAATGACTGGTTTTCTTATTAATAAAAATAAGATATTTATAGAAAAGCTACACGAACTTGTTAAAATTATGAAACAAATTGGTGAAGTTTTCTGTTAAATGAAAAATGTGTCTTAGGAAGACCGTGGACTTCATAAATCGAATTTTGAATTTTATAAAATTTTATATACGTGCAAGTGCTTTGAAATGTAAAAATATTAAGTATGTACATTAAAATTTCTGGTATATAGTGGGATATTGTTTTCATCGGAATACCATTGTCGAAAGAAATATATTATGTTTGGGCCTGGAATTTTCGAACTACGGGGCATTGCGTCCATAGATTCATCAGACATTAATCGTCCGAATAGTGAAAATATTGAATTATCTTCAGCCAACATATTCTTGCCTGTATTTATTCGATTAAAATAGATGCATGTAGATTTTCAGTTTTTATAACGGCCTATATTTTCTGACCCAATTTGGTTAAGTGGCGATCAGAGCAGACATTAGGTAAAAATAGGCCGGACCAAGAATATTTTCGATTTCAAAACAGTATTCGGTATGCAGACAGCGTTGCAATTACGGACTGAGTAATTTCTTCCGAATAGGTCAGTGCGCCGTAATTGCCAACGCCGTACCGTACAGCTACCAACATTTCTGTACTTATTGGGTACATAAATATACCACTTACTATACAGAATTTTCCAATAAACTATATCTGTATGAATTATAATGCGTTGTGAAATAATTTTTCAATTTATATATTTGTAATATATAAATTGAAGTTTTAATATATAAATTGTGTTTTTAATATATAAATTGACTGTTTATTTAGAAAATCGATACAAAACTTAGAAAATACAACATTAAAAAACACTGTTGATTAGAAACTTTTTGAATAAGTGTATATAAATAATGTATGATTAAAAGTCGAAAGTATCTCCTGAATGTTGAACGTACAGTAAAAAATTAATATAATGTTCATACCATTTAATACATAAAATCAAACATAGTGAAGTTCATTACTTCCCAATAAAATAATCTATTTATATAATTTGCAAGAGAGGTGACGATTCTGGTTCGTACTCCTCTATATAGCAAGTTGCGACTAATTTTCAAACGGTAGTTAATTAAAATAATCTATTTATATAATTTGCAAGAGAGGTGACGATTCTGGTTCGTACTCCTCTATATAGCAAGTTGCGACTAATTTTCAAACTGTAGTTAATTAAAATAATCTATTTATATAATTTGCAAGAGAGGTGACGATTCTGGTTCGTACTCCTCTATATAGCAAGTTGCGACTAATTTTCAAACTGTAGTTAATTTAAAAAAATCTAATTGTTCGATCGATAAGCTGTTTAGTCCGACGGATTCAGAAAAATTGCCCATTTTATTTGGTACCTTATTTGTAACGAAGTTTTAATTAGAATTTTAAAATTAATTAAAATATGAAAATAATAACCTGGTAATAACTTCAAAATTGGACATTTAAATTTATAATTGTTGGCAAAAAAATTTACCAGTTATTTATTTATTTATTTATTTGTTTAGCATAAAATGAAATATGCTATCACGCGAAAAATAAAAAAAAATTAAAATATTGAATTTGCTCATGCATATGAAAAAATTAAAATGGAGTAAAAAAACAACCATAAATTTTTTTAATAAACTTCAATTTTAGATTTTTTTTTTTCCCCTTTTTGTTTTGTTTAAATAGTATGTTTTTGGCACGAACGAATCGCGCTTGGCATGAAAGCTTATTTATTGATAATCCTGGGTAATTTGATGCTGAAATAGATCGGGCATTTTTAGCCAAGGACTCTACTTTTGTGAAAACCAGTTTAAGCCATGTTAGCGCATCAAAAACATAAATAAATTATAAAATGTTGAAAAACAGAAAAGAAAAAAAAGGAAAGGAAAAAGAAAAGAAAAGAAAAGAAAGAAACAGAAAAAATAATCGCATAAATTATGTATTTTTGTCTAAAATGGCGATAAAAATGCAAAAGTCGACAAGGGGAGCTATATTAAGGATGTACTATGATAAGATTTACATATTTACATATTTACATATTTATTTTTCTAGAAACCAACTACTATTAACTAACTCAACTGCAATTATAACCACAAAAAATTAATTGTCTCATGCGATAGATTTAGCCGATCATAGCATATTGTAATAGTGTATTTGGCGTGAAATTGTTGTCATTTTATAGTTGATCGAATAAATCAAATAAAAAAAAAAAAAAAAAAAAAAAAAAACGTGAAAGAAAATATCATGTACATCATGTATAGTGTTGTTCATATGTAACTGAGATTCAAATATAAAATTGCTACTTCACTTTTTTCGATGCTGTCCGTTTCGAAACTGTCATCCGATAAGCACCCAAATGGAAGCCCACTGGTAAGCTATTGTTACAGGCAATAGGGACAGACACCCGAGAGTTTTTGAGCAATTTTAGGATTTCTTTTTTTTTTTTTTTTTTATAAAGCGATATAGGAAAAAGTTTCCTTTAAATATAGTGACGAGCGTAGCAGGCAAAGCCTTCGTTGATTCATATTCCGTCATTTTTGACGGGGTTATATACTAGTAATAAAAATAATCTTCTTAATAATAAAATATCAATTTTCCCATAAATAAGACTAAAATGATGTCATAGCTAAAACAATATATTGGAATAAATAAAGTAGCTTTATCTATTGTTTCCTGCGTGCATTTCCCCTGAATAACTTGATGAAAAAGGACAATTTAGCGGAAAAACTTACATCTCAGTCGCAACATTTCATTGAGATAAATAAAATAAAATTTTATCCATGGTTTGCTTCGTTTTGGAAGATTTATTCATTGATTTAAATCTTCTTAATAATAAAAACTACTTTTATATAGTAATACTGATTTTTCTTCTTAAATTTATCCGAAACTGAATGTTTAATTTGTAAATTAAAATTTATAATAATGTTAGAAAATACAGATTTATGTAAGTAAATTTTAAAGTTTGTATTTAAGAAAAAAAAAAAAAAAAAAAAAAAAAAAAAAAAAACTTTAAAAGGAAAATTCTTGTGTTTATCACATAATTAATTTCTAATTGTAGATTATGATTAAGTTTTTTTCTTTTTTAACACGCTTTTATTAGCTTCACCTGTATGTATGTATGTTTGTATGTATGTTTGCTTGTTTGTAAGCGCTTTGGGAGCAAACAAAAAATCTATATTGTAAAAAAAGACTTTCCCTACGTGAACTCCGTGGCGTTGAGGTATAGTTCCGCGCTACGAACCCAGTGGTCTAGCGTTCGATCCCAGTCGGGGCAGATTTTTTAAAAATGGTTTTTGTTTAATTCTAAATTATTTTAATTAAAGATTTAAATGTATGTAAATATTATGGTGTGTCACTCACACGATTTTCTCTTAGATAGATAGATATTTTGTTCTTTTTAGTTCACATTTCTATAAAAGCGTGTTCTTTAATTTTTTAAAACTATAATATTATTGTATTATATTAGCTTCACCTGTATGTATGTATGTTTGTATGTATGTTTGTATGTTTGTAACCACTCTGGGGAGCAAACAAAAAATTTATATTGTAAAAAAATACTTTCCGTACGTGAACGATGTGGCGTTGAGGTAAGGCTCCGCACTACGAACCTAAAGGTCCAGCGTTCGATCCCAGTCAGGGGAGATTTTTAAAAAATTGTTTTTGTCTAATTCTAAGTTATTTTAATTAAATATTTAAATGTATGTAAATATTATGGTGTGTCACTCACGCGATTGTCCCTTACGCTGCATTTTAATACTAAGATACATATTTTCTGCTTTTTAGTTCCCATTTCTATAAAAGCGTGTTCTTTAATTTTTTAAAACTATAATATTATTCATTTAAAAAGTTCACTTCATTAGATCTTAAAGCAGTTTCACCAACAAAAAGATTATTAGAATACTTCACAGGTAAATCAAAATTATTGCTATAATTATTTAAATAAATTACCACAATATCACCAATAACCTTATATAATTTAAAATTAGTACAAAGTAAATTATCCTCACAATAACATGAATATAAATCAGCTACTGCACTAAAGGTGATTACACCTTGTAGCAATTCTATTCGTTTTTTTTTTTTGTTTTTTTTTTTTAATAAACTGCATTATTAAATATAGTACTATTATGAAATAATGTGAACCTAATTAAAGTTTTGAAAGCTGATAAAGTAATTCTATCATCAAGATTTAGATTATGTTATTATTATTATTATTATTATTATTATTATTATTATTATTTAATCACAATTAACTAAAAGATCATTAAAATCAAAAATTTATATATTAGTTAGATTAGTCAGGTTTGAAATATTTTTATGAACTGAAAACTGTTTTTTATATAATAATTGTTGTTACTATTAATTATGCAATTATATATATATATGTGTGTGTGTGTGTGTGTGTTTAAGGTTATTTAATAATAATTATTAGTGTTTGTGGAATATACATTCCAAGCAACAATGACGTTACGAAATTTTATTGGATTTTTAATTAGTGAAATTCGATAAAGTGTAACAAGGCAAAGTATTTAACCTAATTATATATATATATATAAATCATTCAAATGATAAAACAGTCATTTTTATATAATATTAAAAAATACATAACATCTTTATTTATTTTTTACATCAAACGATTTCAACATATTATAAAAAAATGTATAATTAAATACAGATAACACATATTCGTTCATAATGCATATGATATATAACTACATCTTTGCTTCTTCTCAAATACAGATTAAACTTCAAAAATTGCAAATCTCATGCAATCTTTAGTTAATAACTTTATTCCTAACTAATTTTTGATCGAAATTACAAGGACAGTTCACAGTTAATAACAGATATTTATTTAAACATTTTTTTTTTCCCAACTATTTAAGAAATTTGAAAGAGTTTCAAACAAAATATATAAAATAAATAATATCATTAAAAATAATAAATAGTGATGAAAGTAAGTACTATTAATTTTCAAATAATTAAAAAATATTAAAGAATTTCCAGAAAAATATATTAAATAAATAATGTTATTAAAATTAAATAACGCTAATTCATTCGCAATTCATGAAGGCTGGCAATATATGACGTTTATGTATCATTAAAATTCAATAAATGCAAAAATTTTCAGCAATTAAATGTCTTTTCCTCATTATATTTTGAATCTTAAATTTTATTTTATTTTTTGTACTTCAGAATCTATCTTTCCTAACCCGATTCTAATTCGATCTGGTGTCATTTCTATTTTCAGGTCGGATGCATTCGCCGTCACTGATACCGGATTTTCCTCCGCCTCATCCCCACTTTCCTGCACTTGGAGGAAGGTAAGTGCCTGTTACATTTCACTGGATTTCAAAATGATTTCAATTTCTAATACGCGGAAACTCGGTCGTAATGGAATTTCAGGAGATGCACTTTTGTCGCATCCAGGAGATGCAGTGGTGTTTTCTATAGATCGTGCTATTTTTCCACTTCTTCTATAATTCTATTTTAGGAGTTATGCATAATTTTTTTTTTTTTCAAACCAACACTTCAAGTTTTTTTTTCCCTATATTTTTTCTATATTTTTTTTCCTACAGTATATAGTTTTACTTTAATTCAGGATTCAAGAAACTTTTTTTTTCTTTTTTTTTACCATCATCCTTTTGAAATATATGTCTTTTCCACTTTTAGAAAGACGAAGTTTTGGAAAAATCAATTTATGGCATGATTGTTAAATATTTTATATTCAGCTAATTAAATCATTTTCTTTAAAAATTTTAGCCATGTAGAGTAATGGAGTATGGAATACCATTTTTGTTTGAACTCACCATAATAAAATGAAATATTTGGACTAATGTGCATTCGAAGATGCCAATGGATGCTTAGAGGATGTCAAGGCAACAGGGTTTCTCACTTCGCTTATTTATCGCAGTTACAGCGTCTAGAATAAACAGTGTGGAAAGCGGCAAATAAAATTGTACTAAAAAAATTAATCCTGTCACCAGATGTCACTGTTATCAAAGCTAGTGTCACGTCATTAAAACCGAGACTTCCTATTGGTAAATTATGTGCTTAGATCACGTGATTGAGCTGACGAAACTGGGAAAAGCCAATCAGGTCTTCGATTTGAGCAAAAGCTTCGATCACAGTGACATTTGGGGAAGCTTAATTTTTGTAGCATTATTTTAACATTACGGTTATAGGCGATTTCCACACTGTTTATTCTAGACGCTGTATCGCAGCTACAGTCAGCTGCAAAATTATTCGAGCACTAGCTATAATCCTTGCCTTTTTTACACTTAATACAGTTTTGTTAAATAAATCCTTGTCGAGTCATGTTCTTAATCAGTCTAAGAACATGATTCGACAAGGATTTACTTAGCAAAACAGTCTTAAGTGTACTTTTTAAATATAGTAATTATTGGCTAGTGCTCGAATAATTTTGCAGCCGACTGTATTTTCTTCATTTCGTAGGTTTTTAAGGAATACATAAACATTTTATTATGTCTTTTCCTGGAGAGATTTGAGCAAATTATTGCTGAATAATTTCTCATATCATATTTCGTTAACCTAAAATTAAACAAACAATCTAAAAAATTTAAGTCAAAATAACTCATGATGACCGAAACAGTGGCTACATCTTGATGATCTATGGACTCACTGGCTACCCTAAGACAAAAAAAAAAAAAAAAAAAGAATTCATGGGTCAAATTTTTAGTGTAGGTAAAACACATAAAAAGTATAACTTTTTGTAATGCAATGTGGGGTCAGAAATGAAAAGTGTGTGAGAGGTAGCGTCGAGTTGAGGTAAAAGGATGTTGCCGTAGGTAATCAGTAAGATATTGATCGAAGGTTGGAAAAGTATAAGCTGGTCCCAGCACATGTGCTGACGGTATCGGCGAATAGATTGAAGTTGTAGAGTTGGGATGATTTTAGGTCGGCATGCAGTAGCTAAAAGAAAATTAGAATCTACACAGGTTTAGTAAAGATGGTTGAATGCGATTAGTCTTGGAGATGAAAGTTGGTGAATCGAAGTGAAGGTTGCGTTCTGGTTTGAGGGTATTTAAATAGCGAGATGTTGGAATGAAAGTTTGTTGAAGATTATAGAGTTATGCGAGTATTAAGCGATTAGGGAAATTGACGGTGGAGCTCAATAATTTGAGCGAGTAGTAGTTCTTATGGCGTTATAAAAGTAGTGTGTGAAAAAAAAAAATAGCGAGAGTGTGTAGTTATTTTCCATCGACGTTGTGTGATCAACGGAGATATTTTTCAAGTGAATAAAGTTTAGACAGTCATATCAGCCACCAGCGGTGAGCATATAAATATCATATTTACTTTAATTTAGTCATTTAAATATCTGAGTGAGTTTCGGTACATTGCCTTTTATCCATATTCAAAGTTTGAATACAAATTTGTTTAAGTTCTATACAAAAGTCTCTGTATTTATGCTTTAGATTTAAGTAATCAATAAGATGGGGTCTCCAGCAGATGCCGGGGCGCAGACCTCACAAGTGTAGGCGGAAAAACAAGAAATGCACCGCACTTCATAATGTGAAAAGGATGGGAAAAAAAATCTATAAAAAACAGCATAGTTAAAAAAAAAAAAAAAAAAAAAAAAATTTGCCAACATTATAAAGAAAACAAAGAAAAATAGACAAGAAAATGAAAGTGAAGCGAAGTGAAATCAGGGCCTACCGAAGATTTTCAGCACCGATCCCATACTGCTACACAAAAAATCCTTCTTTATATGCATTTTACCGATCTTTAAAGTTTAGTCCATGAATTCAGGAACACCCTATATATAGGAGCCTTAGTACTGAAAAGAGCCCATCGCTCATTCATGGGTTGTTTATAGAGGGATCTATGATGTAGCTTATCGGACTATCCTGTGATGGTCACTCTTCTTTCCACCCTGTTCTTTCGGTCAGTTGCAGCAAGTTTGTTTAACTGTACAAAATTATCGTCAAAGTGATAAAATAAATATATATATAATCAGTCAACAATTAAATTTGCTTTTATAATAACACTTTTTCTTTTTCACGTAAGAGGGACAAATATCAAACAACGTCAAAACTTCTAACACCTCAATAACAATTTCTTATTATCACGCCGAATAAATGGGAATGTATATATGCGTCAACCCAACGCAATCACAGGGGAGGAATGCTCCTATCTCATATTTCTTGCATTAGAGTGATGTGTCATCGGTAATTGAAATTTCGGTTAGACACATTGCACACTCCACCCCAAACCCCAAAACTATTGATTACAAAAATACGTTTTACTTTTCTCACCACATCTGATCACATTGCCGGGAGGACAGTCGGCTGTCAATCACACAGGATTTATATTTACTGTATTCAGATCTCTATATTTTCCGCGTGGGAGGAAAATAGTCAAATTACAAAAAAAAAAAATGCTTTTTGTATGTCTATACGATTAGAGACATCCAAATCGTATTTTTCTTCTTCTTTCTTCTTTTTCTTTCTTCTTCTTCTTCTGTTTTTTTTTTTTTTTTTGTTTGTTTGTTTGTTTGTTTGTTTGTTTTTGTTAATTTGGCAAAGTTTAAACGATGTTTTCGACTAAAATCAAACTCACTACGCATTTTACAGGTCATTAGCGTAAACGCTATAGCTTTGCACTCTCAGAAATGATATACTCAATTTTGACGATTCAGACATCCTCGGGCTTAATTTCTTTGTTTTTGACAACCATTTCGTCAAGTGATCATGTGATTTTTGAGGAAACGTGAATTCTCAAATATTTAACGAAACTCTTTACTCACAATCACGGAGTATTATTGAAAGAGGAGATGAAAGTCCAATGGGAGGAAGCTTTAAAACTGCGATGTGAATTTCTGCCAGCTATTGGGGGCGACACTTGTCCCTTTACCCTATATTTCGGCGCGAAGTAAGTACTATTGTTTTCAGTTTCATTCTACTGACGTGCTTTTCGAATTTTGAACTTTAAACAGTTTAATATTTCTGTACGTGCTTAAAACTACTTAATTGAGATGGGTTCAAGTAAATGCTTCGTTCCTGGATGTAAAACAGGTTATGATAGTGACAAAAAAAAAAGAGAAAAGCCCAAGGACAGAAATGCCCGAGTTTGTTTTCTGCTCCACGGGTAAGTATTATTATTAGAGTCCTGCGCGGGTCGGGTTTTAATCGACAGATGATTTTTAAATCAACCTGAAACCCGACCCGAACTCGACAAAAAAAATTTCATCGACCCGAACCCGCAACAGAGAATTTTTTGCGACCCGAACCCGACTTATCTAACCCGAACCCGACCCGAAAAATAAATCAACATTACTTATTCATCTAAAAATCATGCAAATAAGGTAAAATGATATGGCATGATATAAAATAAAGTAAATTTTCATTGTCACACAGTTGGTAAATTATATTAAAAAAAAAAAAAAAAAAAAAAAAAACTAGTATGTTGGGACTTGTGACCACCACAAGACAAGACATTCTTCTATATTTTTCTGTCAAATTCACTAAGTGCGAATAATTTATTAAAACTATTATTAAGAAGTTTAACGTGATGAATGCAAATAATTTTCATCTTAGGGAAATCAAACAAAGAAAGACAGTTTTATTCTCCATAAATAGTTTATTAAAAAATGCGTTTTCATAATGGTTATTTCACTTATCAAATTTTGTACAGGTATACACCATAGACATAGAAGTTGAGATATAGCTTTTCCATCTCGGGGAAAATTGCAGGACAGCAGCGCCACCTATTGGCCGATATGCATCCAAATTGAATCGGCATAATGTCTGATTATGGGTTTTTTTTTTAATTATACACAATAGAACCTGAGATATCTCTTTTCCTTAAATTAAGGAAATCAGGTTCGATCCCAGGTCGCGCTCATCGACCTAGCCGTTCGGAGTTTTCCGTGGTTTTCTCCGAAACACGCTGGAGTCAATCGGCCTTAAATCCTCCAACCAAACAACCAACCGATACATGTCTAGTATGTGCAGAATGTTTAAATTAGTTACATAGTTGTAAACATAGTTACATAGTTGTAAAACATTCTGTCAACCCGACTCGAACCCGACCCGCTGGTCGGGTCGGGTTCGGGTTAAATCGGGTTACCCAACCCGATGCAGGACTCTTATTATTTTTTGTTTTTTATGCTTATGAATTAGTATCTTCATCCGTGTAATGCCTGCCGTTTCTCGAGATAAATTAATGCTGTTCATGATAATAGAGGTTTCAACATTGACATATTTTTTTCATTATTAAGTGTGTGTTGGTGTTGTGGAATAAGGCCGATAGTTTACTCTTGGGTCCTAGGCCTGAAAGGGAGTGCCTTCCATGGAGGTCTTTCTAAGGGGTCCTAGCCCGTATTTACGCAAGTTTCGGAGAAAACCACGGAAAACTCAGAACGGCTAGGCCGACGAGCGCGACCTGGGATCGAACCCAGCACCTCACGTCTACCAGCTTTGAGCGCAGAACCGCTCGACCGCTGGTGGGCCTTTCATTATTAAGTGCGACATCGATTGCAGGACATTCAATGATTTATGTTAAAATGAGTAACATCTTTAATTAGAATTCGGTAATTTTTCATTTACTAATTTACAATATACAATTTAATGTGGTGCAGTATTTAAAGTATCAAAAACTATTATATATAATACTTATAAATACTCTGTAATAAAAATAGTTATTATTATTGTAGTTATTATTGTGTAAATACTCTGTGTTTAATAATTCACAAAACTAGAATTTAAAATTTAACATTGCAAGATAATTTTCACTTATTAATTATAAATGATTTTTACTTTGTTTTAGTATTTTATAACTTGTATATCTATTAAATGGAATAAATGATTCTTATAATATAATATTTAATGTTTCTCTTCTCACTACAACTATGCAGTTCCCTCCGACCTTATGTCGGAAATTTTTTTAATTTCCGTTGCTATAGTATTCCATATTGTATTAAAAGTTAAACTAATTGTTCTCTTAAATTTCTAATATCAAGTATCCTATTAAACTAATATTATAAGAAACGAAATGTATTATTAACCCAGCATGATCTCAGAATGAAATGCCTCACTCACTAGGCTATCCTTTCTTCCTCCACTTTGATACATTTACCTTATCCTAGTTTTTGTTGTTTAATTTTATTAGGCTCAGTTTTATGCAACTCCATATGTACTATTTTTAAAGTAATAATTCTCATGATAATCCATTATTATGCAAAAATTCAACTTAATTTTGTATGTTAAAAAAAAAAAAAAAAAAAAAAAAAAAAAAAAAAAAAAAATCTTGAAATTTTAATAACTTATGCAATTGCGTAAGTTTCGCACGGGTTTAGTAGTATAATGTTAAAATAGTGTACTGCTGCACTACATGATACAGCAATGCTTAGACTTAGATTCTGCATTATCTCTGATTCTGAGAATGACTCAGGCAGTTGAAACTGGTCATAATCTTAATCAAATATTCAATTTAAAAAAAAAATATATATATATATATATATATATATATATATATATCAGAGCAAAATTTAAAAAAAGCCTTAATTACAATATTCGCATGCATTGGTGAAAATTTTAGAGAAAAATCTTTACATAAAATTACAACTTTATTTTTTAAATCACTTTTTAAAACCAATTTCTAAAGTGCGAAAAAGAAAATCAAAGAAAAAAAAATGCATTTTATAAAAGCTACATGAAATAAATTTAATTACTAAACTAAATAAAAAGTTCAAGTTTAAATCACAAGATGGTCAAAGTTTATGATTTATTCAAATATTCAACATAGACTAGTGATTTATGAGTTAATGACAGTAATTTATTGAAACTGCAAATCACAAATTATGATTTGTTAATTTAATTTAGTTCATTCGAGCATATAATCTTGAGTGTTTCTGCTGTATGATTTAACATGTCTATTCTATTTTTTTTTTTTTTTTTTTTTTTAACGTAAATTTTTATCGGGACTATATTGGGAAATTTCATACCAATAGTAAACCAAAGTAACTTTTCCTTTTACTGAAAAATATAATGCCAACACTTGAAAATTTATTGAAACAGTATGTAATTTTATTACACATCAGGTTATACAGAAAAAAAAAAATGCATAACAAAGAATTATTTTAAGCTTGATGTTGGTAAAAGGAAATGAATGAAAAAATCAAACCGCTAGCAACTTCTTAATTTTTAGGACTGAGGGCCTATTAGTCTTAGACAGCGATTTTTGCGTTGTCGTTTTCGATAGTTGGACATTTGTCGAAATCATTTTCGATAGTTGGACATTTATCGAAATCTAAAATTTATCGAAAATATAATTGAATAATTTGAAAGCGATGTTATAATTGGGAAGAAAAAAAACTAATAGCCCTCCGTCCTAAACTAAATTCTGCTTTTGCCATAATTTCATCAAAATCTTTTTTTTTTTTTTTAAGAAAAAGAAAAGAAAATGTATACAGTATCGTTACAAACGATATCGAAAAAGTTTTTTTAATAATTTTGAATTAGGAAATAAATAGTGCGCGTGCAATAATTTGAAATAAAAATAAATAAAAATATTAATTTAATGATTTGATTTTTATATAAAACACGATCGCGTGCTTTCTTAAAAAGTAGATGTAAAATTTAAAGTTTAATTTTCTTGGCAACAATTATAAATTAAAATAAATAATTTAATGAAAGTTTGTTCTTTAGATATACGTCCGTGTAAGATGTCAAAAAATATACGACAAAGTATTATATCTCTGTATTATTATTTTAATCTGATATTTTTATACTTTAACGGTCTGTCATTAGTTATTTCATAGAATAACTAAGTAAAGTATGAAATTTTTTAGCTATTATGTACTTTAACTGACTTGTCTAGTTATTCCATGAAATACCTAGTTATTCTATGAAATAACTGAATTATATACTTTAACGGTAACATATATATAACAATCACTATGCTAATTTATCATACAAACAAATGAGCCTCTGCGTATTATTGCACTTGCACGTTGTCGAACAGAAATATTTGATTAATTCAAATTAATATTTAGATAAATAAATAAAAATAAAAATATGTTTAATGGGAAATAAATATAAAAATAAAAAGATTAGTTGTCTAAAATACGGCAAAAATAGCGCTCATCACGTATTGTTACAAGGGATTATGTTTAAAATGGTGACAAAAATTCAAAAGTCGCGAAAGAGAAGTATATTATGGCTGTACTATAATCAGGTTTACAAACCCTGAATTATATATAACCACAAAAAATTAATTGTCTCATGTGACAGACTTAGCCGGTCATAGCAGATTGTAATATTTGACGTGAAATTGCTGTCATTTTATGGTTGATTGGATAAACAAAATAAACATAGGAAATAACGTAAAGCAAATATTAACTGCACCACGTATAGTGTTGTTCACATGTAACTGGGATTCAGATCTATAAGGGGTACACCCATTTTTTTCGATTCTATCTATTTCGAAACTATTATATAATAAGCACCTAAATGGAAGCTCATTGGTAAACCATTGTCTCAGGTAATAGGAACAGGCGCCCGAGTTTCGGCGGATGACCAAATCGCTGCCGAAGGCAGCAGGGACTGAAGCGAGCTTTTGAGCAATTTCAGTATTTTATTTTATTTTATTTTATTTTAATTATTATTATTTTATTACACCGTCAAATATAGCAACAACGAAAAATTATAAGACTCACTGCCATAAGATATCTAAAAAAACTTAAATTCTCAAAAAAAAAAAAAAAAACCTATCTCTCCATAACAATGTAGTTTAGCTTTGGTTTTACACATTCTCTCACTAAGTAAAATGCTTAAAATAGTTCTTAAAAAAAAAAAAAAAAACATGTTGTCAAAAAGACTCTATTAAATAAAATCTGCGTTCAACCGAATTTTTTTAAGCTCAATATTATTCTTAAAAAATTAATAAAAACGAAACATTTCCCTGTTGAATAACGTTACGGAAGCTGGAAAGCAGGGTATAGCGAACGCTGGCGCCCTCTCTTAAAGTTAGAAAACAACATCGCAAAATTTAGCGTTTCTTTCGTCTCCTCTTAAACAATACTCCGTGCTCACAATAACATGTGCTAGCTTTCATAACCGCCATATTGGGTTTTTTTCCTGTGTTCTTTCGACTTTACATTGCAAAGACTTTTACTTGCCGGCCTGTTGGTTCGGTCGGTAGGGCGCTGCCTTCTGGATTCCGACGTCCCGACTTCGAATCGCGGTGCGGGTATGGATGTTTGTGATGTTCTATATCTACAAAATATTGTGTGCGCTTGTTTCTGTGAATTTCTGCAAAAATATGAATCAATTGAGACAAAAATCATTGTAACTATAGGTCTCAAAGCTATCAAATAAATGTCCAAATGGTTTTTATTTGTTTGCTCTGTTTTATTTATATTTCATTAAATATAATTAGGATTTAATGCCTAAAGCAACGAACTTGCAAGTAATTTTATAATTCTATAATCTGTATTTTATTCTGTATCACGAGAATAGGATGAGAAAATGTATCTTTACTTTTGACGAAATTCGTATGTTCAAACAAGTAACGAAAGTAATTTTCTCAATTTGAAGAAGGGGAAAAAATATTTTTTTTTTTTTTTTTTTTGCGAAATTCGTATTCTCAAATAGGTAACGAAACAAATTTCGTCAATTTGACAAAATGTTCGCTCGGAGCATATCCCTAGAAACACTTTCGTCAAAAATGAAGAAATTTTTAAGAAATTTGAGTATCCATTTCTGAGAGTGTAGTAGTTACAAGTAATAAACATTAAGTGGCTACCAAGTATTTCAACAGATTTGAATCAGCAGAAAATTCAGTAAAAAAAAATCAAAAGTTATAACTACAATGTTTAGGTATATCTTCCCAAGATCGTATAATTGTACATTGACCTGTAATGTATTTAAATTCTTTTGTAAATTTCTGAAAAAAAAAAAAAAAAATATATATATATATATATATATGTAAAAGATTAGCTCGTAATTTCCAGCAATGCCCATATCATATCAGAATTCAAAATTCTATATAATTCTCCTCTCATTTAAACAATCCATCCCCCTTCGATATTTAAGTCCAATAAAACATAATAAAAGTTATTTCTTTCACGTGTCCTAGTAAAAGAACCATTAATGCATGCCCAAGATTTTCCATAATGTAAGTCATTTCCAAAACATACCAAAGCAATATAATATAAATAAATTTTGCTCAATTTTAACTAATTTAGCATTACTAAAAACCACTTGAAATAATTTGAGTCCATAGAGCGTAATGTAAAGTAATTATATTTTGTATTTAATATTTATTATTATTGTTTTTACATTTATAATGACCAAATCAACGTTAAATGGTTACTAGGCATATAAACATATTTAAATCAGCAAATAATTCAGTAAAATAAGTGATAACTAAAGTGTTTGTGTATTCTTTCCTAAAATCGTATAATTGTACAACGATTAGTAATGTATTTAAATTCTTTTGTAAATTTCTGAATGTATGTATGAAATGTTATCACGTAATTTCCAGCAATGTCTATGTTGTATTAAAATTCTAAATTATACGTAAATTTCAATCTCATTTAACTCCTTTCAGATATTTAAGTCCAATAAAACAATACATTTCTTTTATGTTACCTTGTAAAAAATCCATTAACGCATGCACGAAATTTCCAAAATGTAACTCACTTTCAAATATTACCCAAGCAATATAATATAAATAAGTTTTGCTCTTTTAAATAATTTGGCAATGCTAAAGCCTATTTCGAATAATTTGAATCCATAGAGCTTAATGTAAAAGAATTCTATTTTGTATTTCTGTAAAAGAACTATAAGATCTGCATCCATGTAAATCTATGCAGTTCATGCGACAGTGACTCATAATGTGTTTCTAATTCATGATCAATCAAATACACCGTTTAAACATAACAACTTCTTTCACATGCACATATACATTGCCAAAGCGCGATGAAAAACTTATAATTATCTTTAAACTTGCAGAAGTGTGTACAGTAGGTTGTATTCGAACATGAGATCTGAGGTATAGAAGTTCAAAGACATCTCTGGACAAAAGGTTAACTCGTTATTCATCGGTAAGCTTTGATACACTATCAGAGAAATGGCGTTGATGGCGTCGCTACAGTACTCCCCCTCCCAGAGATTACGCTGTCGTACGAGCGATATTGTTCCTGTAGATGGTAGCGGTTACCAGATCGTGCTGTAAGTTGGCCATCTTTAAAGTTGGTGTGTGAAGCGCGCCAGGTTTTGTGTTGTGAACGTTTCACAAACTTTGCTGCTAGGAAGGTGTAGTACTGCTATCTATTGCTATGCAGTGAAGTTGATAATTCGTTGCGTGTTCCGTTTGAGCATCCACGGGTCACCAATGCAGAAGTGCGTACGGTAGGTTGTATTCGAACCTGAGATCTGAGGGATCTACCTAAATCAAAAATTTTGGCTGATCTTTATGTTTTTTGATGTGCTGAAACCGAATCTGAAACCACTTTTCCTTTATCCCGTATAGATTTCGATTAATACAGGGTGTTTACCGAGAGAATTTCTTCCGTGATTCTTCCACTAATATAATTATATGGGAACTTTTACAGTATGATTACAGAATTAATCATGGAAACATACTAGAAATTACCGAAAATAAAGAAACAGTATCGGTAGACACCCTGTACTGAAAAAATTCTATACGTGATAGAGAAAAACTGGCTTCCTTTTCGGTTTCAACACACCACACTGAGAAAAAATTCAGTAACTGACATCTAGAATCTAAATTGTGGCTCTAGAAAAAATAGTTCCATGTCATCCTTATAAATTCTAGTCCCCTTTGAAAGCGAGTTCTAGAAACCCCTATTGGAATTCTAGAGCGTTTGCCTATATTCTCGAGGGCAAAGTTATTTAAAAATCTCAGCAAATAAATGCGAATACAAGAGGCAACTACTTCAGCAACTATAATCTTGGTTTATGACCCAATTCTGGAAAATCAAGCGAGAATTTCTTGCAATACAAAAGAGTCAGAATATTCAGAATTCAGAATTCTATAGACTAGAAAGTCTCGATCATTTCGTCTATTCAGTTTATTGGCGTGCCTTATGCGCATAGCTGAGATATATATATTTCTAGTTAAGGAATTTAGAAAATGACCACTTATTCATTCTAGATGCAGGCGGTATATTTTTTTTCTCAGTGCAAAAAACATATGTTTCATCTAAAATTATCAAATCAAATTTTGTAAACATTATATTTGTAGACCTGTGTAATACATCAGTTAATTTATTCAGTTTGATTTTATTATTATCATTTACAAAATACTATTTCCGAAAGCAGCTTGTACCATCTATCGAACATACGTTACATTCATGTAACAGCAAAACACAAACATACATCTAACATTCATAACAAAACTGTATTTCCGAAAACATTTCATTTATTTTCATGACATGCGGAATGGCAACACGAATAGTCGAATAGAACGAATAATTCATGATGCCTGTGCCTCAGGTCACATAACGGATCTCTTGTCACATTTTATCGATGATATGCTTTGGGCCATGCACTTCCCCCTCTAGTCGTTCACCTACATATTGGGTTTAGTGTAAACACGACACGAATTCTATGTGAATTATATGATAGGATAGGGTACACCTGCTGCTGAGAAAATGACGCGAAGCTCAGGTATATGATATATAATGTATATATGATAGATTTATCGAGAGCTCCTATTTCAGTTTATTTTAGAATGAATTCGATTCCTCACGTGTGCGTTAAATATTGCTTACATTCAGGTACAAATTTCTGCATTGGTGGATGAAATATGAATAGCATTCAGTTTTAGAAATTAACGTCGATTTCAAATTGAATGCATGATGCATAGTATATAAAGCTGATTCGTGTAGAAAAGTTTAGTTAAAAATTAATATACAGACTATAAGAATTACTATAAGTAATAATAAAATAGATGAAGTAAAATAAACTGCTAACATTTTGCAATATAATGTAAATATATTTTAAATATTATTCTTATTTCATTTCTCTCTCTCTCTGTAAATCTATATATATATATATATATATATATATTAAAGAAGTTTATTAAGAAATTAAAATGATATACAGAATATAGAAATTACTATAAGTAATAATAAAATAGATGAACTAAAAAATAACTGCTGACATTTTGCAATATGATGTAAATAGATTTTAAATATTATCCTTATTTCATTTCTCTCTCTCTCTTCATATATCTACATAAATAAAGCAAAGAGTTTGTCGGCAGAACACACCCGGGCGCACCACTCCTATTTTTGATTGGTCTAGATTTAAATAGTTTGGTAATGATTTCAGCCATTTTTTTTTTTTTTTTTTTTTTTAAGTAAAAACTGATGAATAAAAAATAAATAAATAAATACTGGATAGATGTTATACTTTTTTAAAAGAGCTCTAAAAACTGTTCATTTTTTGTGAGGACACTCTATACATCAAGTTATTATATTTAAAGATATTACATTGCAAAGCTTCACAACATGATATCATTCAATTGCTTTTGATGAAGGTCAGCCATTTTTTTTTAGTAAAAACTGATAAATTATTTTAAAAGATACTGCATAGGTGTTATACTTTTTTAAAAGAGCTCTAAAAACTGTTTATTTTTTTGTATGGACACATACATCAAGTTATTAGGTTTAAAGATATTGCTCATAATAATAATAATAATAATAATAATAATAATAATTGGACATAATAATAATTAGCAAATTTAATTTTTGAGAAATTTTTAGCTCGAAACATCTATGTGTCCACCAGATTGAATTAAAACAGTAATTGATTTAATAAATAAATAATTTTGTATGTAAACACTATAAAGTGAAAAAGCTTGTTACAGTTGTTTCAGGTCAAAATAATAACATGATCCTTCATCAGGTAAAAAATCTAGGCATGAGTGCATTATGAAAGCAACAAAGTACATTTGTGCCTACTAAGAAATTTCAATATAATCCTGCGTATGGATTCCTCTGAAACACACACACTGAGAAAAAAAAATGTATATATATATATATATATATATATATACCTCCTTCATCTAGAACTAATAAGCAGTCATTTTCTTTATTTCCAAACTAAAAATATAAATTTCTATGCTATGTGTATAAGTGAAGCCAATAACCTGAATAGACGAAATGATTGAGAATTTATAATGTATCCATTTCTAGATGGGCGGGAGAGCCCTCCTTTCCGTGGAGGATCAAAATTGTGATGGCATGTCTCCGGACCACCTCTAGGAGTGTGGTCCCAGACCGTCGCCAATTGCGCAGCACTAGTGCGACGTAATGCCCAACCATCCATTTCTAGATGGTAAAACAATATTATGAAAATTATGAGCACCACGAATCCTTTGTATTCCAAAAAATTATCTCTTGATTTTTCCAGAATTGGGTCATAAACTCGAATTATAGTTGCTGAAACTCACTTCTTGTGTTCGCATTGACTTGTAGATATTTTTAAATACAGGCGAACGATCTAGAACTCTTATAGGAATTTCTATAACTTGCTTTTAAAGGGAACTAGAATGTACAAGAATGGCATGGAACTATTTTTACTAGAGCCACAATTTACTTTCTCGATGTCAGTTTCAGAGTTTTTCTCAGTGTAGTGTAATTAAATGGTAAAATACCTACTGCGATTACCTTACAGTATTACATGCGATCAATAAATTTTTCATACTTATAAAATGGTAGGGAAAGGTAAATTACAAGGTCAATATAAGTCTTTTTTTTTTTTTTTTTTTGAGGGGGAGGGGAATTGTAGATTTGAAAAAAGAATTTAAATTTCATTATAATTTTGCTTTTAAATTATTATTTATCTTTCCGATATGATAAATATCGGATATAATTCCGATATTTTTTTGATAATATATTATTATATTTTGTAAACGGATTTTTTTTTTTTTTTTTTTTTTTTTTTTTTTCAGTTTTTACTGGGCAAAGATGACAACAGTTTAATTTACCTCCTTCTTATTTTCTTTCTTTCTTTATAATACAATATTTATTTATTTATTTTAGAAATTAAGTATATAACTTACTTAGTTTTAAAAATCTACGCGGACTGTTTCACATTATCATTTAGTTGCCTAAATTAGAATCTATCGTTAATGTCCAAAGAAGATTTAGATTTCCAGTACAAAAAAAAAAAATAAATAAATAAATAAATAAAAATAAAAAAAAAACACTTAAATCAGCAAAAGATAAAAAGAAAATAAAAGTGGTTTTTTACTCTTCTGAAGCAATGGATTAATAGCGAATTTTAAAGATAAGAATATTTCTTAAAAGTAAGTTGCTATAATAAGAAAACTTAAAACATTAAGCTCTTTAAATCTACTCATTAAGTATTTTGCTCACTTATTACCCAAACAGTATTGCAACACGATTTAAATATTTCAAGTCGCTCTCAAGTTTTGAAAAAAGGTCGGTTTTTTATATCAACAGCAATTTTTTTTGTTTTATAATAAAAGAAAAGTAAAACAAAAGAAAAACAAAAGAAACCTTTTAATAAGTTTTTCTCGTACAGATACTTAACAAAAAATTCTTTTAAAATGCAGTTTTATCTCTAAATATCTCAGTTATATGTTTTTCTGTCCTATTTTATACTCTAAACTTATGTGTAAGTAATTATATTTATAAATCTCTTGAGCCCTAGTACTTAAAGCACGTTTCAATACTTAATAATTTACTACATGATGGATATTAAAAAAGATAAATATGTACATATTTAGTGGGGAAAAAAACTTCATATTGTTAAAAAAAAGAAGAAGAAGAAGAAGAAGAAGATAAGGAATACTGGGAAATAAACGCTTCCTTTATGAGCTAAAAGCAATCCTCTTCACCACCTGAGCTTTTAAGAGCGACTTTTAATGACTGAATATCACAAATATTTATATTTAAAAAAAGCATTACTTTCAAAATTCCACAAAAAAAAAAAAAAAAAAAAAGTTTTTTAAAAGATTTAATCTAGGGTAATCTAGGGTGTTTAATTTTTTTTTTTTTTTCAACAAATATGTTCTTCGATTTTTCAGAGAATTCTCCAGTATATATATATATATATATATATATATATATATATATATATATATAACATTTCTTAAAAGATTTCCCTTCTAAAGCTCGAAAGCCTTCTATAAAATTTTTACATAAAAAAATAAAAATAATAATTTTTAGTATTAGGGGAGACCGGGGCACAGTGGACCACTTTTACACCTTTAATTTTTTTCACCAAAAATAAAAAAGCAAGGTACTTGAAAAATTTAATATTTTTTATACCTTTCTTGACATGTCCTAAGTTTTCCATGACACTACTTTTAATACATTACGAATAAAAAAATTAATTATGTGCGCTCACAAAGTAGACCAACCTCTGTTGTTCACGTTCAATCAATATAAATTACTTATGTTTTTTTCTAAAATTAGATTCTTATGCAATTCTAGTCTAAATAACATAATTTGAACATTTTCATGAAATAAAATTACCAAAATTTAAAGGAAATCAAAATAAATAAGAAATCAAATTAGAGGAAGAATCCTATATCAGATTTTCTTTGTCTTTTACGAGCCATCACTAAAAACAATAAGATATATTTTTAATTTGTTTATTAATGTTATATAGTTATAAAAATTATGAAATATATAATTAAACATTATATTACTATTCAAACATTTTATTAATTATTTTGAGATATTAATACTTTACATTATATTTGTGAGATAAGTTTAACTAAAAATATTTTACTTTTATCTTTTACATGTTATTTCTAAAAACAACAACAATAAATTTATATAACGTACTATTTTTAATCATTATATCACATTATATCACATCATTTATATCACATAATCATTTTATTTATTTTTTTAATGTTAAACAATTCAAATAGTCATTAAATTTAGATATTCATAATTATTATACTACTATTCAACCATTTTCCCTTTTCAGAAATTTATTTTATTATAACATTAAGATTATTATATTTATTAATTATTTTGAGTCACATTATATTTGTATATGTAAAATTAACAAATATAAATAAGGTATTAAACATAATTTGGACTTCTAAGCTCACTGGACGGCGGTCCACTGTGCCCCATGTAGAGGTGGTCCACTGTGCCCCAATTTGAGACAAAACAAATAATAATATTAAAATTATACATAGACTATAAATATGCTAATAATTTTTATAAATTTAAAAACAACGACATCTTACCTTTTCTTAACAACTATCCAATGCTTGTAGTCAGTCAATAGTTCACTCCTGATAAAATTTAACAAAAAACTTCAAATTTGAAAAATTACTTTGAGCAGCTCAAAACATAAAAATTGTATAAAATGCCTACCTTAGCATTTACCATGTGGTTTTTTGGATGTATACATGTAGTACCATGCTATCATCTATGAGTCTCAATATAAACTAAAAGAGTTAAATATTATAAGACATTTAAATAGGGGTGGTCCACTGTGCCCCAGTTTTCCCTATATCTGGTTAATGCTTATACTTGGTTCATAGGTGTGCGCATATATATATCTTTTCATTAGTTCGATATCAATTACAAGCTTTAGTATTAAAAAGGAAATATACTGGCTATCCAAAATCGAATCTTTGCGATAATTCACGTCTACGTCTTACCTTAATATTAATAATAATAAATTCATAAAATTATTTTTTGTTCCATAAAACTATTTATATTTGCAAAATTGGGCACTAAAAAATAAACTGATTTTACACAAAAAGAAAAGTCTTTACATTGCGGTTATAATCATAAACTTCTGTTACAAATAGTATTCTGAAACTAAAATAGATTGTCACGATTGGTTGAAGCAGATTGCCACCAAATTTAGTTAATATATTCACAGTTGTTTTATAGTAATTAATTTCCTTTTCCTTCAAATTGTAGTAAAGATAAAAATTGTGATGAAAATAATAGAAGAAACAAGCTAAAAGAGAAATGTTTTAGGATTTATTTATTATTATTATTATTATTATTATTATTATTATTATGAGTAAAAAGTTTCGAAGTACTTTTTCATCATACGAGTACTTTTGTTGTAAATCTGCAATTACATTGAACTTTATGCTTTACACCGAAAAACTTTATCGTTGTCCTGTTTTGAAATCTTTATAACTTGGAGTAGAAACAATTATTATGAATATATATATATATATATATATATATATATATATTAGAAAATTCATATATATGTATATTAAGTATTAATACTTATGATTTTTTATGTGAGCATATAATATTCTAAATTATTAAATGGTCTGAAAATTTTCTTAAACGTTAATATTTTGAAAAATGTTACTATACAATGTTCATATATATGTTAATGAGATATAAAATAAAATCTGTTATCTTCTTCAGACCCGAAGCTATAATAGCAATATAAGTAACATTTCAAAAATTTTAGACACATATGTTGGCATTATACATTACAAAAATGTGCATTTTTCTTAAATTTATAAGTCTGGGGGCTAGTAATATACGGTGCAAGTATAAGGACTTTAAACAACTAAACTCTAAATTACTAAGTTAGTAAAATCTGCCTAACTCTAACACATTTTAAAAATTGATGCCCTTAAATAAACCAATTTATGTCAGTTTTTCATTTTATTCTGGTAAAGTGTATAAGTAATTTAAGCAATCATGAAAATTGCGTACTTTTCTTCGAATATAAGTGGTCGACTACTGTTTTGAAGTCGTTTTACGAAAGTCGACAAAATAACGTTATATTTCAGAAATAAATTTAGTTTCATGCTGCCATATATCGGTATCTTTTTAAAGCCAGTTTATTCAGCTTTTTATCAGTTTAGTCAAAATATAAAAATATTAAATTGTATAGATTTTATAAAGGAAAGAATAGAGGTCCACATATGTGGACCTCTGGAGCGAAGAGGTTAAAGACTCAAAAATTCTGAATGTAGTCTTAGAAATGATAATTTATAAAAAAAAAAAAAAAAAAAAAAAAAAAAAATTACCTATTAAATTGCAGCATAGGTTTATTATTATGGCAAGTGCCAGGTACCATTAAAGTATTTAAACACATGAAGTCTTATTAAACTAATTTTTGAAGTCCATTAAATATTATTTTAAAGATACTGAAATTTATATTTTTTAAAGTTTTGGTACAACAGGACTGCTTTAGAAAATTGCGCGCTTACTATTTATATTCTTTTACAAAGACACACAAACCAGTTCTGATACTTTAGGATACATTATACAAGCATAAGTATTTAGGGTCAAATACCAAGACACCTACTTCTTTATTTGCTGACATATTCATTGATTTATGATTGTTTTAATGCCCGATGTCAATTAAACGTTTGGAAAGTAAGTGGTGCCATTCCATATTTTTTCTTTGATTTTTCCTTTTTTTTTTTTTTTTTTTTTTTTTTTTTTTTCCCCTTTCCCGTCCAATTGTTCATTGATTTATTTATCTACAGTAAAGATAAAAGTTGTGATGAAAATAATCGAAAAAAGAAACAATCTGAAAGAGAAACGTTTTAGGATTTATTTGTTATTATATGTTTTTCTTTTCTTTCTTTTCTTTTTTTCGGATAAAAAGTGTCCAATTACTTTTTCATCATACGAGTACTTTTGTTTCAAATCAGCAATTACATCGAAAGAAACTTTATACAGCTTTAACACTGAAAAACATTATCGTTGTTTTATTTATAAATCTTCTTGATAACTTGGAATAGAAACAATTATTATGAGACAAACAGAAAAATATTAGAAAATCAATACTCATAAGTTTTTGTTGTTAAGTATTAATATTAAGGAATTTTAATGTGAAGATGTAATATTCTAAATTACTTTATCAAATGTAGGGAAATTCTTTTAAAAGTTAATATTTTGGAAAATGCTACTTTTACATTTTTCAACAAAGTTGATAAGTATGAACTCGGTTTGTCAGTCTTTCCCTTTTTAGGTAAAATTTTTTAGGTAAAATTTCTAAAAACATTTAAGAATGCTTTATAGAGGTCTGCACGAACAGGAAATTTTTAGGACCGTCCCGCCCTGTACCAGCCCAACCAAAATAAAAATATAATTAAATCAATTAGAAGCTAGAATTGAAATCTATCTTCTACAGATTTTTAGTAGCCTTGCCTGCAATGCAGTCTTGCAGTCTTTTTAGTAGTCTTCCCTGCTTCTTACAGATATGGAAAATACAGTAGTCGCCGCTTTATAAAATCACTGGTTAATAATATCAGCCGCTTAATCTGATCAAATTGCTGGGTCCGGAATCAAATCTATACAAACCGCCGCTTAATAAAATCAGCATCGCCGGTTAATAAACTCAAAAGAAAATCTCTTCAAGAGTAAACATATCCATGTATGTAAGCTAAACAACAAATTATATTTTCTCACCGGATTTTTGAAAAGAAAAAGAGAAACAAAACATAGCAAGCCATTACATTATTACTCTTTGCCGAAAATTTCACGCTTAAAGAAAAAAAAAGGAAAGGAAATTAAAAGAAAGTAAAACACGCCCCACCACGTATCGTAGTTATGATTTTATTTTTTTTTATTTTGAAGATAAAGCGTAAAATTTTAGTAAAGTATGATAGTTCTCTTCAAATGGATAGTCAAAGGAAGGCGACATCGAAATTGAAATTTCTCAGTTTGCTTCCTGTAAACATAATAATAAAGATGATATTAGTGCCTAAATTGTACCAAACTGAAGAGTGAATCGCAAGCGAAAAGAAATAAGGACAGCAGAAGTCATCAACGCAGCACTTCTAGATAGGTACAAGAATGCCAGGTCAAAGAAAATTTCCATCTTTTACGTAATTTTGTCTTTAAAAGCTGAAAATTTTATATTAATGATAAGTAGCAAAAACTCCATTTCTAAGGATGACTAGTTGAAAGGACGAAAAAGAATTTCTTTCCATATTTAGGTAATGAATACTCTTTTATTGAATTTGGGCATGTTCGCCGGATATAAAAATCAGCCGCTTAATAAAATCATTTTTATGAAAACAAACGTGATTTTATAAAGCGGCGGCTACTGTATTTCATAATATACTAATGCAAGGTATTACTATGTCCATATGTGTACGACCGTGTATGCGCTGTGTGTGTATGCGTGCATTGGCATGTGTGTGACCTCGTTTAAGTCCTAATATAATTATATTTTTAATGTATGGGATTGTGGTAGCCTGAATTGTAGAGCACCGAACTCGTAATTGGAAGATTGAAAGTTCGATACTCGAGCTAGGCGAAGACCATCTTGTTTATTGATGGTGAATAGTTCACGCAAAATCCGTTGGGACCGAAATGCCCTCTTATTCCCAAATAATACCTCTGGGGCAACTGAAGTGGAAGAGCCATCCCCTCGCAGAGGATCGAAATTGTGATGGCATGTCTTCGGATCACTTCTATTGATGCGTCCCAGATCGTCGCTAATTACTGAATGTAGAGTTATATTGCAACGTTAAACTCATTTACTGGCGCACTCACTCCTTATAAGTGTCAATCTTTTATTCTAGGTTGCATGTGACAACGCTTTTATTGCTGATTGAAAGTAACAAGTTTTGTGGGATAAAATAAGGGCTTCTACTGGTTCATTACGAAATAAAAAGAAAATTTAGGCAAAGATTTGGCTTACTCATCTAGATAAGCGATTTCAAGACAGGACTTGGCCGCTACGTTCATTCATATGGACATCACAAACAAATTCTCATCAAATTCTTTTACAATTATCTTAACATGAATTTATGAGTAACACTATAATTCTCAATAGCTTCGGAAAAATAAATTATAGCAATATGTAGTACTTCATACATATTAATTTTAACAAAATGTTCTTTAATTTTCCAACTTGCAAAGTTTTCCCATTATGCACAAAGCTTTAAAAATTTCTTTTTGAAAATAAATAAATAAAATAAATAAATAAAATCTGTCACAAAGTTTGAAATTTGTATGGTCTTTTGTGTCGTATTTTGTCAGCCTAGTCCTGCTCAAAGAATATTTGATTTTGTTTTTCGGAAAAGCCTGGCTCTTTTGAAAATTCATCTCTCGTGTGCTGCCTATTTGAAAAATTCATCTGCGTTTTGGTGAATACTGGCCTAGGAAAGACTTCTATTGCTTTGCCTGGTGTATTTTATATAGTTTTGATTCATTGTAATGTGCCTTCTACTGAAATGGTATAACTAACTGTACAAAATCTAACAAAATTATCAGGTTATATGCAGTCAATCACTAAGAAATTCGAATCCGTTAAGGTCTGTGAGAAGTATTACTATAAAATATATTTTGATGTCTTCATTCATACATACTAACATTTTTCAACGAAGGATTGGTAGTAATCACTCTCTTTTTTTCAACAACACTTATTAAGAAGCAATATTCTCGAATAAATAATTGCGATTAAATAAGGAGAGTATTATTGTTTCAGAAAATGGCACATACAAAATGTCAATTAGCAAGTGTCCGGGAAAATAAAATATGTTGTCTTTATATTGTACAGAATACAGCAAAATTAAATTCGTTATCAGATGAAGTTCAATATAAGAATCATTAGCTCATTCTACTGTATAAACAGGTTTTTTCTATGAAGGAAACGATCGAAATATCCCCGTTTGATTCGATTTGCTTCAAATATAATTCTTCAATCACGAACTTTTGACTGTTTGTATCTCCAACAGAAGTTTTCAGCATGAACTTCTCCAATCAGAGAATCTCGATTCTAGAATATCTTCTATCCTTATTCCTTTCAAACCTACTTCAAGTAAATTATCGCTAAATGTCCATTGTTTTTATTTCTGGATTTTGTTTATGCTTAAGAATAACCCTTATGCAGCTCAACGAATTCGTTCGGTATCTTTGATAGGCAATATATTATACATCAAAATATACGTTTTTCCGTGCAACAGTAGCTGAACATACGTATTAGAATGCACAGGATTTAATTCCTAAAAGATACAGAAGAGAATTAAAAAAATTATATGTATACATGTGTGTGTGTGTGTGTGCGCGCGCGCGCATTAAATATATTTATTTGCATTTAAGACAGTTATATGCTATAAGATATATTTTAGCACACAATGTATGCTTGTGTTCGCGAGTATGTATAAAAGCATAAACTGAAAAAAAAAAATAGTCGAGAAAAAAAAAATCAATTAAACAATGGTTGATTTAGAATTTTTAAAAGTATATTTTTTGCGAGTATATTTTGTAAAATTTATTTTGTTGCATAAATATATTTAGCCCCAAAATCAGTTTTTTATTATTGGGTATTTTCAAATGCCATAGCCAATTTCACAAATTACATATCCGTGATTTAATTAATTATATTCCACGGATTCCAATGAAAAATTTACTGAGAGACTAAATATTAATAATTATATTGTACTTTGTCTTTTTAAAAATTTGAATACAGGACAGGACACCAGACTACGGCCGAAGCTATATGCTTTATCGGTTGAATTCCATGGTCCGTCGTTGAATATCCATGTACCAGTGAACCCAATATTTCGTTACAATATTTACGATTCCATTATTAGTACCATTATTATTTTCTAGTTTTTAAAATCATTTTTGTAGCTATGAACTTTTGTTAAATGTAAGAACCTCTTGGGTTGAATTGCCTCATACTACACTTTCATTTATTTTATTTTATTCTTATTTTATTTATTTATTTTTTTTTTTTGTTTATTTTTATTTATTATTATTATTATTATTGTTATTATTTATTTATTTATTTTTGAGAATTGGCATGACCAAATTTGTGCCACCCGTAGAGATTATCGTTTTTAGTTAATGGACTGAAAATAAAATTCATTTCTTTCACAATAAATTACACAATTTTTTATCCTATGTCTCAAGCTGTTCTGTCGCATTATTATAGAAACCCGATATAAGTGTTCATCGCGCTTTGTCAGAACTGGACAAACTAAACCGTGTTTCTAATGCTTCTTGCATTGCTGGCTGACAAAAGAAATATTCGAGCACCATCCTTCACCACGTTACATTTCTTTGCCTGGTGAAGGACCATGCCTAATTACTTCGAACAGAAAGAGTTGTTACGTTTTTTGTAACATAGGATGTTTTAACACGAATTCAATGTGAAAGCAGTTATTGTGTTATTTTTGGTGCCATGCTTACGCTTTCCTTTTTCTTTCTTTCTTTTTCTTTTTCTTTTTTCTTTCTTTTTTTTTTACCTGATAAAGTGTAATTCTAAATTATTATGATCCAAAACAAGTGTTACGTTTTTTTTTTTTTTGGAATTTATGGTGCTTTCTAATAATATTTCTATTCATGCATTTTTACCTCTATATATATATATATATATATATATATATATATATATTATATATATATATCCCTGTGGCGGCTCGTGCACCGAAAATAGGTGAAGAGCCACACTGCATTTTATACTGTATTCATTTATAGAATATAAATTTACATTCAAATAAGTATTTTTAGTTAATTTTAGTTAAAACCATGCTTAATAAAAATTATGCATTAAAAATACTTAAATATTATTTTTGAGCTCTTTACCTATTTTCGGTTTACGAGCCGCCACTGATTGTATCCATGCATACTTGTTTTATACTTTTAGTCACGATTATTTGTAAATAGTTAAACGCATAACAAACTAACGGTAAATTAATTTGATTTACGATTAACTTATAACAAAAGTCAATTTCTGACGCATGAAATCAACCGACTTTTTGAAATTAATTTATCAGATAATGACATTACATTACATAGTTTTACTGGAGACTAATACATTATCGTGAAGTAGTTTATTAAATAATGAATAACTGAAAACACAGATTTTCTCCAATATTCCGTAATTATGAAAACTTCCAAGCTTAATAAAAATATTCCTGCCTAGAGTCATAATCTTCATCGCTCGCCTGTCTTATTAAGTTCTCTCTATGTAATTAACCTCACCTTATAATAGAAAACATGCGGCAAGAACACATACATATTAACACATTAATTTATAGCTATTAGAGTAAGAGGGATAACTTTATTTAAAAGAAAAAATGAATATCCATTTTCTTGAAGTATGGCGTATTTAACTGTTTAATTCAAAAGTTTTAAAAAATCTATAAAGAAAATTAAATCTAGTATGCTTTAGTCGTCACAAAACTCTCTTCTATGACATTTTATATAACAGTGCCTTTTACTTGTTAACATACACAAAAATTTAATCATAGCTTCAACAATAAAGATATTTCATATGCAGATTTGGAGCAATTTTAACCAATACTGAGCTATAGTTGTATATAAAATTACTGTAAATAAGTAGTAACAACGTTATATGTCAGTCGATATACACCCAAATTCAATTAGTATTATTTTCATAATGGTCATCTCCACACATTAACGTTTTAACGTTGGTGTATTTATTCGCCATGGAAGCTGAGCTATAGCTTTTACGTAAAACTGCAGCATAGCTGCGCCACTTGCCGGCCGATAGGCATCCAAGCTGAAAATAGTGTTTCCTAATTTTCCGCTCAAACTAACATATCAAGTTTTGTCTAGTCATACCCCAAAGAAGTTATGACAAAGTGTTCCCGTAAATGGTAAAAAGCACAGATAGTAGTGCCACCAGATGAGTTTTTGCAACAAAAATTGATAGGCACTAGTTTATATCAAGTTACAGCTAAATATTAATTTTATTAAATTCCGTGAATTAATTTGTGTACTAGAGCTACCACAAAAGTTTTGTCTCACACACACATACACACACACAGAGACTGACATTTTCTAAAAATGTTAAAATCCTGCCCTGAAAATATCAAAATATGGGAATCAAACGAACACCAGAACTTGAAATTTTTTCAAATACAATGCTTTTATTGAATAAGCTCAGTTAGAATATAGAAGAGAGTTGAATATAAAACAGAGCAAAAATTATCTTTCGTTAAAAATGTAAAAGAAAAAGAAATGTCTATGTAAGATATAACATTATAATTACATGGAACACAAACTAAATCAACGTCGCTTACATAATTAAATCCGTAATTTGCTCTAGTCATACGTGAAAATTTTTCCATCAAATGATGATGCAATAAGTAAACTAATTTCATTTATCAGTTCAGTAAACATACGTTTCATCTTTAATACGTTTCATTACTAATCGGCAAAATTTGATATTTTGTAGGCGTTTAAATTAAAGTAAACAAGAACAAAAATTTAAATTTTTCATTTTCATGATTTTTTTTTCTATTTAATTGCAAAGAATCACTTTAATTAAAGGTACAATATTTTGAAAAATAAGAAATTTAGACTTTAATAATTAAGTTTTTCATTAAAATTTCTCTCTCTATATTAAAAAATAAATATAAAATAAAATAAAATAAACAAGGAATGCATGTTCTGAAATAACATCTAATTAAGTTTCTTTTTTAAAAATAGTTTATTTGGAAACATTAAAAACATTTAAGGAAAATCTCGCGTTTAATTACCTTTTATACTAAGAGATAGTCACTTGAATACTTGATTTAAAAAGTCAAAAAGCTGATTAACTTTTTATACATCTTTATTTAAGTACAAAATTTGCATTTCGAAAACGTAATCCACTTCATTTAACCAGAGGGATTTAACTTTGAGAAGATCGAACATGTTTGTATTAGGTATTTAGCATATAACTTCAAAAATAACACTATTTTAAAGAAGTAATCAAAAATTTTTTTAACTAATTCGGATTTTAAATAAGAATAAATAATTTAAATACGCTTTCGCGTCGAGATAATTAAGCATGAAAGCTTTATCAGGAAAACAAAGCTAAACAATTCTGCAGCGAGAAAGCAGCAACGTATGAATAGAGCAACCACTGCATATTGTTTTTACGCTATTCTGTCTGGATTAAATATTGCTGTCAATTTTAACCCCTTCCAACAACCAATTTTGCTCAAAATTTGCATATACGTTCATAGTGGAAAGCAATACAATGTGCAAGCATTTTTAAGTATCTATCTCACCCGGGGCAATAAATCTGTCTGCCTTTGGCAAATCTTGCAGCTCCTTTTTTAGCACTTCTGCCAAACTGATTTCACACCATTTTTTTTTATATGAGTCTATATTCAATGACAATAATGTTCACCAGTATTCTTAGGAGTGTACATCACCAGAGTCTGGTGTCAGGGAAAAAAACTCTCTGCCTATGGAAAATTTTACGATTCATTTTTCATCACTTCTGCCGAACCGATTTCACTCCAATTTTGCATACGAGTCCATATTCTATGACAATAATGTTCACCAGTAGTTTTAGGAATTTGTATCCCCAGAGTCAGGTGCCAGAGGCAAAGAGTCTCTCTGTCTATGGCAAATTTTTTGTTTCATTTTTTATCATCTCTGCCAAACCGATTTCGCTCCAAGTTTGAACACGCGTCCATACTTCAGTTTACTGAAGTACAGAGTTTAAATTTACATATCAATGAGCGTACAGATGTTTTCATTGACTGATGCGAGGAATACATAATCGATATATTGAAATTTGTTTACGATGAATTACCGCTAGAAATTTTTCCTATCAGTTAATATATATATATATATATATTGCTTGTGTTTCATTAATATGTACTAATATTTTCTGTAATTTTTTATGCTAAAAATAAATTTCAACGAAGTAAAGTAATTTGTAATTAATTTTTGATAGTTAATTTTTAATAAGAAATATGCTTTTACACCAACAATTGCTTTAGAACATGATATATAGCATTTCTTCATGCAACAGAATTACATCTTTTAAAAAATAATGTAATTTAAAAGAAAAAAAGGATAAACTATAAAAAAAAAAACTATTTGTGTTATGCATTTTTAAAATTGACCCCTCTTCAAAAAACTTAAAAAAAAAAAACTTCCTAGCTAGAAGGTTTTTTTTTTTTTTTTTTTTTTTTTTTTTTTTACCAATAGATATTGTCAAAAGATTTTTTTTTCCAACTTTTGACAAAAATTTCAACTTCCTCATTTTTTTATCATCTATACATGTAATCCGTGGAAAACATCACTACCAGTTGTCTTTCCATGATATCACGTAGGATTTCTGATAAATGGATTAAACATAACTTTTTGATTTCAGATATAATGTTTCACGACAATTTTTTCCGTCAAGTTGCGAAATCTTTACAATGTATAAAAGATCACCGACTCTTAAATCTGGGCGTCCACGAAATGAGGAACTTTTGATAATTGGATTGTAGTAAAAGTTTTTCTTTGTTTGATTTTTTTTTCTTATTATTATTATTCTATATACCGGGTGGCTCAAAAGTCACAGAAAAATAAAAAGCGCATTAGTAAAAAAATATTGACCGTAGCACTACACAGTTTACAGTAAAATGCGCAGAAAAGCACATTTTTCTTAATGTAAACAATATATATATATATATATATATATATATATATATATATATATATATATATATTAGATACAATTTTCCTTAATAGATTTTACTGTATACCGCAGCATCCTTACACGTCCGCTTTCTTAAATGACGTCATATTGCGAATAAATACCAAACGTGCTACGTTTAACGGCCATTCTCAGGAATAATAATTATGACATTGAACATTTGTAGTCGTACAAAGAAACATTCAAAAGGTGTCGTCTTCAAAAAATATTGAAATATATATATATATATATATATATATATATATATATATATATATATATATATATGTGATTATACTAAATTTGAATCACATTAAAAACTGAGACAGATAATATACAATAAAAATACACATTTTAAAATATTAAAAACACGATACACAAATTTAAACGTTTCGAGCCTTTTACAGGCTCCTCATCAGTAAAAAACATCAAATGTAAATGTTGAGATGAACAACAGAGTTTCATTAAGTGAGTACAACGTATTCATCAGGAACTGCGCATGCCTCATTAAGTGGCGAAAAATGTTGATTTGTGTACCAGCCCTCCAGGAAAATTTTTGAGTGATAATTTAAGCAATTAGATGTGCTTTTTTTTAGTACTGTTAAAATCAGGTAAATGGTCAGTTTCTATGGCATGCTGTACTATTTTCGAACTTATATCACGGTTTTTGAAATTTGTTTTATGTTCCTTAATTCGAGCATTAAGAGAACGGCCAGTTTGACCAAAACAAACCGAACTACAAGATTTACAAGGGATATTATAAATAACACCTTTACGGGAAAAAGGGGGGAAAAGGTGTTATTTATAATATCCCTTGTAAATCTTGTAGTTCGGTTTATATTGGTCAAACTGGCCGTTCTCTTAATACTCGAATTAAGGAACATAAAACAAATTTCAAAAACCGTGATATACGTTCGAAAATAGTACAGCATGCCATAGAAACTGACCATTTACCTGATTTTAACAGTACTAAAAAAAATCACATCAAATTGTTTAAATTATCACTCAAGAATTTTCCTGGAGGGCTGGTACAGAAATCAACATTTTTCGCCACTTAATGAGGCATGCGCAGTTCCTGATGAATACGTTGTACTCACTTAATGAAACTCTGTTGTTCATCTCAGCATTTACATTTGATGTTTTTTACTGATGAGGAGCCTGTAAAAGGCTCGAAACGTTTAAATTTGTGTTTTGTATTTTTAATATTTTAAAATGTATATTTTTAGTGTATATTATCTGTCCCAGTTTTTAATGTGATTAAAATTTAATTTAACTACGAGACGTACGGATTTTTAAATATTTTAAATGTGATTATATTCTTCATAAAACACGAGGAAGGGAAAAAATTATCGGCTTAAGTGGATTACAGCAACCACAAAAATTTATCAAAATTAAGCATATTTGGCAATTTAGCCTTGTTAGGCGTTCAGTTCGCTAGCCCCGAGATTGTCGTGTACGAACAGAACCGTGTTTTGTTTCTCCGCCAAGTACTCAAAATCTATCGCCAAACTACGTGAAATCGCCAAATATGCTTAATTTTGATATTTTTTCGTGGTCGCTGTCATTCATTTCAGCCGATAATTGTTTTCATTTTCTGCTGTTTTAGGAAGAGCAGAATCACATTTTTTTTTTTTCAATATTTTTTTAAGACGACATCTTTTGAATGTTTCTTTGTTAGTCACATTGTTGAATATACTGCGTCACTGTAAAAAAGTAATTTTACAATTAAAGCACCATCTGTGAGCTGAACGAGAAAATTTAAACTAAGTTGGTAGTAAATCGTTTGTTGCTAAAGGGGAAAAACAAATCCCATGGCTTTCTGTGCATTTTAGTAAAAACTCCATACAAATACGATATTATATTCTTTAATATTATATATTTTTATTTTTTTTTTGTAGCTTTTGCATCACACGGTATAAAAGAAAAAAGTACTATTGGATTCGTGAAAATTTTCGAACACCAGTTTTTGATAGACTTACACGTTTTGAGATTTTATGAATACTATTTGACTATTTTTAGAAAATGTCTGCCGGTGTGTGTGTGTGGAAAAAATTTTGTGGATGCTTTATCTAACGAACCAGTGAACGAAATTTAGCCAAACTTGTGTTTAGTTGAACCTTGGCTGATTACATATGGGGATCCATAGCTCAACCGGTGACGCTGAGACAAAATTTCGTGTTAACAAAAGACAAAATTTCGTATAAATGTGCATAATAACAGTTATACTTAATGAATGATTGTAAAATTAAGAGGAATTTTTGATAATAAAGGTAGTAAATTAGGAAAAAAATGTTCGCAGGTAGGAGCATCGCTCCCTCCCTCTGGGGGGAGGGGAGGAACTGCCCTCCGGGGATGTGTGTAAAATTTCAATATAGATATCTTTTAAAAGAACTCGTCAGAGTCTTTAAAATGAAAGTTTGTACCATAGAGTTGTGCCATAAATAACGAAATTATAGGCTCTTTTCCTTTTTAACGAAAAAATAAAAGTTTCTTCTGTTGGCGGCACAAAGTCACTTTCTTTTGGTATTTAGTGTTATATTTGTTTGGTATGAATATCGTCTGCATTCATCATGGAAAATAATTTTAATAAATAGCAATTTAACAAATAATTTGTAGTATGTGAATTTTTTAATATAATACAGAAGAAAGTATTGTGGTGGCGACAACATACTAGTTTTTTTTTTTTTTTTTTAACTAGTATAATATGGGCACGGTTGCCCAGTCGGTCGAGCACCGGACTCGTAATTGGACGATTGCGGGTTCGGTACTCGAGCCGGCCAAAGGCCGTCGTGTACACTAATGATAGCTGGTGCATGTAAAATTCTGTCATGGCCGCAATGTCCTCCATGTTCCTATCAAAATTATACCTCTTGGAGTTACCGAAGCGAGGGAACCATCCTCTCCGTATAGGATCAAAATTGTGATGGCATGTTTCTGGACCACCTCTAGGGGTGAGTCCCAGACCGTCTCCAATTGCCCATTGCGCAGCACTAGAGCGACGTAAAGAATCCAACCAACCAACCAACCAACCCTAATATAATATTGCATTCGGCGAAAGAAAATGTAAACAATTCAACATGCCAGCAGAGATTTTTTCTTTTTTTTCTTCTGCGAAATTTTTGGCGCAGCAAGTCCTACTGTGGACCTTGCGCCGCAAAAAGCCATTCAACCAACCTCTGGAAAATTTATAGAACTGTGTCTTTAGGAAGAACGAGTTAGAATTGCTTTCTTATTTTTCATAAGTTAAGTAAAGTAAATGCAAAAATAAAAAATATTTCAGGAAGCAGCTACGCATAAAAGTATAGAACAAAAGAGAAAACTAAGACGTTACAACATTCATTAGCAAAAATTTAGTGAATAGAATAAGAGTATAAAATGACAAAAATTCTGTGACTGATATCTAGAAACTAAAATTTCATCTCTAGTAAATACAGTACCATGTCATCCTTATAAAATCTAGTTCTCGTTTGTAGCGAGTTATAAAAGCCCTTATTAGAATTCTAGATTATTTTTCTATATTATGCGGCCAAGCTTAAAAATCTCTGCAAATAAATGCGAACACAAGAGGCGAGTTTTAGTAATGTCTCGCAGTAGAAAGGATTAGTAATCTTCAAAATCTTCATAATATTGTTTCACCATCTAGGAACGTATAGACTAGAAATTCTCGATCATTTCGTTTATCCAGGTAGTTTACCTTATACGCATAGCTCGTAAATCTATATTTCTAGATTAGTGTTTCAGAAAATGACAAGTTATTCGTTCTAGATGGAGGCAGTATATATGTATATATATATATATATATATATATATATATATATATATATAAGTGTAGCAGAAAAAACGTACCAATTTATAGCTAGAAAAAAAAAGTATCAATACTGACAAAGGTCAAAAATTAAAAAATTCAGAAAAATCATAGAAAGGTAAAAATAAGAGTTTTTAAAATCAAAATTTAAAAATCTGAATCCATTCTACCCGTCTTTACGAGCAATTAAAAACAAATGAACAATTTCACTAAAAAAATCAAAAGTGAAAATTATAATACGATGTTTGTGTACTTTCTTCACCTATCTTGTTAATATTTTTCCAGTTTGTATACTACCGAAATGTATTGAACTTTATGTGCCTCTAAAAAGAGATTGTATGCATGCCACCAATGATTATGATGTAGAGAAATGCTAAAATATAGAATTTAACGCCATTCCCTTTAAATAATTTAATATCCTTGAAACAATTTCGACCCTTAGAATGTAAAACGTGTAAATTAATTCTTTCTTTTTTTTCCTGGAGAAGAAACTATATGTAATTTTCACAGCATTTTCCTTCATAACCAGACATTACCAAAACAGTTTAACACATAGCTTCGTTAGGTTTGATACAATTTAATAATACCAAAATGCATTTTAAATAATTTGCGTCTATAAGCCGTAATGTATAAGAATTCTTTTTCGTATTCATGTAAAAGAATTAAAAATTCTACTTTATGAAAATTTGTATAGCTTATACGATTATGGTCTATAAAATGTCTACCAAATTTAAGCTGAATCAAACGCAATGTTTAAGTGCTATCGTGTTCAATCTCACACATACACACATGCATGCATCACCATAAAAATTGCTAAAATAAAATTAAAATACATCAAGCTAAAATATCACAACTGGTTTTTAAAATTGCTCAAAGCGTCAGACGGACTTCCCGCGTTACTTGAGTGGGCGCATCAGAACACTCAATTTACAACAGTGTTACCAGGGCCCGACTATGCTTTTTGAAGACCCGGGGCACTGATTCTATTCGGAGGCCCCTATACCCTGCTCTAAAGAGCTCACATAAAGGACCCATTCTCAAAATCAAAAATAAATAAATAAAAATAGTGCGTTTTTAAATTTTTTCCTTCAATTATACCTTCTATTTCCTCTTTTTTTTTTTTTTTTTTTTTTTTTAGCAACCTATAACAAAATCATTACTGTTATGTTCAAGACAAATGAAAAAATGTAGCACATTAATCAGCCAATGTGTAGGAAATTAGTCACAAAATTTTATAATTGTTTAAGCTCTCTAATAAAATATAGAAAGAAAAACGTAATCAATTTTTGTTTTTAATACACATATAATGAAGAAATTTGTACTATTACTTCTCAATTTTTGGAAATGAGGCCCCCTAAATTTGGAGGCCCTGAGCCAGTGCCCCGTGTGCCCGTGCCATAATCTGGCCCTGAGTGTTACCAGATAGTCGACAGTCTACTTCTCCAAACAGGCTTTCAAATTTTCCCAAATCAGGGGTTTTTTCCAAAAAAAAATTCCCAACCGAATTTCTACTAAAAAGGTAAATTTTTTCACAAAAAAATTAAAATATTTAACAGATTTAAGCCCGAATTTTTCCCCAAATGATGCTCATTTTTGACAAAAATCCCCATATACAAAAATAACTTTTATATACACACTAATTATAGGAAAATTTTAAATCTGTCTAAAGTACTTAGCGCTGAGGATGTATGCAAGATGTACTTTCATCCTCAAGATGTTCTGAGGATGTTCTGGGGAGAAGGGGTACCTTCAAAAGGCCCTACATGTTAATGAAAAATGTTAGAAGTCTGTACGCTTAGGGACAAATTCCTACAGTTAGTAATGCTGTAAACTTAACAGGTAGACTAAAATAAGTAAAAAAAAAAAAAAAAAAAAAAAAAAAAAAAAAAAAAAAATGAAAAATTCCTTAGATTTCTCCCCCAAAATTTCAAAATCCTCTCAATTTTCCCTACAAACATTCGGGCCCCAAAACTGTCTTCAGAAGCCCAAAAAATCCCCAAAATGGTGACGAAATCCCCAATCTGGTAACATTGATTTACAGCAAGGATGTAAAATATTCTGGAATGTGCCTGATGTAAAGCTGTTCAGGCATCGCCCTATCATATTCTTCAACCCTCTACAATTTTTAGACTTCCTGGAAATTTTTGGCTTCATGGAGATGTTCTAGCCCAGGGCTGGCGAACCCGCGGCTCGCGGGCCGCATGTGGCCCACCGTATAAGATTCTGCGGCCCGCGACAGAATTCAGGGAATTTTTAATTTGACATCTTCGGTTGAAACATCTAAAATTAATACATTGTTTTTGATTTTTTTTTTAATGAAAATACCGATTAAAATACAGTGCGTATCGAAATGATAGGTCCACCCGCATTTTTCAAAATTTCGGCTCTTAATTGAGAATAAGAATCACTTTTTTGGTAGAGATAATTAATCAGTAATTGTTATAACTATTTATGAAGAAATTTCTTAAAAATAAATAATTCCTTTTTATTTTATGCACATTTTCATTTTCAGACCGTTTCGAAAAGATAGGTCCGCCTTCAGAAATTTTGCACCAATCACGTTTATTTCCAAACAATTTGCATAAATATCGTTGCTTAGTCTTACTGCGGGATTATGCTGGCTGCTGTGGAGTTATTTAAACAGATTTAAACATCACGTTGTAATCAAACGAAATGGGTCGTCGTTGCAGTCTTTCGCTGGTTGAGCAGGGGAAAATTGATGCATTTAAAACGTGTGGAAAATCGAATAGAGAAATAGGTAAACTTTTAAACAGATCACATAATGTTGTAAACAATTGTTTGCGACTTAGAAATGCTTATGGCAGTAAAAAATCATCTGGCCGCCCATCAAAAGTGACACCCCGACAAAGAAGGACTATCGTAAAGGACTTAAAATCTGGAAATATGAGTTTATCCACTGTGGCCAAACAACAAAACTCTCCAATATCAAAATCTATAGTCCATAGAGTGGTAAAGAAGTTTGGCAATGTAGTTTACGTGAAGAGGAAAGCGACTCCGAAATTGACTAAAAAGCACAAAGAAAAGAGATTGAAATTCGCACATGAAGTGATGTCCTGGAAACAAGATTGGCATCGTGTGATATTCAGTGATGAAAAGAAATTCAACCTGGATGGTCCAGATGGCTGGCAGTACTACTGGCACGATCTGCGTAACGATAGACAAATATTCTCGAAGAGGCAAGCTGGTGGTGGTTCCGTTATTGTATGGGCCGGATTCGGAGGTGCAGGAAAAACTGATATAGCATTTGTAGAGTATCGTTTGAATGCTGCAGGCTATCAACAGCTGCTTGAACAATATTTTCTTCCACAAACAGAGCACATTGGGGGCCCATTCTTCATGTTCCAACAGGATAATGCTCCTGTGCACACTGCAAAGTCCACTTTCGAATGGTTTCTGGATAATGGTGTACATGTTATCGATTGGCCACCTTGCAGCCCCGATATGAATCCGGTAGAAAACATGTGGGGTATACTCGCAAGAGCGGTGTATGCAGGCGGAAGGCAGTACAACAGTACTGCAGACTTGAAAAAGGCTATTTCCTCCGAATGGTCAAAAATCGAGAAAAAGTGTTTGCAAAAACTTGTAGAAACCATGCCGAATAGGATTTATGAGCTTATTCTGAAACAAGGTGGAAAAATTTCTTATTAATTCAACATTAATTTGATGCTTGGTTCAGTGGACCTATCTTTTTGAAACAGCTTTTTCATGTAATTTTTGTTTTCCTTATTATTCCTATTATTTGTATATTATTCATGTATTATTTTATATTGAAGGAAGTAATGTAGTTTATAAAATAGTACTTTGTATACAATAAAACCTTTTTTACCAACATAACTTTCGTTTTTACTGGTGGACCTATCATTTCGACACGCACTGTAACTAAAGAAGCAAATATCGCGCTTATTGACGTTAACAAAATACTATTATCAGATCAATAACTGATTATTACTATTATACTTATGAATATATAATCATAAGTTTTTGATTGTTTAATAGTTATTTTATGAATAAAAATGTATTTACTCTACATATTTTATGTTTTAAATCCTCACGAGCCCACCGGTAAAAAGAATTACTATATGTATACGGTTCATGAATTTATACAATTTGGCCCGCCAATGTAAAGTAGGTTTCCAATGCGGCCCGCCAAGAGTTTCGAGTTGGACAGATCTGGTCTAGCCTATGCTAGACCATCTTGATCAGTAACAACATAATTGTTACAATACTTTTTTAATATACTAAATTCTCAAACAATAATAAAAATAATACCTAAAGGTAAAATATAGAACGAAAAAAAAAAACAAATTACCAGAAATTTTAGAAAAAAAAAATATATTTATTTATACAGTAGAACATGGATAATTCGAAGCTGAAGGGACAAGAGAAAAATTCGAAATACCCCAAAATTCAAATTACTTATACTATTTTGTCAGAAACAAGAGATAAATTAAAGAATAAAAATTCTACGAATGGATTTAGCACGTAAACTGTATATCTAAGAATACTGCTACATCTCCCCCCCCCCCCCCCAATTAAATGAATATTTTTTAGGAGCTTAATTATTCAACACTTTTTTAAAAATAGTCAGATACTTTTAATTGTTTCTTTAAGTACAATCTTTGTGTCATAGCATATGACTTCAACCAACCAATTGATACAAAAATAGAATCTTCTGCATTAGACATAACTTTTAATTAAAAAAAACTTCGAAGTTCATGTATATGCACCATATCTTCTGATGCACTAGGCAGGAAGTTCTCTTTTATTTCCTCATCCTTCTTTTGAATGACTGTTAAAATAAATAATGCACATTAGCTGAGAAAATCTCGTGAACATACTCTCGGGAATATTTTACTGTAATATTTTAAAGGTAATCGTATGAAAAATTCGAATTATCCAAAATAGAATTCGAATTATTCACCATTTTTTAACATTATTTTAATATAAAATTCAAGCGACCGAGTAAGAAATTCGAATTATCCAGAATTTTGAATTAAACACGTTCGAATTATTCAAGTTTCACTGTATATATATTTTTTAAGTTACAAATTTAATATATATTGAGCCAAAAGAAAAAAAAAAAAAAAAAAAAAAACTTCTCGCAACAAGTAAGCTATTGTACTTTTAAAATTTGTTCAGTCATATACCCCGTCATCCGAAACAAAAATTTTACAAATTGAGAACTCTTCTTTCATCTAAAGTCAATCCATCAAACTCAACTCGACAAACATGCCTATTTTTCTCTTTTCCCTGACTCCAACATAAACCATTTTTTTTTTCCCTTTTGAGTAGCAAGTAATCATTTATATTTTTCCTGTCATCTTAAAAAAGATGAAGGACATCGAGCAAACAAGATGAAAACAGACATTTGGAGACATGAACATACGGTCGCCGTATGTAAGATTAAGTAAGACATTCTCTCATAAATTATTTGTGATGATGTACTTGCCCAGTCGAAAGGAATATTCATAATTGATTTTCAAGAAGACATACGCTAGTATCAACGATATTAAGATAAATATGTGTACAGATGGTGATATTTACGTAACTTTAGCATTAATAAACTCTTTTTGATATATTTTCAGACCTGATACTTGTAAATTTTTAAAAATATTTTTAGTTGTTTTATCTTATTTTATTTTTATTTTATTTTTTTTATTTATTTATTTATTTATTTATTTTTTTTTTTGAAAAAGAAAACGTTGCTATCAAGAGTTTTTGATTATGAAATTTTATTAATTTAAATGCAATTTTTTTCTATATTTTAATCAGATAATGATAAAGCTCTGTTTTATATATTTTGTGTATGTAACGCAGGTTCTATCTTATAAGTAAGTTGCACATATTTTAATGTTTATTGTATAATGCATACAATGCGATTTGTTACCTACAAAAATTTATTCTTGCTAGAAAATTACATTGAAAATATTATTTTTTATCTCCATGTTAAAATTTTCTAAGTATGATTATTAGAAGAATTCTTCTACTAGCTTATTATTACCGAGACCCGTATAAAGTTAAAAGTGCATTTGAGATTTATTATATTATATTGCAGACAAACAGATATAACCTTAAATCTATATGAGTTACAGAATAAAGTTTTTGATATAACTAGCCACTTTCAGCGGCCAACTGATTCACGACCCCTGGAAATTCTGACCACAGAAAAATCCTAGTGCCAACTGTGAGCCTTCCATTTGATGTGTTTCTTTTTAACACACTGCACTGCACTGCAAAAAAAGAAAAATCGAGCTTTGATCCCATTCTTGCTGATTCTTATGTAAAATTACCTCCTGAATCCGAAAATGACTCCCATTTTGCCCTGCACCCACCGTTTTTTAGGGACACCCCCCCCCCCTTCCTCAATTTTTATCACTGTACGTAATTTTATGACCATGAATTTGATTTGGAGAATACACTCTGTTCAACAAGAACGTGACCGTTCTTATTCAAAAAAGGGATATCACAGTGCCATCTATTTTTTTTTTTTTTTTTTTGTTATAATCTCTAACTCATGCCCTAATGCGCAATATAACTTTTACCGGTGTTTAGCGTTGTTTATATTGATAATTTATCTATTGTTACAATGAGTGCAAAATACCTAAAACGTTACGAAGCAGTGTTTCTTGTTAAACATGTTAAAGGGCCGAAGTTATCTTATAAATCGACTGCAAAATACATGCGAAAGTCTTCGTCAAGAAATGGGTGAAACGATATGAAGAAGTTGGAAACGTGGACGACCTGCCAGAAAAGGGATCAAGCCGAGTGACAACTAAAAAGCATTATAAAGCGATCCTTCGTCTTTTTCAAGATACTCCACGCCTTTCATTGCGTTCTGCCCAATCCAAACCACGTAAAAAGGGAATAGATGTCTCCTTGAATACAATCCGCAGTCGCTTGCGTGAAAACGATGTATCTTTTCGAGCCACTTTGAAGAAACCATTGGTGTCTGAAAAACACATTCAGAAACGATTGAACTGGGCGAAGGAAAATTTGAATCGAGATTGGGACGATGTCATTTTCACAGATGAGTCTTCTTTCTGGGCTTGGTCTTCTTTGTCAAAAGCTTGGTCAAGTAGGCGTAATAGATTGCTTCAACGCACAGTTAAACACCCTGTAAAAGTTCATGTTTGGGGATGCTTCTCCAAACGCGGTTTTGGTTGCCTTTTTGTGTTTACCGGTGTTTTGAATGCTGAAAGAATGTGCAGCATTTATAAAAAATACTTAATGAGGGCCGCAAAAAAGTGTTTTGGGTCAGACACAACGACCTGGGTGCTGCAAGAAGACAATGACCCAAAACACCGCAGTAAACTGTGCAGTGCGTGGAAACAGAAAAATAACATCACTACGATGGATATGGCCGGCAATGTCTCCAGATGCAAATCTTATCGAAAATGTGTGGTCCTACATGAAGATGCAACTAAGAGGAAAGCCAGTGTACACGGAAATGCAACTGTGTTATCAAATTAAAAAGATATGGCGATCATTGCCAGAGGAGTACGCTGAAAATCTTGTTGAAAGCATGCCTAAAAGGTGTCAAGCGATAATAAATAACGGCGACTGGACAAATTATTAGGTAATTGCGCAATAGCCAACAACATGTACTTCAATAAAATATGAGAAAAAAATTTGTCTGGTTTATTTTTACCGAATACAAGCGGTCACGTTCTTGTTGAACAGAGTGTAGAAAAGAATTAGTTTAACACCTAAAAACAAAAAATTATAACGTTTAATGAATAACTCTAATAATAGATTAAAAAAATATAAGAAATATAATACATAATTTCAGTGGCAAATTCCCCCCTAAATTTTTCCCTTCCCGCAAATGTTCATGTTTTAGAATTTTCCAAATCTGTAACCCCTCAAAAGGTATTTAACAGTTAAAATAATCCTCTCTCCCCCCACGCCTAGAAATCAAATTTATAGCCATAAAATCACCGAAAATTGATAAAAATAGGGGGGGGGGGGCTCTAAAAAACGGTGGGTCATAGGGCAAAATGAGCGTCATATTCGGAATCAGGAGGTCATTTTACATAGCAATTTGCAAAAATGGTGTTGGGGTCAATTTTCATGCCGAGCAGTGCAATTACTACAGGGACGAACACGATTCGTCTGTTCAGTAAGAATTCTGACCACGGAAAACGTTCAACCTCATGGGCTGCTTTAATCTTTTATCTACTGCATTATGAAATAGAAAAACATTTCAGTTGAAACATATATTTTTAGTTACTTAAGAGGATTTTACTTAAGATATTTAAAGATATATGTAATAAAATTTATGCATATCATCACATCATAGTAATTACGAAGAATGTAGTGAAGTGGTACTTTTGTGTATCACCGGTATACACAAAGGTCAAAAAGATATTTTGACCTTAAGCAAACAAACAAACAAACAACAACAATAAAAAAAAAATATTTTTTATGTTAAATTTTTCTAACAAGAAAACCTTCAAAAGGTGTCGTCTTCAAAAAATATTGAAATATATATATATATATGATTCTACTCTTCATAAAACACCAGAAATTGAAAACATTATCGGCCGAAATGAATTACATCGACCATAAAAAATTATTAAAATTAAGCATTTTTGGCGATTTAGCGCTATTAGGTTTTTAGCGCTATTAGTTTTCTAGCACCGAGATTGCCGTGTACGAATAGAACTTTTTTTTGCTTCTCCGCCAAGTACTCAAAATCAATCGCCTAATAGTGTGAAATCGCCAAAAATGCTTAATTTTGATACTTTTTTGTGGTCGCTGTAATTCATTTCAGCCGATAATTTTTTCAATTTCTGGAGTTTTATGAAGAGTAGAATCACATATAATTTTTTTTCAATATTTTTTGAAGACGACACCTTTTGATTGTTTCCTTGTGAGTAGAAATTCTGATCACGGAAACCATTCAACCTCTTGGGCTGCTTTAACCCTTTATCTATATGAAATAGAAAAACATCTATATGAATATCCATTATGAAATAGAAAAACATTTCAGTTGAAACATATTTTTAGTTACTTAAGATTATTATTTAAAGATATATGTAATGAAATTTATGCATATCGTCTAATCCTAGTAAATTAACAAGTATTTTGTCAGGTGGTACTTTTGTGTATCACCGGTATTCATAGAGGATAAAAAGATATTTTGACCTTAAGCAAACAAACAAACAAACAAACAAACAAAAATCTGATTTGAAACAACCACATGACTTTCTTTACCCACTATTACACGTATTCCATGCATTTTTTGGCGATAATGTAATCTGAAGACATAAAATTGACCTATCGAAGTAGAAACCTAAAAATTTTCTGGTAAGAGGAACTCGATACACACGTAAAAACATTTAAAGCAAAGCTTTACATAGCGAGTTAAAAGTAAGGGGGAAAAAAGGGATAGAGTTATTTTTCAAACACCAATTTCAGAGATCTAAAACTGAACTACCTAATCTGAAGGACTGTTAAATTTCCTCTAATAACCGCGTAATACACGAGAAAGGATATCTAAAATGGATTTATGTAACAGTTTTCTAGAAAATCGTTAGAGCCGTTTTTGTGATACCAACTTTTACTAAATCATGGAATACTCAATTATTGACAGGAAAACAACAATTACATACAAAAGGATATTTAAAAGGTAGTTAATAGGGCGAGTTTGAAAAAAAATCCATTCAGCCGTTTTGAAAGGAACGCACTTGCAGGACCTGAAATTGAGCTTTTAATACTGGACGTCTATCAAATTTCCTAAACTAATAAACTATACCATTAGAAAGTACATCTAATAGAGTGTTTACATAGCAACTTTGAAGAAAATCGTTAGAGCCGTTTTTGAGATACGGACTGTTTCCACATTTCCCGTCAAAATAAAGATTAGTTTAGCTATATGAAGATTAGTTACAGATAGCATAAGATACTGATACCATGAACAAATTCCTTATCCCCCTCGAGATTCGATGATTCGTTAACGAGGTTCGACTGTATATATTTTAACATGCAGATGCTTCCTGAACATATATTTTTAACATGGATATGCTTTTGGTTCAGACATTTCGCACAAACACATCAACATGGATACTTTTTTGAAATATACTTTCACATTTTAACGCGTATATGTTTCTAGGACATATATTTTGAAAATGCTTAAAACTGGTGCATGGAACACGTTCGGGTTCAATCTTTCTTCTTTCAAACTAGAATCCCCCCCCCCCCCCCCCTCTCGATGAGCTGGATGAACTTTAAGAATGTAAAATAATATTTCTTTAAGAAAAACAAGAATTTACGTAGAGAGAAATTAGTCGCCTATCATATCGTCGTGGGTGGCCCCTTTTACTTTGGCGCTAAAGTTTTTTTTTTTTTTTTTTTTTTTTTTTTTTAAGGAAAGGAATGATTCGGATAACAGATATGTTTCTTTTTATTAACAACTGTTGCCTGTTTTTGAAAATTATGGTGTTATCTTACGTAGGTCTTATTCTTGATATTTCAACAGTAGTTTTTTTTGCATAGTTGCAAAATTTATCACTTTATAGCCACTGGGAAATATTAATAGAATTTTTTTTGCACATTTCTGCAGAGCTGCCAACCTAATCCGGCAAATTGTTAGTGCCGCCCCTTTTTTTTTACACCACTTAATTTTTAAAGTAATTTTCTTCAAATATATTTGCGATGAATTAAGAAGAAAAAAACTCTAAGAAATGACTGGTGTAGAAAAAGGGGCGGTACTAACAATTTGCCGGATTAGGTTGGCAGCTCTGTTTCTGGAATAGTTTTCACTGAATAAGTGGACGTGGCACTATTGAAGGGTTTCATATAAAAGCTTATATTCCCATTTAATATTTATAATTTGTAATATATTAGGTTTGTTTGATAAAATATATATTCCTAAAACTTTTACAGATATTTAAGAAAAGCATTAATATTTTTTAGGAATGTTGAATTGAATCTACTTAAAAGAATTAGGGATTATTTTACAATTAAAAAAGAAATATAAATATTAAAAATAAGTCTATAACAAAACCATGGTTTTCTTTCTTTCTTCTTCTTCTTCTTCTTCTTCTTCTTTTTTTTTTTTTTTTTTTTTTTCAAATTTTTACATAGACACGCATTTTTATTTTTATTTATTTATTTATTTATTTTTTTTACAAAAACTTATTAATAAATTTCAAAATCCATCCGTGATTCTTTTAAGTTGGTTGTATTAAACATCTTAAAAATATTATATCTTTTCTTATATATCTATAGAAGTTTTCCATTTTGAAAATCATGAATTCGCGAAAAATGTCCCAGAGAAAACGCAATTTAAACATTTAAAACCTGTAAAAGATCTATCAAAAACCATAAGAATTGTTATCTGAATATATATTTTGTTGAACAAACCTTATATAATTCAATTTATAAATATTAAATATAAGTAATATAATATATTAAACCTTTTATATTAAACCTTCTTTCAGTAGAATAAAACTTTCTATTAATTTTTTTTTTTGGTAGCCAAAAAATAATAAAATTGGCAACTATGACTTTTTGGTGCTACATATTTAGTAAAAAAAAAAAAAAAAAAAAAAAACTGCTTATAACTTAACCATACTGAAAATTCCAATTTTTCAAAACAAACATATTTTAAAAATATCAATATTTGAACAATAACAGGGGATAATTCCTTTAAAAAAATCTCTGCATTATTTTACTTTATTTTATTCTTTTTATTCGATGTCAAAATATTTCAGCATTTTACTTAAAACAAAAATAAAATAAAATAAAAATGTACATATCAGAAGATTGCTTTAAAAAAATTTTTCTTTTCTTTTTGAAATGGTATTGCTTGAGATGATCAAATCTATTTACTTTATAGCACCTAGAATAAGAAAAAAAAAAGAACTCAGTTTTTCTCCTCAAATAATGAAGGTACATACCAAAAATTCAACAGGCAGGCTCAAAAGAAGAAAAAAAAAAGAAGGTAGGATAAGAAAAAAGATATCCAATCTCGTTTAGAGAAAAAGAAAGAAAAAAAAAAGTTAGTTTATTCCTATTACTTTTTTCGTAGAAGTTTTTTTTTTTTTTAGATATATATCCCCAGTTTTAGATTTTCTGTTTTCATTGTAAGAAAACTGTAATATTACTTTTAAGGGAAGATGATAGCTATCTATTTTTTTACCGGTTTCTTTCTTTTCTTTTCTTTTTTTTTTTTTATTTAATGTATATAATTCTGTAGTGGTCTTGATTTTTTTTTCTTTTTTTGAATAAATTGTGCTTGGGAGATTCAAAGATGTAATTAAATCTTTTTAAAGGAGAGATTATTTGCGTATTATAACGTGGTGGGATTTTTAATATCAGTTACTGCACTGATTGTTTTCGAATTGCATGTATTTTAATGAGTCTTAGGTTTTTATTTCATTACACTGCTTAGTGGATTTTTTACCTAAGATCAAACTTAAAATGTGACTCAGCAGTATAATGTAATAGTATTGTAAAATTGAGTTTAGCGGTATTGGGCTGTGATTACTGCACTAATTATTTTCCAAATTGCAGTAGTAGTAATACTGCAATAATTAGTATTAGCAATATTATAATGCTATGGGTTTTTATTCTAGTGCACAGATAGTTTATGAATTACAAATATATTATAATCAAATATGGATTTTGTTTCTTTATAATACCTAGAGGATGTGTTTCCTCAACGTCAAACATAAGAAAAAGATATGAAATTACTGGTAATAGTGTATTAATACTATAATCTTTTGCAGATTGCTTTATATATAAATTGATTGAACCAGCCATTGGTTTTATTACATTAAAATGCTTTTGTTTATCATATGTCAAGACCAAACATAAAAAGTGATACAAAAACATCAGTAACATTTAGTAGTAGAGATAACGTGAGGAGCTTGATAATAACGTGTTGGGATTTTTAATATCAGTTACTGCAATTATTGTTTTCAAATTGTACATCCCGCGACAAAAAGATATGTTTTTTTCTATGATTTTTCATAAAATAACATTATCTAAATTGTGCTTATCATTTATTATTATCATAAAATAAAACTATTCCCGGACTGATTTTTGTTTTAAGACTAAGTTAGAAAAGTTTTAAGACTAAAGTTTTTCTAATGTAAGACACCGCTCCTCGACAAAAAGATAGGAACAAAGGGTTTTTAAATTTTTTTCATAAAATAACATTATCTAAATTGTACTGATCATTTATTATCATAACAAAATATTATCATATCAAAAACAGATTAAATATTTGAATCATATTCAAAATTATCATATTCAAAAATTAAAAAAAAAAAAAAAAAAAAAACCTCCTGTTCCCATCTTTTCGTCTTGGTGTGTACTCTTAAATTAGAAAAATTTTAGTCTTAAAGTTTTTCTAACTTAGTAGTCTTAAAACAAAAATTAGTCCGGGAATAGTGTTATTTTATGACAATAATAAATGATAAGCACAATTTAAATAATGTTATTTTATGAAAAATCAAAGAAAAAACCCTTTGTACCTATCTTTTTGTTAGGGGGTGTATATATTATGAGGGGTGGTGGGTTTTATTTCATTACAATGCTAAGTTCATGACTTTTACTCGGGGTCAAACAATGAAACCTAAAACAAGATAAATTTCTGTTTTCCATTGCTTTTATCTTAATTCGTTTTCTTTCGTTATTAAATTAAGTTGCTGTTGTATAAGAATTTTATTATAATGCTATGTTGATGACTTTTACTCGAGAACAAACATTGAAATCTAAAACAAGATAAATTTCTTTTTTTTTTTCGATTGCTGTTTTCTTAATTCGTTTTCCTTCGTTATTAAATGAAGTTACTGTTGTGTAAGAGCATTTTATGAAATAAACTGGTCAATGACAATTCGAACGGTTTTGTTGGTACTGGCAAGTATTATATGGAATTGTAGCGTCGTAAAAAAAGTTGCGGTGGGATGGATGGTTGGGTTTTACGTCGCGCTAGTGCTGCACAGATGGGCAATTGGCGACGGTCTGGGGAACACCCCTAGAGGTGGTCCGTAGACATGCCATCACAGTTTTGATCCTCCATGGAAAGGATGGCTCTCCCGCTTCGGTGACCCCCAGAGGTATAATTTTTTTATGGGAACATGGAGGCCATTGCGGCCACGACAAATTTTACGTGCACCAGCCCCCATTAGTATACACGACGGTCTTTGGCCGGCTCGAGTACCGAACCCTCAATCTTCCAATTACGAGGCCGGCGCTCTACCGACTGGGCTACCGCGGCCTAGTTGCGGTGGGAGTTAGAAGTTTTAGTGCTGTTGCGAGTTTCAGCTGTGTTGTAACGTTCGGTGTGGTTTTGGTGTTATACTTGGGTGAGCGAGTGAGTGAGCTTTAATTCACACTAGAGCTGCAGATTAGGCAATTGATGACGGCCTGAGACATATACCTGAAGATAGTTATAGTTTTGTAGTTGGATTGGGAAGTATATTAAGTGATAAGTTGAATGGTTGATTGGGTGAATGGGTTTTACGTCGCACTAGTGTTACAGTATATGAAACTGCCGACGGTCTGGAACACCCTCTAAAGGTTGTGTTGTAGTTTGATTGAGAAGTATTTTAACTGAAGTATGTTTGTTCCGCTGGGTGAGTGGGTTTTACGTCGCATTAGTGCTGCACTATGGGCAATTGGCGATGGTCTGGGATGGTGCCGCAGTTGGATTAGAAAGTATTGTTAGTGAAGTTCTGTTGTTTGGTTTATTGTATGGGTTTAACATCGCCCTAGGTCTACATTATGGGCAATAAGTGAAGCATGGTTTAGCATGGTTATTTTAATTCATTTTACAACATGACCTATTAAAGTAGCGAGAATATAAGCGTAAAAGAAAGATTTTTTCGGAGAATTTCTCTAAAGCATATCAGAAGAATCCACGAGCGAGATCTTGAGGGTGTTTAATTTGAACTTGGAGCTATTTCAAAGCAGAGAAAGAAGTATACATTATTAATAGAGTCGGGCTTAATTGCCACCAGTGATTTTCCAAACACACGCTACATATAGTTTTTCATTTCACATAGTATTAATCCGATATTGCTTTATATAAATGTAAAATTTCGTTCTAATCAAATGATAAGTATGAGACTTATTATAAGATAAAATACCGTTCATTCTTTAACTTTAGGTAGTTTTGAGGTCTGAGTCTGTTGTACAGTCGGCTGCAAAATTATTCGAGCACTAGCAATAATCCCTGTCTAAAAAAAGTACACTTAATACTGCTTTGTTAAATAAATCCTTATCGAGTCACGTTCTTAGTCAGTCTAAGAACATGACTCGATAAGGATTTATTTAACAAAGCAGTATTAAGTGTACTTTTTTTAGACAGGGATTATTGCTAGTGCTCGAATAATTTTGCAGCCGACAGTACAAATCAGCGAAAACTTTTCGAAAGTCTGAGAAATTGCTATTTTCTGGATGGCCGCAACAATAGTTTCTTTATCGTTTTCTTCTTATTATTTTATGGAGATAGTTTTGTGATCTGGAATCAGAAGTGATGAATACTATTAGAAAGTTTATGGAACTCCTTTTCTCTGGTTAACTGTAAACAAATAGAATCTTAATTATTATTATTATTTTTTTAATAGAGGTTGTATTGTGGTCTGGAGGTCATAATAGATAAAAACATTTTAACAGTTACATTTATTTTTTTCTGATGGAGTTCAGGGGAAGGGGGGGGGGGGTAATTTTTTTTCTGATGGAGTTCGGGTTTCTAGAGTTATAATAGGTGAAAAGGCTTTAACAGTTTCTAAGATTGCTTTTTTTTGGACAGCTGTAATAATACATTTTTTAAATAGAATCTACATCCGGGGTCATAGTAGGTGAAAACCTTTCGAAAGTTTCCGGAAGTGATTTTCTCTACATAAATGCAACACTTCTTATCTTTTTCCTAAAAGGAAGTTATTTTAAAAAAGTTAATATGTTAGAAAATTTCAAAAAAATTCTTGCAAAATGTTTCTTATTTGTAAACAATATTCATTTTTTTTTTTTTTTTTTTTTTTTTTTATTCTTTTTCTTTCAGATTGCCAGAATTCGAACAGAACGATTTAGGTTTCTGCCAGCACTACCGGGGTGTGGCTTGTTCTCAACTCATCGGCAATAGGACCGTGTACGTGAAAAAGAAAATGACACTCAACCAAATGGAAGAGAAACTTGCTGCCATTTTTACCATTCTGGCCACGGGTAAGGTAAGAGAATTTTTTTTTGAAATAAATCTATTTGCCTTTCTCCCAAGCAAAACTAATTCATTTGTAATCTAATTACATAGCAGTTTCTATCTTTGTATAGCAGTTTCTATCTTTGCATTTTTGTATCTTAAAGAGCACAGTCAGACAAACGGAATGACAGAAAGTTAGAAACACTGAGGTCGTAGACGCTATTAAATATTAACCATTGCTGAACAGTGTTAAAATAACTTAAAACAACTTAAAAATGAAATTCTAGTAATTCACAATTATATCTCCTAATGTATCTGAATATTTTTGTGGGGCCCAATATTCCTCTATTATAAACATATTTCACAGATTTTTTTTTTTTTTTTTTTATGTGTATGAATAATAAATGTCAATTTTATTTTGTATTATGTAGTACAGAGATATTGATATATTCTTTTTAAAATTACTTCTTAGCGAACGCAGTTCATTAAAAGAAGAGTTAACATATAAGCAGAGAACAAAAAAAAACAGAGAAAATTCATACATGTTTATAAAATTAGTTGATTGAAAAATAAGAACTTTGTACATGCAAACACTATAAAGTGAAAAGAAAAATAACAGTTGTTTAAATTCAGAATAACTAAGATTAACAATCCATTATCTGACCAAATATATATATATATATATATATATAAGCCCGTGGTCAGCGTGAAAGCAGCAACGAACTTTGCATTTATCATAACATAGTCTGGTGAAAAGTCGCGCTTCAAAGTAATTCAGTCAAATAATATGTGTTAGAAGAAAATTGTTGAAAGAATGAAGCCATTTATTTATTTATTTTATTTTATTTACCACTAGCCACCTTCGGCGATCAGCTGGTTCGCGATCCTTGAAAAATCCGACTTTATGAAACTCCCGCTCGGTGGCGACTGCGGCGCCTTTTTCCCGTTTCAGATCTTACAACAGCTTATTGACATATAGTAAGAATGGCTTTATTGAAAAGTTTAATCGCAGTAAATTCCAGCTCGGTAGCCTGCGGCTCCCTCTTCCACTTTCAATATCTGAAACAGCCTGTTCGCTCACCATGTTATGATCTTTCAAATTTCTGACTTTAGCAAAGTCCCGCTCGGTGGCGCCCGCGGCGCCTTTCCCCGTTTTAGAACATACAACACCTTCCTCGCTCATTAGAATTTAAAATATCGAAATTTTAAAATATTACAGCACCATCTGGCGGTAGAAATTTATGTAATCTACTGTTCAATTATAAATCAACAAACCTTTCAAATGATGTATTACTTATGAAAATATTTTAATTAGTAGCTGAGATACAAAAGAAAACCTAAACAGGAAACCTTAAAACGTGTAAATCGGGTAAAATCTCGAATAATACTTTCGATAATATAAAAGAACTTTAAAATATCTTTAATGATGTATTAAAAATAATATAAACATAATTAGAATTTGAAATATTGAAATTTTAAAATATTTCAGCGCCATCTGGCGGTAGAAATTTCTGTAATCTACTGTTCAATTCCAAATCAACAAAGCTTTCAAATGATGTATTACTTATGAAATTATTTTAATTAGTAGCTGAGATACAAAAGAAAACCGATTCAGGATACCTCAAAACGTGTAAATCTGGTGAAATCTTGAATTCCACTTTCGATAATATAAATGTACTTTAAAATATATTTCAGATGATGCGTTAAAAATAATATAATCATAATTAGAATTAGAAATATTGAAATATTACAGCGCCATCTGGCGGAAGAAATGTCTGTAATCTACTGTTCGATTCCAATTCAACAAAGCTTTCTAATGATGTATTTATTATTTATGAATTTATTTTAATTAGTAGCTGAGATACAAAAGAAAACTGATTCAGGACACCTCAAAACGTGTAAATCTGGTGAAAACTTTCGATAATTTTAAAGAACTCTAAAATATCTTTCGAATGATGTATTAAAAATAATTTAATCATAATTAGAAATTGAAATATTGAAATTTGAAAATATTACTGCGCCATCTGTCGGCAGAAATTTCTGTAATCCACTGTTCGATTCCAAATAAAGAAAAGCTTTCTAATGATGCATTACTTATGAAATTATCTTAATTAGTAGCTGAGATACAAAAGAAAACCTAATCAGGACACCTCAAAACGTGTAAATCGGGTGAAATAATGTGTTCTGGGTATTCCGTGGTTTCTCCAAAACTTCCGTTCTTTTTCTACATCTTTGAATCCCACTTTCGATAATATAAAAATACTTAAAAATACCTTTCGAATGATGCATTAAAAGTAATTTAATCATAATTAGAATTTGAAATTTTGAAAATAAAGGTGTTCTGGGTATTCCGTTGTTTTCTCCGAAACTCCCGTTCTTTTTCTACATCTTTGAATCCCACTTTCGATAATATAAAAATACTTTATAATATCTTTCGAATAATGTATTTACAAATAATTTAATAATAATTAGAATTTGAAATATTGAAATTTTAAAATATTACAGCGCCATCTGGCAGTAGAAATTTCTGTAATCTACTGTTCAATTTCGTCAGAGATTTGAAATATACACTCTTCAATTCCAATTCAAATACCTTTTAAAATTACATGTTACACATGAAATTATATTAATTAGAAGCTGAGATAAAAAAGAAAACCAAATCAGGACACCTTAAAACATGTAAATCAGGTGAAATTTCGAATCCCACTTTCGATAATATAAAAATACTTTAAAATATCTTTCGATTGATGCATTAAATGTAATTTAATCATAATTAGAATTTGAAATATTGAAAATAAAGGTGTTCTGGGTATTCCGTTGTTTTCTCCGAAACTTCCGTTCTTTTTCTACATATTTGAATCCCACTTTCGATAATATAAAAATACTTAAAAATATCTTTCGAATGATGCATTAAAAGTAATTTAATCATAATTAGAATTTGAAATATTGAAAATAAAGGTGTTCTGGGTATTCCGTTGTTTTCTCCGAAACTCCCGTTCTTTTTCTACATCTTTGAATCCCACTTTCGATAATATAAAAATACTTTAAAATATCTTTCGAATGATGCATATACAAATAACTTAATAATAATTAGAATTTGAAATATTGAAATTTTAAAATATTACAGCGCCATCTGGCAGTAGAAATTTCTGTAATCTACTGTTCAATTCCGTCAGAGATTTGAAATATATACTCTTCAATTCCAATTCAAATACCTTTTAAAATTACATATTACTCATGAAATTATATTAATTAGAAGCTGAGATAAAAAAGAAAACCAAATCAGGACACCTTAAAACATGTAAATCAGGTGAAATCTCAAATCCCACTTTCGATAATATAAAAATACTTTAAAATATCTTTCGATTGATGCATTAAATGTAATTTAATCATAATTAGAATTTGAAATATTGAAAATAAAGGTGTTCTGGGTATTCCGTTGTTTTCTCCGAAACTCCCGTTCTTTTTCTACATCTTTGAATCCCACTTTCGATAATATAAAAATACTTAAAAATATCTTTCGAATGATGCATTAAAAGTAATTTAATCATAATTAGAATTTGAAATATTGAAAATAAAGGTGTTCTGGGTATTCCGTTGTTTTCTCCGAAACTCCCGTTCTTTTTCTACATCTTTGAATCCCACTTTCGATAATATAAAAATACTTTAAAATATCTTTCGAATGATGCATTAAAAGTAATTTAATCATAATTAGAATTTGAAATATTGAAAATAAAGGTGTTCTGGGTATTCCGTTGTTTTCTCCGAAACTCCCGTTCTTTTTCTACATCTTTGAATCCCACTTTCGATAATATAAAAATACTTTAAAATATCTTTCGAATGATGCATTAAAAGTAATTTAATCATGATTAGAATTTGAAATATTGAAAATAAAGGTGTTCTGGGTATTCCGCTGTTTTCTCCGAAACTCCCGTTCTTTTTCTACATCTTTGCCCCTTCGTTCTTTTCTCCAAAACTTGACTAATTCCGGGCTATATACCGTTAAAAATTATTAGTACGAAATGCAATAAAAATACTTTAAAATATCTTTTTCCATCTAAAATTTAACAATTCCAAAACTGCTTTTTTACAACCGAATTCATAAAAAAAAGGGAAAAAAAAAAAGAAAATCAATATTATTCTGTTAAAAGTAACTTTTGGTGTCATTAACAGATGAAATAAAAATGATTTTAATTAAATATAATATGTCTATTTATTTTATTTTTATTTAATTTATTTTATTTTTTTACTTTTATTATTAGATTTTTTAACTGCATACAGTTGAGCCATAATGATGGGCAATTTCGAAGTTCTGCTTTTGATCGATTTGAAATTGAAAAAATTCAAAAACTGCTTTTTTTATTTCCAGTACTTTGTCACGGGTGCGAAAAACGAAAAACAATTTTTCCCGACCGGAAGAAGAGTCAGCCAACACGTCTAGCACCTGGCACTGAAGAATCTTTGATAAATGAAATAATTAAGTGTTCTGCCTGTTGTCAACTAAATTTCATGCTTTAGTTAATTTTAAAAAATATAATTGCTGTAGAGATAAGCCACTTGCACTCTTATATTCGGAAAAAAATCCCCTTTCATTTGGTACCAAATTGGTAACGATCGAACTAATATTTCTAATTTATTTTCCACTTTTTCTGATTTTAACTCCGTTAAAATATCTATTTTTATGCAATCGCGGTGAATTCTCAGTCATTGAGATCGCTTTTTGATTAGACACAGGTCTACATTTTAATTAATATCTCCGGAACTAATTAAAATTTTTAAATTCTGTTTTCACTATCAACTCGGGAATGCTTCGGAGCACCCGTATGTCAAATTTTATAGTTCTGCGTTCAGTAGGGGCTGAACGTATAGATGCACAGACAGAGAGACAGTCAGACAGGCAGACATCTTTTTTTATTATTATAGATTGTTTATTATCTATTTAATTATTTATTTATTTTATTTTATTTATTTATTTATTTATTTTTTATTTTGAAGAAAAATATTATTAATTTTGGTTGTGATAACTACGCTAATATGGAATTTTTTTTTTATATATACAATTATAATTAAAGTTATGATTTAAAAACGCTATAATTTTTAAACTACATTTAAGAATTGTCTAGTGAGGCGATGAAATTTTGTTTGGCAAAGGAAAAAAAAAAAAAAATCAGTTCCAGAATGTATCGTTAATCATCCGTAAGGTGTGTGTTTCATGAAGCTTCTATTTTTCTCTTGTCACCATGACTGTATCCGCTGTAAACACTTAATCTTGTCTTTTTGCTAAGAAAATTGTCGTAAACCCTTGGAATTTATTATTTCTTGCTATTTCATTGTAGTGCTAACAACATTTATGTGTATAATGAATCCATTTAGGCGTTTCTCCTTACATTTAGGGACCCTGAATAGAGAGAGACTGGACATTGAACAAATATGGCGGTCATTTGTTCAAAAGCCACTCGATCAGCGTAAGACGTAATTTATTTTTACCAGCGTCTAATACTTTCTTTTTAATTAAAATCTCGATAAAACTTTGCTGTTTATCTCAAGAAAGCCTTGCAGAGTGCCATTTAAAATTTTGCAGAGCATAATGGTATCATATATAGCAGGATGAACAAACATAGCGGATAATCTGGCGGGTCGATGTCCAGTCTCTTATCATATAGGGTCTCTACTTACATTACCCAGTCAGCGCCATCTATAAGGACATTTTGGAACTACTTTTTTTCCTCCTCCAAACAAAATTCCATTGCCTCAAGATTATTCTGGTAAAATATCATGTCATTCTGACCCGTAGTTTAAAAAATATATAGCGTTTTGAAATCGTAACTTTAATTATAATTATTAGGGCTGTGCCGATTAATCGATTAATCGGTTCGGTTAATCGATCAATGTTTAGTCCCGATCAATTTTTTTAATCGAGTTAATCGGATCGATTAATTCGATTAAAATTTTTCAAAATCCGATTAAAATTTTCAAACTATGAATTAAAGTAAAAATATTGTTCTGCCTAAAAAATATTTTTTCACATATTTTGCTAACAAACATTCTAAGAAATATCCATTAAATAATGAAAAAGGTAAAAAATAAAAAAATAAATATATAAATAAAAATGAAACATCTTAAAATAAGTTGTTGCACTTTTGTTGATAGAGAAAAGGGGGAGGACAGTTATTAAACAAAATGCCGCTTCATGTGCATGCTGGAGCAACACCACCTGTCTGTAGCCTTCTACAGAAAGTGTTGGTAGGGTAATAGTATTCTCAGAAACAAGAAGCTTAAAAAAAATAGAAATGCTAAAGATTTAAAAAAAAAAAAAAAAAGATTGAGATTTCTACTATTCCTTTGATGGGGGAAATGTCAAAAGAAATTCACAGTATCTTCAAGTGTTTATTGTCTGTTTAGAATTGCTGATAGTAACTATTGAAGTAGAAACAGAAAATAACATTTTGTGTTCTAGTCCGAAGTGACAAAAAAAAAAAAAAAACTAAAATATAAGATTTTGAGATTTTTATGATAATGATATGGAATTTTAAGAATTCATTTAAAAATAGTCACAAGCGAGATGGACAAGGCCTGCAAATATAAAACTAAAATATGTGTAAATTCATTTAATGTTTCTTTCAAAATGAATCGAAAAATAATTAATTAAAAATAAATAAATAAATAAAATTGAATAAGTGAAAATATTTATATAAAATTAACACTTGAAGTCACCAATTATTACTCTGAAAATTGATTTAAATTTCAGTTATGAAACAAATATAATTAATTAGACAAAAAATTTTGAAAAAAAAAAAATTCTGTCAAGCTTATGAATAATATATATATACAATATGAGAGTTCCATCATGGAAATAAATTATATAAAGAAACATGAAAACCGATTAAAAATCCGATTAATCGATTAATGAACTACGATTAACCCAGTTAAAACTCTTAATCGATTCCCACCCCTAATAATTATCCTCTATTACATGATGTCATACACATTTATATTCAGTTTTATTATTACATATTTTAATTCCTTAAATTATATTGAATTAGAATTTATCGATACTGCAACCTCGCTTTAACTTTATTAATTAGTTTTGTAAAAAAAAAAAAAAAAAAAATCATTATGTTTTTACGAACACAATCAATTTCACTTTCCTCCTATGATATTCCAGAAACCGAAAAAGATACTTTTCTTTAAGCATGTATCTATTTTATTGATGCAAAGTAAAGTAATCTGTAAAGGTATTTTAGCATGACAATAGAGACGAAGTCTATTCTGTCAATAATGAAAAAGGAGCTGCATTGTATTTGAATAATAAGGAAAAAAAAAAAAATCTTAAAATCTGGATAAATTATTCATACTAGAAAGTAAAGTTTTTTTTAAATAATGCCACTATTGTATCTAATGTCAACATTAAAAAAAAATAATGTTTGGAATACATTAGAATTTTAATTACTTTTTGAAAGATTAACTTTTAGTTTTATGTATGCACAGAAAAAAAAAAAAAAAAAAAAAAAAAAAAACAGTTAGAATTGAAACAGATAGAGAAAACAATGGATACATTAATGAAAAGAATAAAATATGCTTGCATTGAATTTAATGTTATAAATATTTATTCTTTAAGATTTCTAAGAGGTAAACGAAATATACTTTTTTTTCTTTTAAAGTTCAAGTTTTGTTGCGTTAAATAGAAATTTTATTTTAGAAAAAGATATAAATGTAAAAAGAAGAAATAGATGTATAACGTATTATGAATGTATCGAAATTAATGAAGTAAATATTTGTTTTGTAATATTGCCTTAGTGTTAGCATAGTGCCTTTGTAAATAAAGAAATTTTATAAAACCAGTCGATCTATATAAAGACATTTTAAAAGGTTTTTTTTTTTTTTTTTTTTTTCTTTTTTTTTTTTTGTAAATATATTTTGAAATAATTTAGCATAACATATAAATTTCTATGAAGTAGTGATACTATTTTTTTTTTTTTTTTTTTTTTTTTTTTTTTTTGTGTAAACAATAGTTTTCTAGGGTTACAGAAACAAAATTTAGTTCGTATTAGGCAGAACTGAATCCTAGAAATTCCATCAAGTAAAAGTCATGCTAAATTAATCTGCTAAAAAATGAGTTAAATTATTTAAAAGAAAATGAAACTAAAAAACTATTTACAATTTTGTTACAACATAATGTATTAGAAATTATCTGCTAAAAAATGAGTTAAATTATTTAACAGAAAATGAAACTAAAAGACGATTTACAATTTTGTTACAACATAATATATTAGAAATTATCTGCTAAAAATGAGTTAAATTATTTAAAAGAAAATGAAACTAAAAGACGATTTACAATTTTGTTACAACATAATATATTAGAAATTATCTGCTAAAAAATGAGTTAAATTATTTAAAAGAAAATGAAACTAAAAGACGATTTATAATTTTGTTACAACATAATATATTAGAAATTATTTAAGTTAAAAAAAAAAAGGATTAAATTAATTAAAAGAAAATGAAACAAATAAATGGTTTAGAATTTTGTTACATTAGGGTCATTATATTAGAAATACATTGTTAAACTAGTATGTCGAAACCATTTCTTACAACATACTCCCCCCCCCCCCCCAAGTCATATATATATATATATATATATAATAATAATAATTTTTAAAAAAAATCGATAATTTTGTTTCAAACTGCCACAGCTTTATGGTTTAACCATTCGTTTTAAATGTATTGACAAGTTCTTTTGAAAGACACCCACACTGAAAATTTTTACCCCCTGGTAGGGTACTTCAGCCCCAAGGGAGGAGGGTGTCTCCTACATACTTTTTTTTTTTTTTTTACTATTATTATTATCAGTAATACCAATTCTTCTCACAAACATTCTTTGAAAATAATTCTCATTAAGTATATTTATACGAAAGTTTGTCCTATGTCAAAAATTATGAAAAAAATATAGGATAACAGTGTCAACTGTTGAGCGATTGGTCCCCAAATGTAGTCAGCACCAGTTTAGGTCAAGTTCCAACTACATGCGAAGTTGTGTTGAATTTCATTCATTAGTCCTTGAGATACAGTGTCCACAAAATTTATGATACACACATACTCACAGATACAGACATTTTCTAAAAATGATCAAATCGTGTCCAGGATATCTGAAAACGTGTCAGTCTCTCAAAAACTGAAAATTTTTACAAATCCAATATTTTTCTTATAAATGTAGAAGAAAGTAAAAGATGTATGCTCGATCGAATAAAAATTTGGTTCTCATTAGCTCCGATATGTAAAGTTGAACCAAAACTTGGTATAGTAGCAGCTGTAAAAGATACGACGGTGACACTTTCCATCATGATTTTGTGCTTCTTGTCGAAATTGGTATGTTGTGGCCACCACGAATCTTTCTTCTATATTTTCCTGTACTATCTTAAAATAAATAAGTTAATTCACCCTATCAAGAACGTTTTTTTTTTTTTTTTTAATCGACTTGAGTTAAAAATGCAATTCCTTGAGCTAATTGGTAGCTTTTCATTCAAGCGAATTTGAATTATCGATATTTGTCGATACTTTTGAGCTATTTCTGCTCACTTAACCACTTCTAAGTGGCAACATCTCTCACGCTGCAATCCATTTCTTTAGTAGTGCACAGGTGGAACGGGCAACGCCATTGTAAAATGATCCAGTTTATTAAAATCTTTTGCATTAAAATCATTAATTAATAAAATAAATAAATTATTCAAATATAATAATTAACTCAAGTTTGAGTGCATTAAGTTAATGAAAATTCACTCAAGTTGAGTTATTCTCATTCTTTTATTTTAAGAGAGTACGAATTTCCACAGTACAAATTATGTATTAATATTATTTTTCCTAATGAATGCAAGCGATTCGTATTTCAGAGAAGCATAATACTAAATGGTAAATGAAACACAATTTTGATATCCAACATCTGAAGAAATTCTCTTGTTTGTTTATTTGTTAGGAATTAAAAAAATAATAATAATTTATTTTTAAATTATTAGAGATTTATGTTTCAATCATTCGTTTTAAGGGCATTGACGATTTTTTCTCAAAGATACATCTATTGAAAATATGCCCCCCCCCCCTTCCCCCATGGAAAGTAATTCTACCTTGAACATTTACAAAAATATTTTCCTGCTTAAATATGACAAATATTTATTTTTTAATTTTACATTGAACTGCTAAAAATAATTCTTATTAGATACATTTATGCGAAATTTGTTTTTCCTGTACTGCCATAATAAAAATAAATGGAAGTGATAGCGCCACCCACTGAACTACTGATCTCCAAATATAAACAGCACACTGAGAAAAAATAATATACCGCTATGATCTAGAATGAATAAGTGGTCATTTACTACATTCTTTAACTAGAAATATAGATTTCCGAGCTATACGCATAAGACACAACAATAAACTGAATAAACGAAATGATTGAGAATTTCTAGTCTACACATTTCTAGATGGTGAAACAATATTCTGAATCTTTTGTATGGCGAGAAATTCTCGCTTGATTTTCTAGAATTGCGTAATAAATCAAGATTATAGTTGCTGAAACCCGCCTCTTGTATTTGCATTCATTTCAAGAGATTTTTAAATAACTTTGCCCTCGAGAATATAGGCAAACGCTCTAGAATTATAATAGGGATTTCTAAAACTCGCTTTCAAAGGAGACTAGAATTTATAAGGATGACATGGAATTATTTTTTCTAGAGCCGCAATTTAGATTACAGATGACAGTTACAGATTTTTTCTCTGTGCACCAATTTAAGTCAAAGTCCAACTAACTGTCCAGTTTGGTAAATTTCCTCCACTGGCTCGGCAAATTCATCGTGCACAAAAAATTTGACATACACACACACATAAACAGAGAAACAGATAGACATTTTCTAGAGATTGTGAAATCGTGCACATCACATCTCAAAACGTGTAAATCCATCAAAAAACGGTGGTTGATATTTTTCAGGAATTCAATACTTTCTCCTTACATGCGTTGTATATAGGATTACGTACAAGTTTATACACACACACACACACACACACACATATATACATATATACATATATATATATATTGTATATAAGTCTGTGTGGATAGTGTAGCGCAAAGACGGTAGCTCGAACAGTCACGTGATTCGATGCGAAGATGTCTCCGAAGTTGTCTGTCCATTTTTTTTAAATTTTTAGTTAGTTTTTTTAATTAATTAATATGTGAAAAGTATAATCTCATATGAGCTTTAAATTAGACATTTAAGTATTATCTATAAATTTAGCTGTTGCCAAAAAGCTTATACGTTCTTTTTTTCTTTCCCCCTACATAAAAGAAAATACACTTTCACGTGAAAGTAATAAGAAATATCAAAAATTAAATTTGTTTTTGCATATAACAAAATGACGTTGTTATAAATTTAAAATTAAATAATAATAATAATAATAATAATAATAATAATAATAATAATAAACCAGCATGTTTCTTAAGAATTTTGTTTTATAGGTTTTTTTAATGTACCTCAATTTTATACATATATTTTTACTTTCTCTTACCCATAAGGTAGAGAAAATATTGTTTTTGGGTCAAATTTTCGAACGCGAGTTTTTGTTATATTTACATGCTCTGAGGTCCCCTGAATACGAAAATCATGTTTTTAGCAAATGGTCTGTGTGTCTGTCTGTTATAAGCATATCTCAAAAACAAATTATGGCAGAAAGTTCAAACTTGCTATTCTAAATGTATATCATATAAGCATGCTACTCTAAACTTTTCGTTAAGATCAAGCAAATGGTTCGTGTACAGGGACACTTAAAAGTATTCAAATACATTACGTCTATGGGGGAAATTGCAGGTAAGTAGAGTTTAACATCTATAGACTGCACTAAACCAAATAAAACGAATATTTATTTTTTGTAATAGAGATAGTCAACTTTTTTGTGTATGTAGGAGCCTCGCCTCCCCCCTTGGGGGGGGGAGTCCCCCCTCGAGGGAGTAAATTTCCATGATGGATATCTTTCAAAAGAGCTCGCCAATACCTTTAAAACGAATGGTTGAACCATCGATCTGCGATAATTTAAAACAAAGTTATCGATTTTTTTTTTTTTTACTTTTACCAAAAAAAAAAAAAAAAAAAAAACCTTAGAAAAAAAATCGTTTTTTTTTTTTTTTTTTTTTTTTTTTTTTTTATATTGAGAATAAAATTGACTTTTTTGGATATTTAGTGCTATACTACTTCTCTAATATGGAAATCGTCTGTATTATCATAAAAGATAATTTTTTTAAATAATAATTTTAATAAATTATTTTTTAAAGACAGAATTATTTTTTAATAGCCGAATTAAATTCTATGTAAATGTAGGTGCATTAATGAAACGGGGGGTTGAGGGGGTCAGTAGCCCCCCTCACACAGAACTAATTATCATATAAAACTCTTCCGAAGCTTAATTTGAATTGTTTAACACAGGTTTACATAACAGTACTCGTTATCTTACCTCTTAATCTGCGACCTGTACTTATAGTATTAAATTTCAGGGTAAGAGAAAGTCGTGTGAGTGACACACCAGATTATTTTAAATAGTATAATTTTGGTACGAATAGTGTGGCTGGAATGAAAGTTAATTAAACATAATTTTAAAAAGTACTTTACCTCTAGGACATTTTTAAAAAAAGTTTTAACGTTGAAGAAGATTGGACATTTTTCACGAAGAACTTTAGTGCTTTTTTACTTTCTATTCCCCATAGGGTCGAGAAAATATTGTTTTAGGGTCAAATTTTTGAACGTGAGTTTTTGTTATATTTACATGTTCTGAGGTCCCCTGAATTCGAAAATCATGTTTTTAGCGAATGGCCTGTGTGTCTTGTGATCAGCATATCTTAAGAACAAATAGTAGCAGAAATTCCAAACTCGGTATTCTAAATGTGTATCACATAGGGATGCTACAGTAAGCTTTTCGTTGAGATGAAGCCAGTGGTTCGTGTACAGGAACACTCAAAAGTATTCAAATACATTACGTCTATGGGGGAAATTGCAGGTAAGTAGAATTTAACATCTATAGACTACACTAAACCAAATGCAACGAATTTTTTTTTTTTTTTTTTTTTTGTAATAGAGATAGTCAACTGGGGAAAAAAATTGTGTATGTAAGAGCCTCGCTTTTTCCCCTCCTCCTCTCCTGAGGTGGGTAAATTTTCATGGCGTGTACCTTTCAAAAGAGCTCGCCAATATCTTTAAAACGAATTTTTTTTTTTTTTTTTTTTTTGTGTAATATTGAGAATAAATTCAACATTTTTTTTTAATATTTAGTGTTATACTACAGAGGCTGTTCGCACATTTTTTAGACGATTTTATTTCGCAGTAAGAAAAAATCGTTTGCATGGAGAATTTTATTTTTACAACACTTATATTTTTGGAAGTTTTATTTATCTTCTGATATTTAGAATTTTTGTTTAGATGAAAAAATGCGCTTTTAAAATGGCAGTGAATGGAAGGATAGGTTTCCGCTCTTTCCAAAGAGAGTTTTTAGTGAAATCTTTATGAAACGCATTTACCAGGAGAAAAATGGAAAAATGTCGCAACAATAGATAAATCTTGGGTCTATTTAAGTGGTTGCAATAAAAAAAGATCAATTTATTATGAGAAAAGTGGAGAAAAAATTTTTTGCTACATGGTTTAAAGCATCAAAAGAAAGTTTTTCTAAAGGATTTATGATTGCCACTGGTTTTTCATACAAGCGCAAGATAAAAGCAAAAAAAATGTGACAAAAATGTCAAAATCAGCTCTAAATACTATCGAGAACATATTTTAATTCCAATTTTTAAAAATGAAAATTCAGATCTTTATCCACAATGCTATCAATCCGTTGAACTGTATCAAGACAAAACAAGCAGCCACACATCGCAATCCGCAATTGCTTTTCTAGAAAAAAAAATGGAACAAAAAACGGGAATTAAAACCATACCCTTCACTGATATTCCTGCTAAATCTCCTGATGTATCACTATTGGATTTTTGTGTTTTTTGACTCTTAAAATCAACATTATCCAAACACCGACTACTATGGTTGTGGACTTTGGAAAGCCGTTCAAGAGGAGTAGAAAAATATACCTCTTCCGATATTATAAAAAGCATTATTATCATAGAAATTACGATGTAGAATGATAGTTAAGAACAAGGGCTATCAAACTAAATAATTAAAACACGAATTATGAGTGAAATTGCTTCAGTACACTCCATCAAAATCGTCTAAAAAATGTGCGAACAGCATCTGTACTTCTTTAATATGGAAACCGTATGCATTATCATGGAAGATAATTTTTTTAAATAATAATTTTAATAAATTATTTTTACTGAGTGAATTTGTATAGGAAAATATCGAAGAATGGTGAAAATATAGAAGAATAGGAAAATATAGAAGAAATATAGTGGTGGCCACAACACACTAGTTATTTGTTGTTAGTGGATGTGCTTTACTAATAATACTTAACATTTCCAGGAAAGCTGTTCGGAAATTGAAATAAATTCCTCATAGAGATATGGTAATTAATGTATGTTTTAAGCTAAATATTCATCGCTTGTTTTTTGTACATTAATGAAACGGAGGGTTGAGGGGGCGATAGCCCCCCCCCCCCTCCTCACACAGAACTAATTATCATATAAGACTCTTCCGAAGCCTAATTTGAATTGTTTAACATAGGTTTACAAACGGTACTCGTTATCTTACCTCTTAATCTCCAACCTGTATTTATAGTATTAAATTTCAGGGTAAGAGAAAGTAGTGTGAGTGACACACCATATTATTCAATTTATATATAAGTGGCGTTAAATTTCGTTAAAAAAAATTACATTAATAATTAAAACCACACCCATTTTTTCAAAGTTTTTGAAAAAAAGTTTTTTTTTTTTTTTTTTTCTTTTTTGATCAGAAATGCTTTAAAATGCTTTATAATTATAAAAAATAGCCTGTCAAAAAAAAAAAAAAAAAAAAAAAAAAGAATTTTTAGATTTAAAAAATAAAATGCTTTATAATTAAAATATGAAGAGTTTTCTGTCAAATTTAATGTCACTTTCAGATATAAGATTTAAAAAATACTGTAAAATTAATAAATTGTTGTTGAAATGCAAATACTTTAAATACTTTATGAAATATGAGCATTTATATGGAAAGTTTCTCAGCTGTGCACACGTGCACGTTTAACTGCGCAAATGCAAAATGTTTTAACAGCACTTTGTTGAACGATAAAATTAAAAATAATAAATAACAAAAATAAATAAATAAATACCCGTTAAAGAAAAAAAAAAAAATCTGTCAAAGACCGAATTTAGTTTAGCAAGGAGGACTATTAATTTCAATCTGTAAAAGTTTTATTTTTACTTTTTATTTATTTTTTATCTCATTTTTCGGCCGTAAAACTGGGCCACGTACTTTTTAAAATGACTGAAATGAATTAAAATGAAGTGTTTCTACCTAAATTTCATAATGTAGTTAATTTTAAAAAATCTAATTGTCGTGTCGAAAAACTGTTTACACCTCTGGATTCAGAAAAAACGCCCCTTTCATTTGGTATGAAATTTGTAACGATAGGACTGATATTTCTAATTTATTTTGGTGTTGCACAAAACTGGTCTCGACTTTTTTACCCATATTGAAAATAATAGTCCTCCTATAAATAACTTTTTTTTTTTTTTTGGTACAATTGGATTAGGCAAGTAAATAGAAGAACATATATTAAAAGTCTTGTGAAATATCAGAAGAACTCCCAAAAGAATACACAAAAATTAAGCTCTCTTTCAGTTATTCACTCAAATGTTTTTTTATTTAGATGTTATTGAACAATTGCTGTTTTCATTATGAGTCAAAATGAATACACACATACAGACCTATTGATTACTTAAACACGCATGTATATCTGTAATAATAAAAGAAGAAATTTGTCTGTCTCTCTGTCTATCTGCCTGAGCATTTATACGTTCAGCCCCTATTGAACGTAGAAGTACAAAAATTGATATACAGATGCTTAGGAGCCTTCCCGAGAGGATAGTGAAAACAGAATTTAAAAAATTTTAACTAGTTACGGAGATATTATTTAAAACGTCAACCTATGTCAATTAATAAATGAGTCAATTCTGAACTTAATGATACAGGGTGATCACACACATTATTGATTTTGCTCAATTTGTTACCAGCCCCTTAAATGTTGTCTAAAACCAGTCTTCACTGAAAAACATGAGGAAGGCCCAATACTTTAAATACCCAATGCTTGAAAATATTTCATGGAAAAAAAAAAAATAATTGAAAAATTTGATTATTTGCAAATCTTGCTAAACTTCTGAACAGGAATATTTATACTTAGGTACTATATTCTAAGAAGGAGTTAAAGAAACAGCAGTTTATCTTGCATAGAAATATATGAGAAATAAAATTGTTTCTAGAACTATTTTAAATTGTTTTTATATTATGTTCATAAATATTTAAACTCATATGCAATGAGATTAGAGACAAATTTTATTATTAATTAATCAAAAACATAAACATCATTTGATTTAAAAAAAAATATGTATTTCATCTTTAAAAAGCAAACTGATGAGACCTGGGAAGATGAATCCGCTAGTTTAGTAACCCCTGTTCAGTTTTAGGATAAATCACCATATAATTGAGTTGTCCACCGGTTGCAAGTTTCAGCCAGTGGTTTTTCTGTCAACCCCTTAATAGCTATCCATATTCAATTTAAACAACAATAATTTCAGCATAGCTCATGTTTCACGTGAATCTTCTTAGTAGATCTGATTACAGAAGATTAATTCCTCCGTTATGCTTCAAAACGATCATTTCACACCCATCTTCATTAATCCGTGCGCTTGACAACTGATGGATATATAACCCACCCTTAGATTAGTTCAATGGAGATTTTTTTAAAGAAATGCTTTAATGATGTTAGCATTCAAGTTACACTGCATCCAGCATCACTCATAATTTACGCCATTCCTTGACGTGCGACCCTCTTACGGAAGAATAACTCTTTATATATATATACTTTCACTTTTGTTGAATCTGTAATATGCTTGCAAAATATAAAATATCTTTTGAAGGCTATCTTTTTCTAATATCTGATTACATGCGTCTTTTCTAATAACCGTGATATATATTTATTTATAGGCTTAAATTTCTGGTAATTATGATAAGTCGATAAAAATAACAAGTTTTAACATTTTTGGATCGAGTTCTTTAGAATATGTTTGAGGTTATCTGCTATTAAACAAATAATGCCATTGGGGTGTTACATATATTCGGGTATTCTTTTCCATCATTGGAGTATTGCGGATGCAAATGAGAATTTTGCGAGAGACGAAAAGATAATAATAATAATAATAATAATAATAATAATAATTGAAAAAAAACTGGACTCCTTACCCGTCTTTTTAGTTCTTACTATTAAATCTTCTAAAAGTGTTCGCGTTTCTTTCTTTCTTTCTTTCTTTTTTTTTTTTTTTTTTTTTTTCATAATTATTGCAAGTGAAAAACGAAAGTCCGTGTCGAAAAATTCATATCTATCTGTTAAATAATCTATCAAGTAGCGTCTCTGCACCAATCACTTGAATAAAGGAGGATTAGTGAAAAGTGCATATAATGAAATATTCTTTTTTAATAGACATAGTTGTGGATATATGTGTGAATGACAATTTGAATTACTAAATACTAGTAGACTCGTCTGCCAAAGCTACTAATTATTTTTGATACTGCGAGCTGATAAATCCCCTTTCGACTATGCAAGGAATTATGCACACTAAAATTATGACAAACTTGTATCAAATATAAGTACAATAATAGTGTAGAAAATATTTTAGCCAATGACTTCGAAATATTCATCTTTTATATATTCGACAATGGATTAACATACTTTTTTTTTCATATTTTAGATTGTTTTTTCTATGTTTATGCTATAAAAAAAAAATAAAAAAAAAAGTTTGTGAAATATCACTATGTGGCTTATAAAAAACCTTTGTGCGCAGTGTATGACAGGAGGTTCATATCTACGCAATCACTTTGAAGAATCTTTCTTATGGTTACCAGAAAAACTTAATTGAAGAAAAATTTAGAATTCATTATAAGGTATGGGTGAAAAATACTCAATAATAATGTTTTTCGTCGGGCGGTAACCAAAACTAAAATCAGCATCTGATAATAGGCATGTTATGTAACATGTATAGCCTAATCATATTGTACATTTGTTGAGATATAGCCATCATTAAAATGTAGTTTAGCAATGCAATTTACTGTAACAAAAATTATCCTAATTAAAATGCTTCATTTTTTTTTTTTTTTTTTTTTTTTTTTTTTTAAATGAGCTCAACAAAAATGCTTCTCTATTTTATATTTTAATAATGAAAATATTATAAAAGAAATATTGAAACTATACCTATATGTATTTAAACATTAATACTTCTTCACACACCATCAAATACCTATATGATAAAATGTATAACTCTGAATAATACAAAGATTAAACATATGTAATTCATTAACAAGCTGATAATTTAATGTAAAGTACATCAAAGTATATGATATAAACATTAAAAAAATCGCAAAGAATTAAAAATTTAAACAGAATCTGCTTTTTGTAATATTCTGGTTGTTTAATAAAACGGACAATTAATTTTCTTTGCTCAATGTTTTGGGACCGTTTCATAGAGAACAAATAAGAGAACAAGTAGTAGCATCATCTTCTGATTAAACATACTGAAATATGCTTCATCTAAAATTTTTGCATCATAAATACTCAAAGTTAGAAATCTTCTATATATTCGGTCTCATCTTCAACAACAATATCTTATTTATTGATTGTTGTATTTATTTCATCATCTATAAAGCCTCATTCGTCAGTGTTTGAAAAAAGAAAACTAAACTTCTACTTCAACAACAAATGTTTCTTCTGAAAGCAATTTGAGCATTTCCAAGATCGCTTCATTAGATAGTTATTTGTCGTGTATAGATTCATCAGATTCAACTCTTCGAAAATTACTGAATCTTCAATGATATGACGCCATATTTTTTCCCAAATTTTTAAACAGATTATTCTCCTTCATGTATTTCTCTTTTCATGAAATGTTTGCTTCGTAGTTACTCGAAAATTTCTATGGTATCTTGATTAACCGAAAATGTTTTGATCTCAAGGTTTTCAGATATCCATAGGACTCTACTATATTTAAAAATATTTTTTTTTCTCTCATTATTTTTCTATTTTAGGAAATGAGTCCTGAATGCAACAAGTATGCAGTACCTTTCTTCTGTTACGTCATGTTCCCTCCATGCGACGATAGCGTACCTTATCCAATTCCCAGGCACGTGTGTCGGGATGATTGTGAAAT